>CM042429.1:9320453-9532953 GCA_023631565.1 Gymnocephalus cernua
TAGGAGGGTTGAGTGTTCCCAATTGTCCTTCTCAATTGGCAAAAATGTTCCCAGTTGTCCTTCCCAATTGGAACAAGTGTTCCCAAGTGTCCCAAATTATAAGACCCAAAAATTTTTTCACATTTAACATTGAAATAAAGACCTGGAGAATCTTTGACCACATTTTGGTGGACCTAGACCAATGGGAAGGGCCCTTACTGGCCCCCCAAAAAGATTTCTGGACATTTGGGAACATTTCTTCCATTTCCCATGGCATTTTCAAAAATTTCAAATAATCATATTTAATAAAGGAAAGCCCCCAGAGACCCCATATTTTGCACAGAAGTGGGCTGCAGTCCCCTTTAACAAAGTGCCTAAGTGTTTTTACTCCAAACCATCTAGAACAAAAAAGTTTGGTTCAAGATTCCCCCAAAACATGGTCTTAGGATCGCTATGTCCAACACCACTTTGAAATTTAGTTTTGAACAGAGAAACTTTTGTTCTGAGTGTGCCAGCGCCACGAAACTTTAATATGTTGTTCCCGGGCCTCAATGGGGCGGGACCACCTTGGTTTGGAGTCGCTACCAGGGGCACAAAAAAAAGAAGTTGATACAAGGGTTTACAGCCCGATCCAGGACATTTGGCCTGTTTTTAATAGGGATTGAGTGTTCCCAATTGTCCTTCCCAAATGGAACAAGTCTTCCCAATTGCCCATACCAAATGGAACAAGTGTTCCCAATTGTCCTTCCCAAATGGAACAAGTGTTCCCAAGTTTCCCACATTATGAAACCTAAAGGTCAAAAATCCATTGTCAAAGGTCATGCTGCAATTTTCACTGCCAATATGTCGTTTAACACACTTAGCAGTTAAATGATGGCCTGGAACCTGTTCAGTGTTGGTGAGGGTGTCGTGGAGAACCAATGACCAAGTTTTGGTGGTCCTGGAACCATGGGAAGGGTCCTTACTGGCACCCCCAGAAGGTGTCAGACAACACTTTAGAAATCCCAGGACATCTGGCCTGTTTTTAATAGGGTGGCTGAGTCTCCCCAATTGTCCTTCCCAAATGACAAAAAGTGATTCCCTAGTCAATGGCAATGCACTGGTGGGGGTGATAATTTGACATGCACGCCTGCCTAACGTCATGGTACATGGGCTTGATTTTACAGTCTGTCGTACCCGGCGGTGCCTCTCTTCAGGTTGTTGGCAGCATCATCATCGGGGTCACTGAGGTGGAGGCCCGCGAGATGGCTTTGAACCTGCGCCCTGACATTACACTAGAAGGAAAAGAAAAGGCATAAAGCTCAGTTCTTCTCCAGTAGTCCTGGATGTTTGGTGTCTCAATCAGTTCCATATAAATTATCATGGCCAAGTAGGCCATCATGTCTGGCATTGTGATTTGTTGAAAAGTGTCTGGGTGGTCCTGTTCTCCAAACTTATTGGAATTGTTCACAATTGCTTGCAGTATCCTGTTGGTCATGAACAATTGAAATAATTGCAGCACCGTGTATTGCACACCCCCCAGGAGCTGGCCATCGGGTGTGCGTGCTGGGCAGAAGGATGGCTGTTGAGGAGTAATGTCCTCCACATCAGTGCCTAGCCATGATCCTTCAGGTACAGAAACTTGCTCAGGAGTGCTTCCTGCTGCTATCCTACTGGCTCTCCCTCTTGCTCTTCCTCTGGCTCTCCCTCTTGCTTCACCTCTGGCTCTTCCTCTCCCCCTCCTCTGTCTTGCAGGCTGTGTGGAGGTAGATGGTTGGGGTTCCAGCTCCTCTTCTTCTTCTTCCTCCTCCACAACAGTTCTTGGCGTCCTCCTGGGCCTCTTTGCCTCCGGCTGCCAATCAGAGCCTGATGTGCCTGATTCTCTGAAACACAGAAATGCAGTGGTTACTACCTCATCTCTCAATGGCATCTCCTTCCCCCCACAGTAACATCTCACACCTCATACACAGACATTAGCATACCTTCCCCCACGGTAACATCCCATCCCCCACCAGAAGAATCCCCCACCACTATACAGGTAAATATCCCAACCCTCCCAGAATGAGCCCTGAGCCCACTATCTACACAATACCCTCCCCAACCTACAAAGTTACTGTATTGACCACTGTGAGAGAAAATTCAAGAGACAATTTATTCAGTCATAGCCCCTTGTTTACAAACTCCGTGCGTCAATGTTGTTTACACAATAACTACTGGAATAATTTCTGTAAAAAATACTCTCTGATAAAATAATCAATATGTAATGTATGTACTCACAGTTCAAGATCAGCGTCTCTTCCATCAAGAAAATCCAACTCAGCGGCAGAGTCTACAGACACTTCACTTTCAGATGAAGATGCAACATCTTCACTGGGCCGTTGTATACATATCTCTGCTGCCTCCTCAGCAGTGAACCATTTTTTTCCGCCAAACATGTTGCAAAAGTTTCTCAAGCTTCTCAAATAACTCACAAGTCTAATAGAAAAGTCGCTCTCTGTAACTAACTCCTGTAATCTTAACGGTCACCGTCCCGTATACGACCCACCTCCGCTCAAAGCTTACATAAGCTTATGTATCCCATTGTAATGATAAATATAATTTTATACAATAAGGCATTATAGACTAAAGCTCAAAAAGCACACTGGACAGGGACTGGAGTTAATATTTTACTATCTACCTCTCAGTGGTCTGATGTTTGAAAGAGATGTGCTGCACTTTGATTGGTTGACTATCCATACGTTGTATGCATAAGGAACTTCGACCTGCCAGCTCATGCTTGTTGAATAATTGTGAATGGACTCTGATTCTTATTGTGCCAGCTCATCCGTTTTTCCTTATGTAATGGTGATCTTAAAAGGGCGTGCTTGGAGGAGAACGAGAGACACACTGATCGGCTGGTGTGGCTCCAGGCATGCTGTAGAAACGCCTGTAGGACGATGTAACAACTTGCTTGTAATAAACCTTGAATACAAGTAGGCGTCTGTGACTATCTTTGGAGAAAACATCAGCATGACATCGCAGTTTATAATATTTGCCTCTCTCTTAAATGTTAGTACAAGTTATTCACATTTACATTTTGATCGTGATCTGTCGGGTGAGTCAAAGCTGTGTTATACAGTAGCTAGCTAGTTGGCTTGGCTCAGGGCAGCTAACTCGGTGTTATGAAACGCCATAATCCTCCATGTTTGATTTTGCTTTGGGATCAGCACCAGTGTATGGGGATACCCCGTTTACCACATAGTGGTACAGATCGTGTGGGCTGATGTCGGGCAGACTCAGCGATTTAATGAGGTCCGTGAAAACAGAGGGAGGAAGAAGGTAAGGTAATCCAACTTCTCCAAATACTGCTTTATGTGAGCACCTACCAGATGCCCGACTTCGACCAATAACGGCACAACAACTTGTTCAATAGAAGAAGCCATGGGGTGGCTGTGGCTCAGTGTTAGAGCGGTTGGTGGTTCGATCTCTGGCCCTGCAGTCCCATTTCGAAGTGTTCTTGGGCAAGACACTGAACCCAGAGTTGCCCCCGATGCTGTGCATGGGAGTGTAAATGTGTGTGGTTACAGCCTCAGCCACGGTGTATGAATGTGTGTGAATGGTTCCTGTACTATGTAAAAGCGCTTTGAGTAGTTGACTAGAAAAGCACTATATAAATACAGTCCATTTACAAAGAAGATAGTATTATTATTACAGTTTATTTAGTGTTATTTATTTTAAACTGACTGAAAGTAATGAAACTTTACGCTCGTCTACTACACTGTTAAGCTTGTGCTTCCGGTGATTTTGCCGTCCGTCATGGCGCCGTCACGTGGTCGTGGTCACGTGTTTGCAAAGGGTCTATACTAAGGGCTAATGTACAAAAACACTATTAAAAGCTTAAACCAGTGTTCCCCGCCATCAGGCAAAGAGCTGGGGCATGTTCAATATCAAAACAGCACATTTCCTGGGAACGGTGTGCAACGGCTTGCGTTATGTTTTCATGTTTTCTCTCGTTTGGTGGGTGTGTCTCTTGATTATTGACTGTGATACTCAATCAATAGAGACGTGTCTGTAAACCCGTGGTAATAAAAAGGCGCTTGCACACACAACAGGATGTGCAACGCAATGTCACTTTGTTAGCCTTTCTCAATTTGTGGATACCTATGGGATCATGATAATGTTATTTGAACCCAAAGACATAGAACGATTGAGCCAAGAATAATATTTATTTATTAAGAAAATTCATTATTTTTCTTAATCTGTAGGAGTCGCTGAAATATACAGTATTTCTCTCTTTTGACTACACACTCGTGAGCTGTGTATCCCTGCTTCACAACAGCAGTGTGTACATGTTGGAGAACAAAAAGTAATTGTCACACTAATTAGGGATGCACCGAACCCAGATTTTTGGGGTTCTGCCGAATACCGAACCCACTGGTTAAGATTCTGCCAAACTACGAACCGAACTCTACTCCCATCCTCTACTCCCATCCTCTACTCCCATCCTCTACTCCCATCCTCTACTCCCATCCTCTACTCCCATCTTTTTTTTTATTTTTAAAAGGGATATTTCACTACTGGAAAGATGAATATATCTTTAAATTGGGTCAGAAATGTGAAAAACATTTAGAAATTTGCGGCTTCTAGGCCAAGAAATGAAAATGTGTTTTTGGCTCATGTGGATGAAAGACACCAAATCCCAGAATGCACTTTCTTCGCTTCACTACGAGGCCACGCCTACCGCTTACAGAGTCAAGTCAAAAGTCTGTTTTATTGTCATTTCGACCATATACACGAAACATTTCACCGTGGCTCAAGTGGTGTTACACATTTAAAATATATAAAAACGACATTATATAAAAACGACATACGAAACAGGCTACATTTAGTGCACGCACACATTATAGGCTCTCTACTAGCATTAGCGCTTGGTTGTGGCATGTAAACACTGAGTATAAACACAGCCGTGAATTAGCATGTAATGTAGAATGGTCGGCATTAAACAGTCACAAACTCCACCAGCAGTTAGCAGTAGTTGGAAAAGCACGCCATTTCTGTACCAGTCCGTGTTAACACAGCCCACCTCCACGACTCTACCAGAGCAGCATCTGAAGGCTAGCAGGCCTTCTAGCTGGATATCGGAGTCCGGTACACTGTTGTTCAGCCATGTTTCCACAAAAAAAAAACACAGCAGTCTCTGAACTCTGGGAGTTTCATTGAAGTTGGATGTAGTCCAGTTTGTTGTCTAATGAGCGGACACTTGCCAGCAGGATGGGTGAGACAGGTGGCGTTAGCTTTCCACCTAGCCCTCGTCCTGCTTTTCCCCACACTGGCTAGCGGCATCCAGCTACATGGCTGGCTGAGGTGCTGGTCTCCGTAGCAGGCAAAGCTCACGTAGTGTGTCGAATATTCCGTCTGTAATAAAGTGTCCTGCATATTCTCCAATCTGTCATCTGTACCAATGTATCCCGGTGATACAAATGTCTTTACAGCGGCAATGTTGTGTGTTGTTTAGGGTCCTTTCCACCACGAGACAAATCAGCATTGCAAATTGAACATGTAGCTCTATTTGAATCACGTTCTTTTGACTGAAAGTACTGCCAAGCAACACTTTTTCTGCTCACAAGTTCCATTCACTTTCTCACAGCCTACTGTAGTTGCCCGGCTTTGCTACTACATTCTAGCTCCACCTACGTCATTACGTCGACCACGTAACTCTACAAAGATAACAAGATAGTTCAGTCCAAGATGGCGGAGTTGCAGCTCTGTCATGGGTGCATTTGTTTGCAATGGAACGTTCTATTGAGTTTCGCCTCTTGTTACTTCTCTTTGGTAGCGTTCAGTTCAGTCGAAAAAAATTCTAAAATTCGGCAGTACCCGAACTCCGCCAAAAAGCCCAAAGTTCGGCCGAATCCCTAACACTAACACTACTGAACAAATTCACGTACTGCTCATCATATTGTCCACTGTCTATCACAATGTCAATTATTTCAGTAACAAAAAAAAAAAGGCCATCTCTGCTACAGCCTCTACTCCAATCTGTTGCCAGTCGGGGAAGTCCTTGATGGCCCTCTCGATTTTGGACTCAGGAAAGTAGGATTCCAAGAACAAAAGATTTGGGTTATATTTTTATTTTATTTTTTTGTTTCTTCTCCCTTTGTTTTTAAGAAGTGGTTGAGTAACAATAACGTAAGTCTTTTGTTTTTGCATATGTGAATAGAAGACCAGTTTCATTAAGTAGAATATGGCAAGCCAAATGTTAAATTCTCTGCTAAATTTTCCTCAGAAGCTCCAACAGTAAGGCCATTTGGTCAGTAGGTGTATTTTGAATACAAAATGTAACCTAAGTACAACTTCCAAAGGGTTAGAATATTTACTGTTGATAGATGGATATGATTTAATAATAGTTTATTACCTACCCATTTCGAAGTCTGTGTAGGTCTTCTTCTTTGGCTTCCTCTTTTCTGGAATCATTAGTGCCTATTCCTCTGAGCAGGCCAATTCAGCAGTGGTCGTCAAATCATAGTTTTCAAACTCTTTCCTGTTTTCTGAAAGAGATTAATATACAGAAGTAATTAATAATTCAAGTAAAATGGAATATATAGAGAAAGTCTAAGAACCCTTTAACACACAGGGGGTTGACAAATAGAGCAACAAATAAGAATCATGAGTGGCACTGCACCTGCCCTAAATACTAGATAGATTTGGATTACAGGTGTGTAATTTGCATCATGCAACAAACTAATATGACAATAACATACCTGACTCTTTTCACTTGTTGATCAGGCACACAACTATTCTTGTGGTATGATGTCCTTCATCTCTGCATTGCCTTCTCTCACAACTCCTGCCCACATTTTGTAATCTTCTACATCATACCAACATATAAACAGACACACAATGTACACACAAGTACTTTCAGTATTGCAAACTATTGTTTTGCAATGAACACGGTGTATTCCTGACATTTTGTAGACAATGGTGATATTCTTAGCAAGAACTACCTTTTTAATGAGGGATAACTAGTGAAACAAACAAACAAGCAAACAAACAACAACAGTTTACCAAAGTTACCCTTGCTATAAACATGAAACGGAAAAGTACCAATAAAATTAATTGTGATATTGATAATTGTATTGATCTCAAAGACAGATGTGATTCAATATGTCCATCGAACGTGTTTAGTCCCTGTTAAAGCCGATAATAAACCGCTAATGTCAGTTTTATGTAGCTAACGTTAGCTAGGCTTATGGTCAATTTAGCTTAAAAAAAAAGTAAAACAAAGTTAAGTGACTGGACAGTAACTACATTATGCTAACGCTAGCTTGTCAGGTAAATCCAACATGGAAAACAGTACAGCCAATTATATTTGTTGTTGTTTACCGAGCTCCAGGTCCGTATTCTGAATTGCTATTTGAATTGTTATCATGTGTAGTCCTAAAATCAGACAAAGTACTTATTGTAGGTGATTTTAATATTCACATGGACGTTGACAACGGCAGCCTTAGTATTGCTTTCAACTCACTATTAGATTCAATTGGTTTTAGTCAAAGTGTGCATAAGGCCACTCATTGTTTTGACCACACCCTCGACCTTGTGCTGGCATACAGCATCAAAATTGAAGATTTAATAGTATTTCCGTAGAATCCTTTATTACCAGACCATTTTTTAATAACTTTCGAATTCTTACTACCCGACTATATGAAATTAGATAAAAGCTTCTACACTAGATGCCTATCTGACAGTGCTATAGCTAAATTTAAGGAAGATATTCCAACAGCATTTAACTCAATGTCGTGCTTTAATATAACAGAGGACATTTTTGTTAACTTCAGTCCCCCCCAAATTGATAATTTTGTAGACAGTGCTACGGCCTGCCTACGGACGACTTTAGACTCTGTTGCTCCTCTCAAAAATAAGAACAACCCAAGGTTTCTTTTCAGCACTGTAGCCAGGCTGACAGAAAGTCACAGTTCTACTGAGCCATCTATTCCTATAGCTCTGAGTAGTGATGACTTCATGAGCTTCTTTGATGATAAAATTATAACAATTAGAGATAAAAAATTAATCATCTCTTGATCTCAACTTCTAACAGTTCACCTTCAAACGCAGGACTGCTAGAAGGAACAACAAGACCTGACATATACTTAGACTGCTTTTACCCTATAAACCTTCAACAATTAATGTTAAAGGTCTCTTCAGCTAAGCCATCTACCTGTCTCTTAGAACCCATCCCAACAAGGCTACTTAAAGAAGCCAATAGTTAAAATTTCATTATTAGATATGATTAATATGTCTCTATTAACAGGTTATGTACCGCAGTCATTTAAAGTAGCTGTGATTAAACCTATTTTGAAAAAAAGCCAACTATAGACCTATATCTAATCTTCCCTTCGTCTCCAAAATCCTTGAGAAAGTAATTGCTAATCAGTTATGTGATTTCCTACATAGCAATAGTTTATTTGAGGACTTTCAGTCAGGATTTAGAAAGCATCATAGCACAGAGACGGCACTGGTGAAAATTACTAACGACCTACAAAGGACTTGTCTCCATACTTGTCTTACTAGATCTTAGTGCTGCTTTTGACACTATTGACCATACCATCCTGTTACAGAGACTGGAACACTTAGTTGGTATTAAAGGAATCACACTGAGCTGGTTTAAGTCATATTTCTCTGATCGATCTCAATTTGTTAATGTTAATGACAAATCCTCCAAGTACGCTAAAGTTAACCATGGCGTTCCACAAGGCTCAGTGCTTGAACCAATTCTATTCTTCTTATATATGCTTCCTCTAGGCAATATTATTAGGAAACACTCAATTAACTTTCACTGTTATGCAGATGACACCCAATTATACTTATCAATCAAACCAGATGAAATCAGTCAGTTAGCTAAACTTCAAGCATGCATCAAAGATATAAAATCATGGATGACCCACAATTTTCTGATGCTAAACTCAAGCAAAACTGAAGTTATTGTGCTGGGATCTAAAAAACTTTGAAACTTACTATCTAAAGATATAGCTACCTTGGATGGTTTTGTCCTGGCCTCCAGCACTACTGTCAGAAATCTAGGAGTTATTTTTGATCAGGACATATCCTTCAATGCCCACTTAAAACAAACGTCAAGAATAGCCTTTTTTCATCTTCGTAACATTGCCAAAATTAGGAACATCCTGTCTCAGAATGATGCTGAAAAACTAGTCCATGCATTTGTTACTTCCAGACTGGACTATTGCAATTCCTTACTATCAGGATGCTCAAATAAAACCCTTAAGACTCTCCAGCTGATCCAGAACGCTGCAGCGCGTGTTCTGACAAGTGCTAAGAAAAGAGATCATATTTCTCCTGTATTAGCTTCTCTGCATTGGCTCCCTGTAAAATCCAGGATTGAATTTAAAATCCTCCTCCTAACCTACAAAGCATGGGAGCCAGAGCCTTTAGCTATCAGGCTCCTCTCCTGTGGAACCAGCTCCCAGTCTGGGTCCGGGAGGCAGATACTGTCATCACATTCAAGAGTAAACTTAAGACTCTCCTCTTTGATAAAGCTTATAGTTAGGGAGTGAGGAGTTGCAGCATCTGCCTAGCCCGGCCCACCTGCTTCTCTGTCCCAGAAATGCTTGTTACTAACCTAGCTCTGGGGAGCTTGCTCCCCGGAGTCTTTCTGTTTCTTTTCACCCAGGATGAAATCCCGGGATTAGGATGGCACCAAAATCATGGTTCCAGCTGTTGCCGTGGTTCTGCTGAAATACCCTGCTATGCCGTGCTGTTCCCTGCGCTACTACAACCACTATTTCTAGCCACTGTTTATTAACTATACTGTGATGCACCCCAACGGCACGTCAGACACCACCTACCAAGAGCCTGGGTCTGTCCGAGGTTTCTTCCTAAAAGGGAGTTTTTCCTCGAGTGCTTGCTCTTGGGGGATTTGTTGGTTTTTTTGTAAATTATAGAGTGTGGTCTAGACCTACTCTATCTGTAAAGTGTCTTGAGATAACTCCTGTTATGACTTGATACTATAAATAAAATTGAATTGAATTGAATTGAACAGTGTCATATGCATGTTACATGTATATATTTTATAGTTCTTTTATGTTCACTTTGGTTGTGTAGATGTTCTTATCTGTGTACTACTTAGGTTTGTTTGCAATACATATTTTTATACACACTGCATGGTGTGTTGTATATCTGTTTCAGTTATCACTGTTTTGAATGTCATTGGTATTCAGAAACACTTTCTTTGTTAACAAAAATCTGTCTTTTGCCCAATAAAGTAAACACAACAGGCAAAAACATTATATAAAAATATATTATATTACAGAACCATTATCAATTATTAAAACCATAACTTACATGTCACACACAAATATAAAAAGGCACTCAAATGTATAACAATAAAAAAAGACACGCAAGACCACAAAAAAACCTAGAGCTATTCAGAAATTCTAGACCAGTCTGATGCCTGTTGGCCAGCAACCTTTCCCTCCTGTATCATAACCAACAACAATGTACAGGTATAGGAACAGGAATGCATTACAAATGATTAGCTACAATAATACAGTACCAATACAATAATGAATGGCTACAACATGAATGCATGACTCACTCCCATAGTTGCTTTGTAGCATATTTTGATTTAAAGGGATACTTCACCGATTTAGCATTCAGCTTTGTATCAGTAGAAACCCGGTAGTATTTCTGAATGACCGTGCGTCCCTCCCTCATATCCCCCTGAGACAGGAGATATCTGCATTGGGGGGTCCGGAAAAAATCTTCCGATGACGTAAAATGACGATTTTTGCGTCATCGGAAGATTTTTTGGACAGAGCAAATGACTACAACCAGTAGTAGGAACTACTTCCGCATGTTTTAAACCCGCCCATCGCCCGAAGCAAGCCGATCTCGGCCGGAAAAAAACGAAATGTCAGCCATCTTGAATCCTCGCTAAACAGGGCTCTGCTCTATCTTCTCAGCAGCAAACTTTTACAACAATTATGTGCATTCAAACTACCGCACGTATATCACCGGGATACATTGCTACAGAGCAGAGAATATGCAGGAAACGTTATTACAGACGAAATAATCGGCCCACTACGAGAGCTTCGCCTGCCACGGAGACCAGCACCGAGACCAGCGGACTCCAGCGGACTCGTCGTACCCCGAGCCGGGTAGGGGACATCTTCGTCGGCTAGGTGGGAAGCTAACGCTAGCCGGGGAAAAGGCACATCTAGAGCGAGCTAACGCTAGCCGGCCACCTGTCCCATCAATCCTGCTTGCAAGTGTCCGTTCATTTAACAACAAACTGGACTACATCCAACTTCAACGATGCCCCCAACGCGAGTTCAGAGACTGTGTTTTTTGCTCAACAGTGAACCGGACTGTCCAGCTACCAGGACTGCTAGCCCTCCGACAATCCGAGCTTCTTTTACTGTCTATGGCTCTCTCTCATGGATGTATTAAGAGAACTTCTCAGCAGCAAACTTTTACAACAATTATGTGCATTCAAACTACCGCACGTGTACCACCGGGATACATCGCTACAGATCAGAGAATATGCAGGGAACATTATTACAGACGAAATAATCGGCCCACAACGAGAGCTTCGCCTGCCACGGAGACCAGCACGGGGACCGGCGGTCTAGCTCATACCCCGAGCCGGGTAGGGGATATCCACGTCGGATAGGTGGGAAGCTAACGCTAGCCGGGGGAAAGGCACATCCAGAGCGAGCTAACGCTAGCCGGCCACCTGTCCCATCAATCCTGCTCGCAAGTGTCCGTTCATTAAACAACAAACTGGACTACATCCAACTTCAACGATGCTCCCAACGCGAATTCAGAGACTGCTGTGTTTTTTGCTTTCGTTGGAAACATGGCTGAACAACAGTGAACCGGACTGTCCAGCTACCAGGCCTGCTAGCCTTCCGACGATCCGAGCTAGAGATGCTCTGTATGAAGGTGAGCTGTGTTAACACGGACTGGTGCAGAAATGGGGTGATTTGTATCCAACTAACTGCTAACCGCTGGAGTTTGTGACTGTTACATGGCGACCATTCGACATTCCACGCTAATTCACGGCTGTGTTTATACTCGGTGTTTACAGCCCACCAAGCCTAATGCTAGTATGCGTTAGCTGAACTTTTCGGAGCCTATAATGTGTGTGCACTCAATGTAGCCTGTTTCGTATGTCGTTATTATATAATGTAGTTTTTATATATTTTAAATGTGTAACACCACTTGAGCCACGATGAAACGTTGTTTCGTGTATATGGTTGAAATAACAATAAAACACATTGAGTTGAGTCGAATGCCTCACTGTCTGTCTGTCAAGCGGTAGGCGTGGCTTGGGAGTGGACTCAAAGCAGCGAAGCGAAGTGCATTCTGGGATTTGGTGTCTTTCATCCATATGAGCCAAAAACACATTGTCTGGCTTTTCTCGGCCTAGAAGGCACCAATTAAAAAAGAATTTTCACATTTCTGCTACATAAGTGACCCAATTTAAAGATATATTCAGCTTTCCAGCGGTGAAGTATCCCTTTAAGAAACTTCTGCTCGTTTTCAGCCTGAAAGTGGATCATCTGCCGGGTTCCTCCTGCGTCCCTGTGTGATACAGGACGGTATATGTAAAGCACGTATCGATGTCTCCAAAGCAAGTAGTGTTATGCACTGATATCAAACGGAATCGTTTCAATTAAGAACATGGTTGCAACTATATATGTACAGGACTGTGTAGAGCAAAAAACAACACGTCGTAATTTTTCAATCAATTCTTTAAGCCGAGAATACTTACATTTACTGTTGCGCAATGTATCTGAATACCCCTGGCTGGCCAAGTGAGCTTGCGTCCTCACTTGGTCGGAAGGGACATCTGGCCCTTCCCCTTTGCCCTATCCCTCGATCAAGACGAGTATTGGGACAGCACTAGCTCTCACGTGAACGCGCACAACAAGGGTTAAGGGGAAGGGGAAGGGCTAAGGGGAGGATTGGGATTCAGCCTTATACTTGTGCGCTAGTGTGTGCGTCGAGCCGGCATGTGTGTGTGTGGGGGGGGGGGGGGAGTGTGCTTTAGAGTGAGGAGGAAGTGAGAGAGTAAGGGCAATTAGCTCCGGAGCGAGTGGCGACTCTAGAGCCATAATGAGAGAAACAAAGTGTCTCCCCTGTTCTTTCTGCAGGAAAAGGAAAAGTTACCTCTCTCCTTGATTTCATGTTGTTTATGGTGAAGGAGAACAAGGAAATGAGTCTGGAGAAATGCAACGTGCGTTGCTGCGATGCATAGTTAAATTTTTTGAGAGGTGCACGTCAGGCTATGGCGTAGACGCAGACCCCTCTGCGTCTACGCCGGACCCTGCGCCATCGATTCTACGCACGACTATAAAAACCCCTTTAGTGAAAACACCCGTGCTAATCATTTAACATTAGGCTGTTAGCTGGGTCACTGTCTTTTGTGCCATTTGTGTTCGTAAAGTTTAATGTCCGGTGGCATTTTCATCTATTTTTATTACGTTACTGTATATGCTTAACATTAGCAGAGATTTAGAAATTGGTGTGTTTATCAGTTGTAGCTGCAGGATGGGAGGTAACGTGCACCTTGTTAACTTCACTAGCAACGTTAAATATAAGCTAAAATGTATGAGTAGTTTCCAATGTAAAAAGTATAATGATCCGTAACGTTACGTTATAGCATTCATAACGGTAAATATCTTTTTCGTGTTTGCTGTCTTTTAACAGGGACTAAGGAACAAACGGAAGCGGTCACTGAGGATGGGAGACAGAGGCCCAAAGAGATGTTGAATAGATTATTTGCTATATTTTGCTATATTAGAGATTGCCATTCAAAAAATACATTCATTAAATGAACTGGTTTGTCTGTGTCTTTAAGTTTTTGGGTGTGTATATAAACAGTTTTTCAATGTCTATTTTTCCATCAAATTATGACCTGGACACAGGAAACTTCTAACTGAATAATTGTATTCAGATGCTACCTGTTCTAATAACTCATTAGGTATACAAACTCTAAAAAGACATTAACGAAACATGTATCTTTATTATAACATTTATTCAAACATTACTATATACTGTACACAAGTATATTAAACATGAAGCGGCGATCAGACTCAGCTGCCAATGATGGTGTTGCTTCCAGACTGCAGACAGAAGGAGAAAGCTTTAGGTTAGTTCAGTAGTTATCCAACCTGGTAATATTAGAATGGTATCATATATTTAAGCATACTGTAACATGAAGGTACTTCATGTAACTGTAGTGGTGTAGTTTATTCATCATGGTCTTAACTGACAACTGTTGACCATTTAACACACGTACACCTACCTACCATTACTGTGTTAGTGGGTGTTTATCAATGGTGTTGTTATTATGACTTTTCATATGTTGGTTGTAGCCTTGTAGCTTGTGTGTCTACAGTACTATTTAACCTTTCTCACTAGCAGTTTACTGCATATCATACTGCCTGTGGCAACCTCCATTTGCTGGTAGCGTTTACCTTGTTGTAGTTGATTATATTTTGCACTGCATTTGTTTGAAAGCTAGAAGCTACTGGACAATGAGCTAATGTTAAATGTATGCAGTAAACTACAAGCTAATGTAAACTGTTAGCTACCAATTCCCCTTACCAGTAAGTGTTATTAGTGATTAGTGATGGCGCAGTGGATATGACACATGCCTTTGGTGTGGGAGATCCAGGTTCAATTCCTGCTGCGATGCATTAACCATTGTGTCCCTGAGCAAGACACTTAACCCATAGTTGCTCCAGAGGTGTGTGCCCTCTGATATATAGCAATTGTAAGTTGCTTTGGATAAAAGCGTCAGCTAAATGACATGTAATGTTATGACAACTACAAAGTACAAACATGAACTCCCATGAGATTTTAAAAAAAACTTCATTCATTCATCAAAACTATTCATTTTAACAATAATTTGGTGCTCAAACAGATGCAAAACAGTCACTCTCAGTGAGTGTGTGTGCGTGTGCGTGTGTGCCAGAGACAGGGGAACAGCTTCAGTCCCCTCTCTGTCTGGGCAGCTAGTGACGGGATGCTGCTACATCATGTTTTGCAGCCCAGTTTGTTATCATTAAAAACAAGCCAGCTGTTCGTGGAGCAAAAATCCATCATTTGGTCTTTGACCAACAGTCAGGCCGTCCGTGTGTTTTGTTACTCACGTTACTGTTGACGTCGGTGTAACGTTAAGGTTGGTAGCGGCAGACTCCTTTTAACGCCAGCTGTTCCGCTCACATCAACGCTAACGTTAGCTTGAAGCTCATGAACCATACTAGCTCCTGATGTTTCTGGTTGGACTTGGACCTCTGTTGACGTGTCTGGCTCTGGCTCACGCATTCTTTTAGTACCTTTCTGAAGCCAGGCGGCCAACAAAAGACTTATAAACTCGACACTTATTTTTAGTTTCTAGGTTTTCAGCAGTGAAAAATCTGTTACGGTCAGGCTGACAGCTTTTTCAAACTAGTGTCCGTGGAGAAGCTAACTTCTGATAGGGTGGGCGGACTGCTTGCCTTTACGTGATTCGTCAAGATCTAAAATGTAAACACGTAGTGCCCTCTGGGTAGTGTAGTTTATGTAACGTTAGGGTCACCTCTCTGACGCTTTCTCTGTCAGTGGTAGCATACCGGCTGCATGCGAGAAGTAGCGGTACGCAAGAAAAGGTGCAGGTACGCTTAAGAGTAAAATGTAGAAGTGCCGGTACTGCGTACCGGTGCGTACCGGCCCACTTCGAGCACTGACTAACGTTAAACATTGTGTTTTCGTTGTTCCCGATCGTTTACATGCTTAGCTAAATAAATGATAGATGCATTTAGCTAGACAACCAAGGATATTTAATAATTATGTCGTGCTACTAGCTAGCTAGCTACTAACTAGCGCTAGCAGTTAGCCTGCAGTTTCATGAACAAAGCTCATCCATGGCTTCATCCTTCATCCACGTTACAAGCTTTACAGCATACAACCCTCGGATGTATCATAAGAGAGGACCAAGGCAATGTAATCACTATGGCTGTAGTAACGTTATGTAGGCATATAGCTATGTATAGATCTTAATACAGCCATGCTAGCTACCCCTGATGTTAGCAACTAGCTAGCTAGCTAGCCAATAGCCCCGCCAGTTTGGGAAACGCTAATGACGTACGGCATACATACATCCCTCTGATGTATCATAACTTCATAAGATAATACCATGGACGTATTAATATAACACATGGTGAATTACAACCATTAGCTATATCCATTATTACAGCTAGCTACATGACCTTGGGAGAACAGTCATGTGAGCGGGCGGGCGCAGTCCCGCGGGTCTGCTTGCGTCCATTATGCATGTTCATCATGCCTAATTTAACATTTTATATTGTGTAAAGGACTAGCAAAATTATCAGCAAATGCATATTCAGTTGAGTTAACTAGCGCTCAGACTACTTATCTATATGTTTTCCTATAATACATATATCCTGCCAGGTCCATCAATTTGTGTATCATCTTCATGAAAGGATTATGGAAATATAATATATAAATGTTGTTCATCTTGTCCAAATACCGCCAGGACCAATATCAGTGCCCTCGGGCTCAGTCCACATATTTGCCATCTAAAGAAAGTAAAAACATTTATGTTCTCTATCCAAAACACAATGTGTGTGTCTTCCTATCTACCAATGACAGAGAAAATAGTGATTGAGAGCACATAGATGTAAAGTTAACATTAACGTTACAGTACTATTTTCTTAAGCCCTACAAAAAGTGCCCTAACTTGGCATTCGCCCTTGCTTGTATGTACAGTTTCTAACGTCAAATATTTGGTTAAAATGGAAAATACACGCAAAACGACTAACGTAAAACCAAAGGCCAACATTAGCTTTGCCACAAGAAATTGCTAAAATCTAATACTGTAGCTAACCAGGTGCCATCATGTTGACATACAGTACTCTGTTAATTATTACATCCTATTTTTTTTAATCTTACCTTATTCAGCCAAAATATACAGATGTACACTGTATTTTTGTAGGTGTTGGTTTTTCGTCAATTCGTGTACAGTAGTACAGTACGGGGGGTTTAAGTTCAGCGCAGGCCGATCGCTTATCCTTTCTTTCCAGCGTCTGTGCCGGTAAATCTTTTTCTTTGTCTTTACAGCCAGCAAGAAAATCAAAAATTCTTCAAAATGCCATCTTGTCTTGCCAACAACTGCGTGAAGCAATCAGATAGTAGTTCCAAGGTTACTCTGTTCAGGTATGTTGAAATGATTACAGAGTCAATATACAGTATTACTTTTTATTTTATAGTTTCTTTTTAAGCTAATGTTAGCAAGCTCAATAACTAGCTTAAACTAATTAGCTTTATATTTGATAATGTGTTATATATTCATAGTGTGATCACATAATGGATAAAGATCATGTTCTCTTAATATATCCAGGATCACATCTATGTGTAACATTGATAAACAATTAAGAAAATACTGTCAAGTGATTTTTACACTTTTTTTTATTAACGTTAACTCTTCTATTTTTTATTTACTTTAACAGACTGTATTGTGACTAATTTAAGTAAGGTATAGATCATATTTTCTAAAAGGATTTTCTGCATTGAGTGCTTTTACTTCAATTGATTACACTAAATATTTTACAGTTTTCCTGTCCTTGATAAAAAAGGTGTCAGTGGGTCAGAAACATTAACCGCAAGAATTGGAAGCCATCCCACCACTCCCGCATATGCGCTCACCATTTCACAAAGGAGTGTTTCCTAACTGGCAGTGCGGGAAGGAAACTAAATTCAACTGCTGGACCTACAATCTTCGACATCACCAGTGACAACAGAACAGCTAAGCCACAGGTGATAAGTATGAAGACACAGGTAAGTACTGTTTACTTAGATCACTCGTACATGCGGCTGTAAGTGTTACTTCTGCCTCTGGAGATGTCACAACTTGTGAGTCAGAGATGGAAGTGACATTACCAGAGTCAGGAAATGTTGAGGGTAGCATTACTCAGCCAGACACTGATGACCACAGTTATATCGGAGTATCTCCCAAAACACTGAAGCACCAAATCGGACATAAATTGACCACCTGCTGCAAAAAACTGAAATTGGGAAAACAGAAGACAAGACTTTGGCAAAGGATGATTTCCTGTTTAACTGAGGTCATCAGTGTGCTGAAGCAGAAACTGCTGATATCAACAGGCTGTGCAGAGACGCTGGAAGCCTCCTTTAGTGGTGTGCCAAAAGTGCTACTCACACAAATCACACAAAAGAAGAAGGTTAAAGTGTCTGAGGAATTGCGTTCATTCGCCATGACTCTACATTTTTATTCCACTAAAGCATATGCTTATGTTCGTGAATGCTTTGACCTTGTTCTGCCGCATCCCAAAACCATACAGTCGTGGTACAGCAAAATCTCTGCATTCACACAACCAGCCTTTTCTGCCATCAAGTCTCGTGTAGAGGACAGAAAATGTGAGGGAAAAGAAACCTTGTGTGCCTTCATGATGAATGAAGTGGCCATACGAAAGCATGTGGAATATGATGCTGGGAAATTCCATGGATACGTGGACCTAGGCTGTGGCATTGTCGATGACAGCCAACCACCAGCCAAATATGCCTTGGTCCTCATGGTTGTTGCCATTGATGATTCCTGGAAAATCCCAGTAGCCTACTTCTTAATCGATGGATTGACTGGAGAAGAGCGTGCTAATATCATCAAGGATTGCTTTCTTTGACTCCATGACATCGGAGCACATGTGATGTCACTGACATGTGATGGTCCATCATGCCACTTTTCCACGTTGAGAGCCTTAGGAACAAGCTTGGATGTGCATGACATGAAACCCTCATTTCCACATTGGGCAGATCCCTCAAAAATGGTCCATGCAGTACCTGATGTGTGCCACATGCTGAAACTCATTAGAAATACATTGGCTGACGTAAGTAATTTGCTAACTCCAACAATCAGTTGGAAATATCTCCAGGAGTTAAACAAACTTCAGGAGTCACAGGGACTTTGATTTGGAAACAAGTCGAAAATGGCCCACATACGGTGGGATAAACAGAAGATGAAGGTGAAGCTTGCAGCCCAGGTGTTCAGCAACAGTGTGGCAGATGCTCTAGAGTATTGCAACACACATCACACATCTGCCGCAGTTCAGAGGATGTGAAGAGACGGTGGACTTCCTGAGAACTATTGATGCTGCCTTCGATGTCCTCAACAGCAGGAATCCTCTAAGGAAAGGATACAAAGCACCATTGAGGACATCTAACAAAGACCGCGCTGAAGAAATCCTTCTGAAGGCACAAAAGTCTCTCTTGGAACTGAAAGATCAGACAGGCAAAGCACTGCATGCTGGGAAACGAAAAACATGTGTAATTGGTTTCATTGCCAGATGCATAAGTGTGTGGAATGTTTTCCAGGAAGCTGTGTGTAGGCCAAATGCCCAATGCCGTTACCTCCTCACTTACAAGCTGCGTCAAGATCATCTTGAACTGTTCTTTTCCTCTGTCAGAGCACGGGGTGGATTTAACAACAACCCTACTGCAAGACAGTTCACAGCTGCATACAAGCGTCTTCTTGTGAAATTGCAAGTGAAGACTGGAACAGGCAATTGCATTCTCAGCGACAACACCACCATCTTGGAGGCAACACCTGCGGCAGCAAACACCTCGCGCAGATATGACCTTCAGCCTGTTGAACATGCAGAGCCAGAGCATGATTACCACCAATGCCCAAATGTTGAGGCTATTTCTGAGTAATAAGACACAGCTATCAACTACATTGCTGGCTTTGTTGTAAAAAAGAAAAGCACAACTGTATGACGTGTTGATGCGCTGACTTCTGATTCCACTGTGCATCCCTTCGTTCTCCTGAAGACTCGTGGAGGTTTGCAAAAACCATCACCTGTGATAGTTGCTGTGTGTTCAGAGGCAGAGCATTGCTTTCAACGGGTTTTGAGATCAACATCTGGCAAGCTCCCCCAGGGATATGACTTAACATCAGCCATCACATATCAAGTTCTGGATTACAGTGCAGACAAGATGTTCCCAGAGTTGCATGACCACATGTTTGAAACCACTGTTGAGGACAATCATGTACATCTACTGGTGAAAATGACATCCTCTATATACTGTAAAGTAAGGATGCACTTAGCCAGACGTGAAACGGAGAAAATTACAAAATGACAAAAGACATTGTCAGGCATAAATACCCCAAGTTGGTCTATTTTCATAATCAGTAGTTACATGCTGCTACATGCTGAGGGTTGATTAAATGAACAGCTTTCTTCTGTTTTTATATCACTGTGTCATGTAATATACAACATTTTGTATACTGTAGTTTTCACTTTATATACCTCTTATTTATTTATTCAAATTGATTTTTATTTTATTGTGCTCAATCTGTACTTGCAATACCTGATTTCCCCTCTTGGGGTCATCATAAAATTGTCCTATCTCTAACTGGATTGTTTTAGCAACCCAACACATGGTTCTCACCAGTGGACAGACATATGTGAATGTGAACTGCAACATCCCAAGCTTTCTTCTAGTCAGTGTCAGTTTTGTGGTTTCTTTCTAAATGCAGTGGCTGACAGTTATAGTTGGTGCATATAGTGTTCAACATACTACTTGGAGTATGCTTAATGCGGCACAAGTGTGTAATGAACATGTACAATGCATCAGAAAAATACATGAAAAAGTCATAAAAAGTTCATAACATTTGAAATTCAACAGGATACATAAAAGCACTGCTGTGACTGGTCAGTATTTTGGCCTGTCCCTTTAACTATATAGCTACCTTGGATGGTATTGCCCTGGCCTCCAGCACTACTGTCAGAAATCTAGGAGTTATTTTTGACCAGGATATATCCTTTAATGCCCACTTAAAACAAACCTCAAGAACAGCCTTTTTTCATCTTCGTAACATTGCCAAAATAAGGAACATCCTGTCTCAGAATGATGCTGAAAAACTAGTCCATGCCTTCGTTACTTCCAGGCTGGACTATTGTAATTCCTTACTATCAGGATGCTCAAACAAGTCACTTAAGACTCTCCAGCTGATCCAGAATGCTGCAGCTCGTGTACTGACAAGAACTAAGAAAAGAGATCATATTACTCCCGTATTAGCTTCTCTGCATTGGCTCCCTGTAAAATCCAGGATTGAATTTAAAATCCTCCTCCTGACCTACAAAGCTCTAAATGGTCAAGCACCATCGTATCTCAAAGAGCTCATAGTACCTTACTGTCCCACTAGAGCACTGCGCTCCCAGAATGCTGAGTTACTTGTGGTTCCTAGAGTCTCTAAAAGTAGAATGGGAGCCAGAGCCTTCAGCTATCAGGCTCCTCTCCTGTGGAACCAGCTCCCAGTCTGGGTCCGGGAGGCAGATACTGTCACAACATTTAAGAGTAAACTTAAAACTCTCCTCTTTGATAAAGCTTATGATTAGGGAGTGAGGAGTTGCAGTATCTGCCAAGCCCGGCCCACCTGCTTCTCTGTCCTAGAAATGCTTGTTACTAACCTAGCTCTGGGGAGCTTGCTCCCCGGAGTCTTTCTGTTTCTTTTTCACCCAGGATGAAATCCTGGGATTAGGATGGCACCAAAATCTTGGTTCCAGCTGTTGCCGTGGTTCTGCTGAGAAATACCCTGCTATGCCGTGCTGCTCCCTGCACTACTACACCCACTTTTTCTAAACACTGTTTATTTACTATACTGTGATGCACCCCAACGGCCAGCAGACACCTCCTACCAAGAGCCTGGGTCTGTCTGAGGTTTCTTCCTAAAAGGGAGTTTTTCCTTGCCACTGTTGCACTAGTGCTTGCTCTTGGGGGGACTTGTTGGGTTTTTTGTAAATTATAGTGTGGTCTAGACCTACTCTATCTGTAAAGTGTCTTGAGATAACTCCTGTTATGATTTGATACTATAAATAAAATTGAATTGAAATTGAATTGAACTGTAGACTTATCTATAAAACAGTAACTCAGAATGAATTAATAACTCAGAAATCTTAATGATTGAGATACGTTAGTTGTTGCATTAATAGATTGTTTTTTGCATTAACTTGTGCATGATAATGTTAGTTATTGTACATTACTGATAGTTCATTAACTATTAAATTAATTAATTCATGATTTCTCATGCATTTAGTATTGTTCTATGTATATATGTATTGTCTTGTCTGAGTATGTACTGTAAGTGATTGGTCTCGTGTCCCCACTCGAGGCCTGCACCTTGACGTGGTGAGTGGGCTTTAAACTAAGACAGGCCTTTTTATTTTAAATATGTTACCTAAGCTGTTTAACCAGCCTCATGCTAACTACCCTGCAATTGTATGAATGAATCCAGTTAAAATGGTGAATTTATGATTTCACGATTTTCTCTTTTCCAACATGTTCTCCAGTTTCAACTGCTGACATGCCACGGCCTGTTATCTGCTAGATGACTTCTCCCACTCAGACAGCGATCTCCTTGTCCTGTCCAGAGTTCATATTACTTGCCTGACTCTTTATTTGATCCAAAGATGTCCTCAATAGTTTGAAATATAAAGGTATGTTCTACTGTGTCAAAGGCTTTATAGAAGTCCAAGAAAAAGATAAAACTGTCATCAGGACATAAAAATGAATAATCAATTATATCTAAGACAAGCCGAATATTGTTTGAGATATGTCTTTTTCTCATGAATCCTGATTGGACTTCATCAATAATAGGGTCTAAAACATTTTTTAATCGTTTTGCAATAATTGAGGTAACCATTTTGTAGTCATTGTAAAGTAATGAAATAGGTCGCCAATTATCAATAAACAGTGGATCCTTTTTGGGTTTGGGGATTAACGTAATTAAGCTTTGGGTCCGTGAAGGAGGTAGAGAACCTTTTTCAACACTTTCTAATATTACTTCAAGTAGAAAGGGAGCTAAATCTTGTGTATCTTGTGTGATTTCCTGCAAGGTTATAGGGTCATCGCAGGTTTGAAAAGATAACCCCGACCATCAAACTCCAAAAACTCCTCCGTGTGTTCTGCATCGGATTGGGATGAACTATCCATCTGAGCTGATATTATACACTGACATGTTATTATCCCAAAGCTCCGTCTTCTCTCTCTCTGAGCTGAGTCTGTGAGTCTCCGCCGTTGCTAGGTGACCTTTGCACATGCGCTATAGCTGTTGAACTTTTGACCTGCAGACGATCGCTCTGGTCTGCTGAGTGAGCAGTGGTGTCAGGTTACAGCATGTTGCTGCAGTCATTATTAAGGACTAAACCACAGCAAATCGTTTTTTTGTGGAAAATAATACATTTTGGACTATTGGATTGTATGAAATCGGCACTCGATTATTGTGGACTTCCCCATTAAACAGGAATTCAACAGAGGTATGGATTAACACAACTTTTATGCCTTTCTGTCACATCTACTGCAGTCAAATTCGCTGTGTTCGCTCGTAAGGAATAACTGCACATGGGTAAGACCGAGTAATGATATTTCGAGCATGTTTAGAGGCTAAAAACACGTTTAAAACTTGCCCGGTTTGCGCCTGTTAGGTGCTAGAGCGAGTAGGGGGATAACACGGTGTAGGCAGCACCGATTGGTTTCGTTTTTTTCGCTACTGACAGCACTACAAATTTACAAACAACAGAGCTACGGGTTGAAATCGACCGGAATTCTCCTTTAACTGATATTTTATCAATATTCAAATGATCAGAAACTAACCAATAGTCCAATTGTGAACGTTTGGTGGCACTTCTATTACTCCAAGTAAAAGCATTTATGTTAGGATTGTTAAACCTCCATACATCAATCAAGTTACATTTTTGCATAAATAATTTTAAGTTTTCATTTACTGCAGTGGAAACACGTGGAGGCCAACAGTCAATGTTGTGATCTAAATCATGTTGAAATCCACCCCTATAGGGCTTGGGCGCCGCGTTGCATTCTGGGACGTGGCGGCCATATTGATAGCATTGCGAATGTAAACATACACCAAGTCGAAGGAGGAGAAGAAAGCAGAGTTGGGAGAAAAAAGGAAAACAAAGATGTTAAAATCCAGAAAAGGATGTGGACTTTACCGGGATACTTTAAATAGGGAAGCCAGGGACCGGTATGTGGACAAAATCGGCACTATTAAAGGTTTGGATCCCTACGAACTCCCCAACAAAGATTGGAGCACCAACAACCATTCACACATGTAATACTTTTAACTATGTGCTTCAAAAGTGTAGTTAGTAGCTGTCAACCCTCCCGTTTTTCCGGGTTTCTCACGTATTTGAGCTCTTTTCCCGCTGTCTTCCTGTTTTAGTATTTTCCTGTAAAATATCCCGTATTTGAATAATACTCTCATAACATTAACGTTAGCCCTTCCATCGGACCTGCCAGTCTCTGGACTGTTGTCCTGTTGCTACCCCTTGCCCTTCCAGCGAAACAGATGTTTTCTAAGCTTCGTTTTGCTTACTTGAAAGCAACCTTAGCGTGATGTTGGCCTCTTTAAGATAACAGCGTGGTTGTTGTGAGAGCACGATTTCACGCCAATCTGTAAGCAAAGTCACGTTAGCTAGCTTCACATAGCTCGCTTAGTTAATGCAGCAGTTTTGTAGTACGAATTTTATCTGTCAGCAGGGGGATAGCAACAGAAAGATGAATGTTACATGAATGTTGAATGTTGCTGTTACACGCCACAATACAGCAACGGTTTACCATGGTTGAAATAGTAAATAAGACAAACGACTAAGAGGGATGTTACGTCTATAAACAGTGGGCAGTAGTCTGAGTAGCGGTAAAGGAGGCCATCAACATGGCGCTACGCCAAGTTATGACGTCACGGCGCCCAAGCCCTATTACTATACCTGAATTTGGAAAGTTATTAAGGGTAGCCTATTTCCTACTCTAAAGTTTCAAGCATTATGTCGTTCTCATGGTTAGAATTATAGCAATATATGTTAATAACTATCAAAGTAAAGTTTTCAATGGTTAACACTTGAAAAATAGTCCGTGGAAAATTATATTTTAGAGTCGCAACACCAGCAGAATGTTCAGACCGGTTCAGAACCATGAGCCTGCCACAGATCATTTCCCCATTGGGATCTCCATAATCTACCATCGTCCGGAACTGAGTGTGACTCTTGGATGAAACAGAAATCAGATTTGTGCTGCTTGACAAACAAAAATAACTTGTGCTTAACAATATTCCTTATCCCCCTGGCATTGAGAGTAATGATAGATAAAGACGTATTAACAACAACAGATACAACGATGTAAGAAGGAACGTTTCGTCAGTGGCACAGTGGAAACAAAGAAGTTGACTTTACGCTAGGCAGCCTGGGAAATGAATTTCTTGCAGGTCTTTGCTGCGAGTCGGACCAATGCGAACTACATTTCCCGTGTCTTTCTGCGCGGTTGGGGTTACGTATGCTGGTCTCTCTCTTCACGCAGTCTATGATGCGGTAGCGATAAATGTGGTCGTTGAACGACACTAGCCCAGGCACATTTGCATGGCCCTCAGGATTAAGCGGTAACGTTACGGGTTTGTCTCTTCCTTAACGCTTCAAGTGTAGTCTGCTTTATATCATCTGCCTTAGTATGTTGTACTTACAGAGTGACAATGTATTTATTGCTTGTGTGGGTTAGCAGTGCAGCTAGCTAACTAGCTAACATCAAGCGTCAGAAGCCAAAGTTGGCAGCAGTGTAAAGTCTGGCCCTAACAAGTCCGCCTGCCAGTCAGTGTCTAAAGCAGAATCACGTCTGTTTTAACAAGACAAATGCCTCTTTACTTCGCCTCTCGATGGGCAGTGTCCCTAACAACCTAGGGAATGAAACGCTGCCTCCTCGTCGTCCTCCAGACAAAACTGGCCAATGTCAACTAACATTAACGTTAGCCTAAAATAGATTCCTTGTGTAAAGCTAACATGATTTTAGTTTAATACTTCCGGTCGGAACTTCTAATACAATCCATAATATAATACGCCCTCACTACGTACCGGTAGTAATGGTTAGTACTTTTATTGTGAAGATACATGTAATGACTTCCTGTGTTATTGTGGAGATTTCGACCACCACTTGCAGTGGTTTGGCTAACGTTAGGTGCTAGTAGTTTTACCAGAAGTTTTGTAACGTAACAATAAACCTTGCCCTGTTGTTTACAACATTTTCTCCAGGTGCTGCCTGCATTAATGGTCGTGCAATCGTAACACAAGGTATGTTCAGGACCTTCAATCTGTCATAACCTGTGTAATCAGTAGCTAAATGCAAAGGAGATAACCTTATAGTTAACGCAGGAAGGAATTTAGGTAATTGTTAATTTGCTCAGGGAAAGTCCCCATCCACTCAAATGTGTTTTTCTTATGTCTATGTCTTCTAAAAGTCTGACCTTGACTACATTCATTAGTATATGTGCATAGTTTGTTACAAGAGTTGTTTTCACACTCTTCTACTGAAGGGTTTAAGGTTTTCATCCTCAAAGTTTTTTAAAACTTTCTTGTGGCTGCAATAGAAGCAGTGATATTTACCTTTACTGTACCATCACCCCTCTGTCGCCCCAGAGTTGATGCATGTTAAGATGGCAATCCTAAATAAAAATTGCCTTTGGAGCTTTACGAGCAGGCTGTCCGGGCTGCGTGAGATGGCTGCCAACCCACAGGGCTGTGTGAGGCTCATACTAGGGTCCTCAACTAAATCATAGATGCAAATTCTTTGCATCAAAACTTCGTTCAATCCAGTTACTTTTACAGCACATTTCAGCAACAAGGCAATTCAAAACACTTTAATAAAAAATTAGAGAGCAGTTAAAAAGAGATAGAAAGTAAAACAGGCTAAAATAGAATAAGATACAAATAAAAGTTACAGTGCAGTGTAATAAATGTAGTAATTATTTGATTAAGTATGTTGAAGGGATGGGTTTGGGAGGGGAGAGGGAGGTGTTTTGTGTGGAGTGTAAAATCTTTAAAAAAAAAAGTAGACGAATAAATAGGTTTGGAATTATTTTTAAAATTGGAATGCATTTTTTGTTATTGCAGAGAGAAAGTACCGCAAAAAGTTACCGTTTGTTACCAGGAACCGATTTTCAGGTACCGGTACCAGAAAAAAATTTAAGGGTACCCAACCCTCGTGTACAGCAGTTTTTATTTTTTTTGTCTTGAGTGTCAAAAGTATTAACTGTGTGTTTGTACATGTCAGTATTAGCAAACATAATTGCTATCTAAATAAAACTGTCAGATAAAATATCAGGCTAAACTGCAAGGTGGAGAAGAAAGGACCCCTTTGCGCTTGTTTTGTGTCTGTGCCTTACTTTAGGCCACACGGTTACTGCCTAGATTTGAAGTTTATACTGTATTTTTTTTGTCATTCCACAGTCTGTGGTTAAACGTCACAGCAGCACAGAGGAGGTGTGAGAGTGTAGGAGTAGAGGATGATAATGCAGCGCTTCCTAACTCATGGCACATGGCGTATGGCAGCTGCACGCCCATTACTGGTGGGTGTCACCATCCCTGAACCACCAGTAGCATTTTGTTGCTGTGTCCTCCACCCGTCACTACCACCATTGACAGGCCGACGCTGGCTGTCAACCTCAGCCTCAAGCAAGGCAGCACATCAGACAAAACACCAGCCACCACAGGAGGAACCACAGTCAAGCTCAAAACCTCAAGCACAGGAGATCCAGCAAGGGGAAGCTGGGCCTGATGCTGTCGAGGTAGATCCCCTGCAGGACAAGTCCATTGGTCTGGTCCAGAGGTTTAAGAGGACCTTCAAACAGTATGGGAAGGTGATGATCCCTGTACATCTCATGACGTCCTCAGTCTGGTTTGGAACCTTCTATTACGCTGCTATGAAGTGAGTCCTGTTGTGTTCTGAGTTTATGACTTTTCATTATAGAACATATTGACATTTGTTCCTAAATAGGCCTGTGCTATGGATGGAGTGGGCTAAATGTTCAGTTCTAAGTCAAAGCCACGTATTTTAATACATAATATAATCTGTATTTAATCTGATGTACAATCTTAACTCTTGTATACTAACTGCCTTCAATAATTTCTTTATCCTAAAAGTTGGCAAATCATGTTTTTAAATGTTACAATGATGTAACACTTTCAGGATTACAGCACAGTTTGTGGCAACTAATTACAATTGTTCAAATTAAAATCCTCTGTTTTCCTTCCCTCAGAGGTGTGAATGTAGTGCCCTTCCTGGAGATGATTGGTCTACCTGAGTCACTAGTTGGCCTTTTGAGAGACTCTTCGAGTGGTTACGCTCTGACTGCGTATGCCATGTACAAGGTAATTTAATCAGGATCCTCTGGGGTTTTATTGGAGTGAATATTAGCTTTAGTGCCTACCAACCCACAGACAACCCACTAAGTTTTTTTGTAGGCTGTAGATCAGAAAACATGGGATTCAACAAGCCATTTAGATTTGGCTCCCCTTCCTATGTCACATGCAGGCTCATTAGAATATACCACACTGAGGGCCAGATGTACTAACGCTTTTGCGCCCACTTCAGGCGTATTTGTGTCGCAACGTGCGCGTAAAATCATGGCGAGGTATGTACAAACAGGCCGCAATGATGTAAAAGCGCAAACTGCATGTCGTGGGAGCTGAAAAGGGCAAATTGCGTTTTTCGTGTCATGCATATTTATTCATGGGAGGGTCGCGGGGAAAGTGGGAGTTTACCGTAAAGAGATGGGAGGGGAAGCGTAAAGAGCGCTTAATTACGTATTCCGCGGTATGTACAAACACCGGCAGTGATAGCGCGCCTCTATTTTGCGGTGAAAATTCTCCGCCTCTTAAAAGCAGGTGTAAACCTGGAAGCGGGTTTCCTCACATATGCCTCCTGATGAAATGACAGCAGTAATCCGAGCAAGACGAAGACATAGGCCAAGGAGACGAGCTGAAAGGAGTTTTGCCACAAGGATCACAGATTAAGCAGCCATGCAAGATTACAGTTACTGGAAGAAATCAAAGATGACATCGAATCTCCGACTCAGAATTCACATTCCAGCAGTTGTTAAACTCCTCGCTACATTACAAATATTGGCATCAGGATAATTTCAAACAGTCATAGCATCAGCAGTGGGAATATCGCAGTCTGCACTCAGCCGTATCATAGCACAAGTACTTACAGTTTACGCTATAGTGGGCGGAGAAAGGCGCTAATTACGGATGACCTGCAGGTTTTTGTAAATATGGCGTAAACTACGGTATCATTGCGTTCGCTATCTGCGGGTGAGCCATGGCGCTGATAACGCTACGTTCGCAAATGTACGTACATCTGGCCCTGAGTATCTCAACCCATGCCTTGAGAACTACCTTTGCACAGGTGTGCCATATTTTTCTCACAAGCCAAAGACTGGGTTTTTTCGAGAGGGCGGCTTTAAGCTGTAGTAGGCAGTTGTTAAAAAAAATGCCAATTTGAAGTAGAGTGGGACCATTTTCAGCAGCTCTCCCTCCTCCCTCTCTGTCCATACCCTCCCGCGGGCATATTCTGTGCTAGGCTAAAGGCTAGCCCCAGCAGACCAGCTCTCACGACTATCACAGTCAATTTCAGCTCCCTAAAAAATAAACTGGACTACACTTTTGTTCCTCTATGTACTGTATATATGGATGGCAATGTAAACGGACTGTATTTATATAGCGCTTTTCCAGTCTTAACGACTGCTCAAAGCGCTTTAACAGAGTACAGGAACCATTCACCATTCACTCACTGTGGCCGGAGCTGCCGTACAAGTACACTTCGACGTGGGACTGCATGGCCGGGGGATCGAACCACCAACCTTCCGATTGGCAGGCAACCGCTCAACCACTGAGACACAGCCACCCCTTGAATTAGACCTTGAATTAGCAGCAGCCCTAAGCCTTTGGCTTTGGTTAGCAGAACGTTTACCGAGGGGATGTGCACACACATCTGCATTTGCAGAACTCTAAATTAGCCAAAGTCTTCGGTCAGAGGCTAGATTTTGTAAAGCCTGAAAACGGAGCCAAGAGGAGAGGTGCAGAAGTCGAGTTTTCTCTCAGACCCACTTGAATTACATTATGCTGAAAAATTATCATGGAATTTTTGCCCAACAGTGCCAAAAACAATCTGCCTATCACAGCTTTAAAAAGGCATGCGCTAAAACTGAGTTTCAGATACAGGGTGAACCTAACAATGAGCAAATATCTCCCTAAAATGTTTTAACTCTGATCAGCATCAGCACTTTTTTTTAATTAACACTTTCTTGTGTTATTAAAATATTCACACCTTCACAAAATGTCCTGACCTGTTACCTAATTTAGATATGCATGTCTCATTTTCAGACCAAAAGCGGTGGGAGTGTAACTAAGACAGCCCATTTGTGTGATGTCATGTTGTGTTCTTATACCCACCGATGTAGCACAAGTAGACTTTATATTTCACAGTTACTGTTATCCGTAAGATTGTTTGTATATCTCGACATTTCCGACCGCACTTGAAGATGGCTTCAGGAGAAAGAGAAGAGCGAGACAGATTGACTGTGCTTTGTAGTTTGGCAAACCTTCAGCTGTTTCACAAACTCCTGGCTGTTTAGTGCTCGTGTTTTGTGTTTAAAAACTTTCTTGTGGCAGCAATAGAGGCAGTAATCTTTCCCGTTTACTGTACGGGATTCTCACACCGCCTCAAAAATAGGGGTGGGAACAGTTTACATTTTTTCTGATACCGGTATCTTAAATTTGGTTCCGGTACCCAACGGTACCTGTTTTCGGTACTTTCCCTCTGTAATAACAAAAATTTATTTCAGTTGTAAAAATAATTCCAAACGTATTTATCCTACTTACTTGGAACTTTTGTTATATATTTAGAACATTTTACACACCACACAAAATACATCTCCCCTTCCAAACATGTCCTTACATCCTATTAAATCAAATAATTATTAATTTCTTACACTGCACTGTAATTTATTTGTGTATTTGTATCTTATTCTATTTTAGCCTGTTTTAAATTTCTATCTCTTTTATTTGCTCTTTAATGTTTTATGTAAAGCACTTTGAATTGCCTTGTTGCTGAAATGTTCTATAGAAATAGAGTTGCCTTGCCTTACAACTTTCAGTTTGTCAGTCTGTCACCAGGGCATAGAGAACAATATTGGGCCTACAATCTCCAGAGGAAGTATTAACTGCACCGTGACCGCTTTCGGCTCGTCATTGTATTATATTGCAGCAAATGCTATCTGCGTGGAGTTTTTCCTGCAGAAATTCCTGAATTTTGCTCTGCTGACCAGCCAGTGTGTTTTTCATTGTTTCCCTACAGATTGCAACCCCTGCGAGATATACGGCAACTCTGGGCGGCACATCCCTATCTGTTCAGTATCTCCGCAAGCACGGCTACTTATCAACACCACCACCGGTTAAAGAATACATCCAGGACAAAATGGAGGAGACAAAGGAGAAACTAACGGAAAAGATGGAGGAAACAAAGGAGAGATTTTCAGAGAAAATGGAGGAAACAAAAGAACGTTTCTCTGAGAAAATGGAAGAGACAAAGGACAAGCTTTCTGAAAAACTGCAGGAAACCAAAGATAGAGTTTCAGAGGGAAAAGCGTTTTTTAGAAAGAAAAGTGATTAGGGAAAACTGTTCACTGATGACGCCTGTGAGTAAATGATCCTATTATGATCCAAACAAATAACCAGTAAGCGTGGGGGAAATAACAGATTGCACTTGTGAGACTGTTCACAAAGATGAGAAAGAGTTTGTACTATCCTTGTCCTAAAGTTTCACCTCACACATCTCAGTTATCAGTTGTTGTCTATGTATGTGTCTAATTCTGTCCTTGTCCAAACTCTGCTACAATGCACTGTAAAGGTAGACCAGTGGTTCCCAACCTTTTTGGTCTGAGGTACCCTACAGCCCTGTCGGAGGGCTGTGTAATTTGCAAAAATTAAATTGAAAAAAGTAAATTGCAAATATTAAGGTTGGTTTGGTCAGCAATCGTACTACTAATAGCCTACTAAGCTACTACTTTTACTACTACTTCAGTTAGCTGAAAGTAATACTATGTATTACTTTCAGCTAACTATTTTAACCTGTTCTCTGTTGCTATCTGTGCCAGCTTGCTAACAAGTTTTCACACACTCTTATATACACACAGTGTTCAGGTGTTAACTTAATGCTAATGTTGATATTTTCAGGGCTTAAAGTACCGGATCTCCGGCGTGCAGCCGTGAGGAAAATAATAATAATAATAATATTTGGGAACTTGCATGCGGTTTAATGTTTTCGAGTCAATTGATTTCACCTACCAATCATATGAGCGGAACGCAGCTCTAACTAACGAAGGGCTTAAAGTACTTGGGCCTGGTGCCGGATTTCTGGTGTATGACTATTTTAGAACAATAAATAAATTAAAAAGTCCATATGGGATTTGTTTTTGATGCGCTGGGTTTAACCAATCATCAAACTTCCACCTACCAATGAAACGAGTTCTAGCCAATCAGATGCAAAGTAGGGCGGGTCTTTGCTGAAAAGCGAGCGTGCGGTATGGGCCGGAGACCGTCTCCGTGGTAACGCGGCTAAAAGAAAAAGGAGGCAAAGTTGATCAAACTTGGAACATTTGGATACAGCTTTAGTTGAGAAAGGAGTTTAAAACAAATGGCGGTAGGCATGAATAGAGGACAAGAGGAAACGGGTGGAGACGGGAAGCCGTTAGCACTTGGTGCCTCAGATTGAGAGAGCCAGGTGTTTCTGCAGCGTGTGTTGAAGGAAGAGACTGGACGCCAGCAGCGGTAAAGTGCTTGATAGTCATTAGATGCTAGTCACAAAGCTTCGGTCCGTGCACTCTGTCATACGAGTACGTTACCGGCAACGACGGCTACTGCTGCGACTGCGCCTTCACTGACCGACCGTGTTTATGATACGTGTGTGCACGTTCATACCGGAACACGATTTGTCATTAACGATGGCCACTGACTGTGTAAAAGTTCTCTGAAGCCCAAACTGCCTTGACAAAGCTGTCTGTTTGGAATCAGCATGGCAGTTATTAAACATAACGGCCTTGTCCCAGAGTTTAGACGTCTAGCTATATGAAAAGATAAACAATGCCAGGTTTTTAGTAAATGTACATGAAGCAACTAATGTCAACATGGACAAAATCATGAATGTACTAATTAGCTTTTTTTATGATGACCTGGCCAAAGTAACAACACATCTAGAAAGTTCTGTTTTCACAGTGATTCATTGTAGGATTATGATATTATTGCAATATGGAAATCTACAATGACTCTTAAAGGTATAGTGGAGGATTTTCCCGAATTTTAGAAAAGAACCGCCCTCTCCACTTTTTGAAGAAATGCACATGCGCAACACCCTACCTGCTCCTGAGAGAGAACGCCTATTAAACGTGTGCACGAGACAGCATGTCTAGAGGCCGAGGGAGACTTGGTCGGGCTAGAGGCCGTGGCCGTCTGCTCGCTGACCAGTCACGGCACGTACGACGGCCTTGTGTAAACATATCACCACAATGATTGACAACTAGGAGGACCAATAGTCTTGATGATCCAGCCGGAAAAAGAAAATCCTCCACTATACCTTTAATTTAACGTATGGTTGGAAGAAGTAAAAATTGATCAAGAACTCCACGCAAACTGACCCATGTGTACGCACATTTTGGAGACAATGGGAATTGGCGACGCAAATGGTGAGGTGGTGAACTAAAGTCAGACTGCAGAAAGTACATGTGGGAGTAACGATTACTCTTAATATTATCAAGTATTGATGCCTCACTCACAATTCTTCACTCCATATCATTCACATTACCATGAAGATTAAATCCAGCAGTGTTATTTGCGCTTGTATGGAGTGATACTTGTTCCATAAACACCTTGTAAAATCCAACTAAAATCTTTAATAAAAATGTGTTATTAATGTTTAACCGGCGCTTTCTCGCCGTGACTTTGTCCGCTACGAAGCGCAGGAGGAGGAGATGGCCCAACTGCATGGAATACAGGATAGCATCAAATACCCTACCATTAGATAACTGCAGAACACAGTGTAAATAACTAAATATCTGTCTTTAATACTATGCATATATCATCAAATGTCAAAGTCTAAAAGTACAGCCATTTAGCTCTCGTGCAATTGTTATACTTAATGTCCTCGTTATCAGTCCGAATTTTAATACTGTTCGTGACCAAACCTGCATGAAGAAAAGTGTGTTTGCCTATTAGACTTTCGTCTTCAAATTGTATCTCAGGGTTGGGGATACCACTAGTTGATGCCGTGATTTTGGCAAGTGTTAACAATCACAATATGTTTTAAACATATAAATACTGCGGTGACAACTGAGCGTAATGCTGCATGATGGCACTGCTGGCCCTGCAGGAGGACTACAGCAATGTAAGAAACAGGAGAAAAAGAGACTTCAGGGACAATGACAATGACTGGCTAATATGCCGATTTAAATTCCCTGAAGCTGTGCTCTTGGATCTACTGTATGTACTGAATTGTGTCCAGTAGAGAGGGCAATGCGCTGGAACTGTGCCATCCAGGTCCAAATATAGGTCCTCGCCACTCTGGGGGTAACCGGCTGTTTCCAGAGGGAAATGTCAGACAGCTAAGTGTTTTATATAAATATTATATATAATCTTCAACTTTATCACTAAAGCTTGTTTAGATAGTCTATAATATATAGTAATGTTAAATCTTATCATATAGGTCTGGTATATCGAAACTGTCCCAGAGTGCTTTAATGCCTGCTGTTTTGGATGGTATTATAAATATAGGAAGTCTAGATCAGGTTTCCCTACACTGTGCGAGAACAGGCCGAATGTATAATTAAATTTGCAGCAATTCACCAGCGTCTGAGAAGTTTTTAGCTTTTTCCCCGCCAGTCATGATTCGGCATAACGAAAGAACAACTGCCAGGGTCAATAACAAACTGATCAGCATTCAGGAGGTGCTTTGCATTGACTATTTATGGTTAAAAATGGGCTCTGTACAGGGCGGGATAAGAGGCTGATACACGTACGCACACTTGTGGGTAATCTGTGATTTATAATGGGAACATTGCTTGTAGATGTGCGTACGCAAGGTTTTATAAAGCTGACATTTTTTTGGCATATGCTATTTTTGGCTTTTGGGCGGACGTACACTTTTAGTAAGGATCCTACGCCCAGTTTTATAAATGAGACCCCAGGACTGTAAAAATTAGAGAAGCTGTGTTCTTATTTCTCTTTACATAAATATATGAGGGGGAAAGGGGTATGGGCTACAAAGGGTTAAAAAAAACAGCATGTACATATATATATATATATATATATATATATATATATATATATATATATATATATATATATATATATATATATATATATATATATATATATTAGTGCTGTCAGTTTAGCGCGTTATCAATGGCGTTAACGCAAACCCATTTTAACGGCGACAATTTTTTTATGGCACGATTAACGTTCTTTCGGATCTAGCTAGACCGGAAACAAAACAGACAGGGATGGCAAAATTACAAATCCCATTATGGCCATGCCATGTCTCGCCCTACGAAGCAGCTCGATTGGTTGGGGTTAGGCATTTCACCTCGAGTGGTTAAGGTTAGGATAGCGGATTGGTCAGGGGATAGGACCTGAACAAATGGGGTTACGTTACCTTGGACGACTGGCCAATAGTAGTGATTGAAGGGCGGGTCTTGGCGTGGCCGGCCGCACACACTTGTTTGGGCTTGCGATCCGTGTAGCTAGCTAGTACTGTAGGCTCGTCACGACGATTAGCTTCGGAGCAAGTAGTGACTCTACAGTCAGTGAGAGAAACAAAGTGTCTCCCCTGTTCTTTCTGACCACGGTGGGAAACCTGGAGCAGGAAAAGTTACCCCTCTCCTTGATTTTACGTTGTTTATGGAGAAGGACAACCAGGAAATGAGTCGGGGGAAACCATAGTAGTTATGATGACCAGCCACGCTCGCCTCAGGCATGAGGCAGTACTATCTGCAATGGAAAATCGAGGTAACAGTGTTACATTGTGTAACAGATTATTAGCTCCAAGTGTGAATGTTAGTGTGAAATTGAACACTACGTATATGCCAATGTTTGCAATAAAAAAAATCATTTGCACAAAGCAAGCCCACTTTTCCATGTTGATAAGAGTATTAAAATGAGAAAATATAATGGGACAAAAAGAAATCAAGGGACATTTAGAATAGATAAAAATGTGCGATTAATTGCGATTAATCGTGAGTTAACTATGACATTAATGCAATTAATCGTGATTAAATATTTTAATCGTTTGACAGCACTACTATATATATATATATATATATATATATATATATATATATATAAATAAAATAAAACTTGATGCTCATGGGATCCTGTGTGTACTAGTCCATCAAAGCCTTTCTGGAAGGCTGGGTATCACCTTGTGTCTTTTCTAATGTAATGCAATAGAGTTTTATTTTTATTTTTATCCTGTAGCTGAAGCCAGGGCTGTAGTCAAGAGCAATTTGTCGAGTCCAAGACCAGGACTAGTCGGGACCAAGTCAAGACCGAGTCCGAAGAGGTTTGAGTCCGAGTCAAGACCGAGTCCTTACATAGCCTCATTTATAAAACTGTGCGTAGATTCTATTCTGAAAGATTTCGTGTGCCAAAAAAAAAAAAAAAAATTCATATTTATATAGATTTATAACACCTTGTGGCGCACACTGGTACGTACTCTTCTCGTTATGAATACAGACGTGCGTTACCTTATGCGGTCGTGCACGAGCATTACTCTCCTCCCAAGGTTGTCCCATATTTGTCCTAATAAGGTCCATGTTAATCAATCAATCAATTCCAGCCTTGTAAAGGAGCCTTTGATGACCAATCATGAAACGGAAAAATGGGAAAAAGATTGATTGTGAGATCGAGGTGCTCCTAACAGAGGTAGAACATCGAAAAATTCTGTTTGGAGGCCTTAACCCTTGTGTTGTGTTCATATTTTTGTTACACAGCCAATGTTTAACAGGTGCAGAAAGACAACATTCCCACACACAGACACTTACAATCAGACACACCCACATATACAGACGCACAGACACATAGGGCCCTATCTTGCACCCAGCGCAATTGACTTTGTACACCGACGCATGTATCATTCCTATTGTACACCCGACGCACAGCAGACTTTTCCCTCCATAAACGCACGTCGGTAAATTAGGGAATGAACTTGCGCACCCGGGGGAGGTTCATCAAAAAGAGGAGGCATGTTCAAACGTCCCCTAGTGCTATTTTGCAGTTTCAGAAAACAATTCCGCCACTGACCAGGAAAAACGTAGTCTAAAGTCAGTGGCGCTACTCTAAAGTCAGTGGCGCGTTATTCATATGCTATTTTAAGGGCGCATGCTTGGCCATAGAGTGTGCACAACGCGCATACACTTTGCTTCTACACAGACGCAGCAGTTCCCATTTTTGCAAACCATACATAATTATTAAAGCTGCAAGCAGCGTTGGACGGGCCTCTGGGTTACCGGTGGACACTGCTCCTTGCGACCGAGCATTTGCACGGCTCTCAAATACTGCAAATCGTCACCAATGAAAAGGGAACTCCCTGCTGAGTTCAGCGATATCTCACACAAAACTCTACGTCATACAGTTCATTAGATGTGAAAGGGGGTGTGGCCAAAGCATAGCAGATTTTGTGTTGCCAGCAGAGGGCACTATGACCAAATATAAATTTTAGCCTGTAGGTGCAAGCTAAAGCTGCAAGCTAAAGCTGCAAGCTTAAGCTGCAAGCTAAAGCTGCAAGCTAAAGCTGCAAGCTAAAGCTGCAAGCAGCGATGACGGGCCCTCGCCTGTTGCAGGTTGGCGGTGCTGGCACACGCCACTTTTTGCGGGCATGTATTTGCGCACCACTCAGACACTGCAAATCGTCACCATTCACACACTGTGGCCGAGGCAGCCATACAAGGTGCCACCTGCTCATCAGATAAACATTCACAGACATTTACACTCTGATGTGTTGCCCAATCGAATCACCAACCTTCCGATTGGCAGGCAACCGCTCTACCACTGATCCACAGCGCCAGTTATAACTTCCACTCCATAACTTGCACATTGTTTTAGCTATCAAAATTATTTTGATAACTTTTTGTCACTAGGAATGATTAAGCTAGGATAATTTATTTTGTCGTCAAATGCGCATACTTTAACGTAGCAAAATTCTTTTTGCAACTTTTGATCAGCTGTATCTGTAGGTGCTACTTGCCAGGGTTCGTGCACATCGGTCGCACGGCCTAGGACGAGTTCGGAAAAATAGTTTTTGCGCATTGTGCGATATTGCGAAAACACTTCTCAGCAGAAATGGGCGTGGCCTACATCATTTGATTCGGATTGATTCAAGGAACACGGGGATGTATGGATTTCTAATGTGTAATGTGGGAGTTAAAGGCAAAAAAAACATTATAGCGCCACCTAGTGGTCCACGTGTAATTTTTGGTAGATGAGGTCTATGTCCCATTGTACATCTACCGTATAAATTTAAAGTTGCTAACATCAGTGTAAGTGGTGAATCTAAATTTGGGTCCCATAGGCCACGCCCACTTTGACCAATCAGTATCCCACTGTAGTGATGGCCTCAGGAGTGGACCTAGATGGTACCCTCCAAATTTCGTAAAAATTGGATGAGCTGTTCATGAGATATAATCTTTTTGTACTTGTAGCGCCCCCTAGTGGCCAAATTCAGTAAAATGATGCCTCCAGAGGGTCATGGCAAACAAGAATCTAAAGTTTCGCGTTGATAGCATTTATTTTGGCTGAGAGGCCATCCACATGAAGACGCGTTTGGATGCAAACGCACTTGTTTTGCATCGTTAGGGCCACACGAACCCTGTAAACGCACTGCCCGTAAACGCACTTTTTTGAAACCTGGTCCCAGGGTGAATAAAAAAAACCCGGCTCACGTTTGGCTTAGTATGGACGGCGAAACCGCATACGTGCATATCGATGATGTCATCCCCACACACCTCAGCCTCACAGCTGACTGCCTTCAACCCAGCTGACTGCTCTAGCAGGGACCAAGGGGCCAGGCTTCTCTCCTCAGAGTGAAGCCTCCTATGGCGCCATTTTGATGCTAATAAGCCATCACCCCCCGTTAGCATCCCATTCACTGCCATTCATTTTGGCGTCACTTTGACAGCCAATAACTTTACATCTGAAGCGTTTCAAGACTTCATTTGTCCCTCGTTTATTTCTAAAGAAACACGACAATGTATGAAAGGCTCCAATACCTTGTACCTCACGTTATGGCTCCGTAGCAGACGTTTTTGTAAAAATAGGCTAACGATTGTGTCATAACCACGCGACTTACTGTCGCATAGTACAGGAATTACCGTATAGTACAGGAGAAGCTCGCAGGCAGTTTCGACGTACATTAGCTGTTTAGTTTAATTACTAATGTTAACTAGCATTTTAGTTAGCAATAATTAGCCTGTGCCTATGTTATCTCCTTACATATACCTACGCTCTCCGTCTCTGATAGATTGGGAATGATTGAGATTTCTCTTGGCACAGCTACCAGAAGACTTACAACGTTCAGAGACGTTGTTCACGTCACATTGGCGGCGGGAAGCTAAGTTTGCAGCTGCGCAGTAACGCTCAGTAACACTTTCCCATCACCGGAAAAGTGCTAGTAAGAGGCTTCACTTGTCTCCGTCAAAAGTGACTGAAGGCTGCTCTTCTTCATTTCGTTAATTTCTGTAGCAATAACAGCGCCGCCTACAGGCCTGGCATATGAAGTACCGTGTTGAGTCATTTATAGATGGATTCATGTGGACGTGAATTTTCTTGAACCGAATCCAGGGAAGACGGATGCGTTTTCATCCTAACGTCTTCATGTGGACATGGCCTGAGATACGGCAAAGTGTGTGTTTTTTTTTGTTTTTGTTTTTTGTTTTTATTATTATTATTATTTTTATTTTTTTTTTTTTATTTTATTTTTGGTATATTTACTTTACACATATATACACAAGAACATACAACAGAAAAATCCCACCCAAAACGAACAACAGATGCTGCATTGTCTTAAACTGAGATCAAAGAAGCATGGAAGAAAAATAATAAAAAAATAAAAATAAAAACAGTACTGTACAAGAAATAAATAACTGAGTTAATACAGATTAAACCAAACACGATGAAGTCAGAGTCTCTGCAGAAACGAATGCATTGGTCTCCAAAGACTCCAAAATCTGTCTGAGTTATGGTTGAGGTCATAAGTAATTTTCTCTAAAGGGAGAAGAGACGATATCTGTGACAACCACATACCAATCGTTGGGACTTGTGGGGCAGACCATTTCAGTAAAATACATTTCTTAGCTAGAAATGAAAGAATTATCAACAGATATTTGGTGTCCACATCAAGATTTTTGTCCAAAGTATGGTTTAACAGATACAATGATGGGGATAGTGTAAACTGTTTACCAATGATCTCCTGGATCACAGAATGAACCTCTTTCCAAAATGTCTGGATACGATCACACGCCCAGAACAGATGAATAAATGTACCCTTATGTGTTTTACACTTGTAACAAATATTTGAATTGTGGGGAAACATTTTCTGGAGGCGAACAGGTGTAAAATAAGTCCTATGAAAGAACTTAAAATTCTGTTCATGTATGGAGATCGAAATACATTTTGGGAATATTCCATCGCAAAACTTGGTCCAATCTGCAGAGCTAAATGTGACCTCCAGATCACGCTCCCACAGTGGCTTCAGTGAGACATAGGCTGAAGAGTCAGAATAGAGCAGTAGAAAATGAATCTTTGAAATCAGTCCCTTAAGAGATTTGGCCGAAACTATAGCACTTTCCAGCTCTGATAGCTCTAAGCGTATCCTATTCTTCCTAACCAAAGATTCCACATAATGGCGAATTTGGAGATATTTGAAAAAGTCCTTACGGGGAATATCAAAATCTTTTCTAATTTTCTCAAACGGTTTTACAGAGTTGGAAGTCAATAGGTCTGTGACATCAAGTAGGCCCTTGGATGTCCACTCCAGCAAGCCAATACTCCTTATCTGCACCGGGAGGTCAGGGTTCAATGCCAGGGGAGACCGAGCAGAGATAACCAAGGGAATATTTAAATATTTTTTCACATCCCTCCAGACCTTTAGAGTGTTGTAAATAATGATATTTCTTTTGAGAGAGTTCATCTGGTCTATATCGTTAATAAAGGGGAGGGATTCAAGCCTTCTAGGATGACACGCCAGAGATTCAAGACTAATCCATAGAGAGTCCCTCTTCTTTATAAGCCAATTTGTCATCGTTTTAAGTTGAGCCGACCAATAATAAAGTTGTAGGTTGGGGAGGGATAAACCTCCCAATTCTTTTGGTTTGGTAAGTTTAGAAAATCAAACCCTCTGATGTTTGTTATTCCAAATATATTGAGAAATATGAGAATTTAGCGACTTAAAGAGCGCTGGGGTCAAGTAGCACGGAAGATTTTGAAATAGGTAGTTTAACCATGGGAGGATGTTCATTTTTATAGTGTTTATTCTCCCAAAGAAGGAAGTCGGCAGGGAGGACCACTTCTTCAAATCATTTCTGATTTTATGAATCAGAGGTGAATAATTACTCGAAAAGGAGATTGTATGGTCATATTCTGGGGAATATTGAAAGCCAGCGCGACGGATTTTCCTAGGTTAATTTTCTAACCTGAAAGAGCACTAAACGAGACTATAGAGTCCAGAGCTGCTGGGACTGATTTCTCAGGATCACTTAAATACAAGAGGACATTGTCAGCAAATAATGAAATAACATGTTTTTTTCCACCTGCAGAAATACCAGTTATGTCCAGGTTAGTTAAAGTGTGTGTTTTGATAGTTAGCTACAGAAATTTGTCTGTGCGTCCATCCATCCATCCATCCATCGTCGTCCGCTTATCCGTGGTCGGGTTGCGGGGGGAGCAGCTCCAGCAGGGGACCCCAAACTTCCCTTTCCCGAGCCACATTAACCAGCTCTGACTGGGGGATCCCGAGGCGTTCCCAGGCCAGGTTGGAGATGTAATCCCTCCACCTAGTCCTGGGTCGTCCCCGAGGCCTCCTCCCAGCTGGACGTGCCTGGAACACCTCCCTAGGGAGGCGCCCAGGGGGCATCCTTACCAGATGCCCGAACCACCTCAACTGGCTCCTTTCAACGTGAAGGAGCAGCGGCTCTACTCCAAGCTCCTCACGGATGACTGAGCTTCTCACCCTATCTCTAAGGGAGACGCCAGCCACCCTCCTGAGGAAACCCATTTCGGCCGCTTGTACCCTGGATCTCGTTCTTTCGGTCATGACCCAACCTTCATGACCATAGGTGAGGGTAGGAACGAAAACTGACCGGTAGATCGAGAGCTTTGCCTTCTGGCTCAGCTCTCTTTTCGTCACAACGGTGCGATAAACTGAATGTAATACCGCCCACGCTGCGCCGATTCTCCGACCAATCTCCAGCTCCATTGTCCCCTCACTCGCGAACAAGACCCCAAGGTACTTAAACTCCTTCACTTGGGGTAAGGACTCATTCCCTACCTGGAGAAGGCACTCCATCGGTTTCCTGCTGAGAACCATGGCCTCAGATTTAGAGGTGCTGATCCTCATCCCAGCCGCTTCACACTCGGCTGCAAACCGATCCAGTGAGTGCTGAAGGTCACAGGCCGATGATGCCATCAGGACCACATCATCTGCAAAGAGCAGCGATGAGATCCCCAGCCCACCGAACTGCAACCCATCCCTACCACGACTACGCCTCGATATCCTATCCATAAATACTATGAACAGGATTGGTGACAAAGCGCAGCCCTGGCGGAGGCCAACCCTCACCTGGAACGTGTCTGACTTACTGCCGAGAACCCGGACACAGCTCTCGCTTTGGTCATACAGAGATTGGATGGCCCTGAGAAGGGACCCCCTCACCCCATACTCCCGCAGCACCTCCCACAAAGTCTCCCGGGGGACCCGGTCATATGCCTTCTCCAGATCCACAAAACACATGTAGACTGGATGGGCATACTCCCAGGCTCCCTCCAGGATCCTTGCTAGAGTAAAGAGCTGATCCGTTGTTCCACGCCCAGGACGGAATCTGTGCGTAATATGTGCAATTTTTATCGTATAAAAACTCTTTTAATAATTTTTTGTTAAGTTCGTCTGGAGATGCTCCTTACCAAGTTTCGTGCAGATTGGTTGCACAGTCTAGGAGGAGATCGAAAAAGATTTTTGATAAATCGCGATTTTTCATGAAAAAAAATCTATGGTGAAATGGACGAGGCCTATATCAGGTGATTCAGGTAGATCCAGGAAACACGTGGATTTAAGGTTTTTCAATGTCCGTTGTACAATGTGGGAGATATAGGGTAAAACATGTTTTCTTCTGCTATAGCGCCACCTAGTGGTGAAAGTAGGTCAGTTATTGCACCTGAGGTTCTTGCGGAGTTCTGGACCAATCCTGAAAATGGCACCTCCCCATCCATTATGGTTTAGCCTGTAGTGGGAGTTTTAAGCGGTCTATGTTGACTGTAGTGCCCCCTAATGGCCGGTCTTTACTAAATTTGGTACAGGGCCTCAGAGGGGCATGACAAACAAGCATCACTAGTTTCGCGTTGATAGCATGTACTGTGGCTGAGATATTGCAAATTTCCCATTTAAATGCATTGAGTTTATTAGAGCGCCCCCTAATTGTCGATCTTCGCCAAATTTGATACAGAGCATCGGAGTGGAATGTTGAACAAGGTTCTCAAGTTTTTTGCTGACAAAATTTAAGTTTGTGTTTAGTAGCTAGCTAAGAAAAGTTGTTAGGTCATCAAACAAGCTGGTTGCTCCAAAGTTGCACAGCGGTCAAGAACTTAGTGGCCTTATGATACACAAGATCTTCAAGTCCAAGGCTGTATATGTGAAGCCATCAAACAATCTCCCATGTAAGGTAAGGTATTTAAAACCAATGTTGAACTGTGTCAGATAGAACTTCAACACAACTGTAAAGAAGGGCACTAATGATTTTATTTTTTATTTTTGCAGAATATGATAATTCACAGGGTGTTAAAATATGAAGGAGTTGATGTCATCTCGCAGTGCTCTAGAGTTAACCTCTTTCGTCGCACACATGACCAAAAATCCATCCATGCAAAGTGTGACTGAAAACTTTCTTTGTTTGCACCAGTGCCCCTTAAAGTTTGCCTTGACCATCACATCTTAAATGCCCTTTCCCCCTTATTTCAAATAACCCCATGTTAAACACTGAACCGATTCACACAACCACACAGAAGGACAGGGAGGTCCTAGAACAGAGCCATACCACAACAGATAAATGATTGTACACATGCTCTCTTTGTAATGTGAATGTAGGCATGAAGTTGTCATACTTTCACAGTGGACTTATCGGCAATCCTTTCTAATTATTTTTGTTGTGTTTTAGTTGGACAGCACAGACTCCGAGGACAGTGTGATGGAGTTGGATAAAGATGACAATATGTCAGCATCATATGACCTCAGAACTACATCTGCCAGTCATGGCAGTTTAGCTACTAGGGGAAGGAACAGCAGAAGCCAAAATGCATCTATCAGGCAGGTTCGTGTTGCAAGAAGGGCTAGAGCCAACCAGCCCTCGCCACAAGTGCCCAGTGACCAGCCCCCACCACAAGTGCTCAGTGACCAGCCCCCACCACAAGTGACCAATGACTTAGAAAGTGATAACTCAGTGAGCCAGTCACCACTAGTCAGTGACAACTATGACACCTACCTTTCAATCATGGGAGCCCTGCCAGACCTGTCCTCTGATGAGGAGGCTATATTGGCCAGTCTTGAGAGTTATCCGTAAGTGATTGGTTAATATGACATTGTTTGAATGTGAAGTTTGAGCTATTTAAGTTGCTGTGGTTTGTTTTATGCAAACAGCTGAAATTATGTAAATGTAAAATACATCAATCACAAAGTATAATCTCATTTCCGTATATTATCTGAATTCTATTTGTTCAGACAGGACGTCTGAACACGACACATCTGCAGAGGAGGTGCTCCGCAGCCTTGCCTCCAAAATTAATAGCAAAGATGCAGATTCAACATACACCGATCCACTGTGCTTGATGGTGCTGTGAGAGGTTTCAAGAGACTGTCCTACAATCCGACATTTCAGATGTGTGTGAAGTTCTCTGATGACTTGGGGTGGATGAGGAGGCCGTGGACCTTGGTGGCCCAAGGAGGGAGTTACTGCATCTACTTATGGAGGCCCTGGCACACTCACAGGAGGGAAGGCAATGCTTTGGAAAGTTCAGGTATGCTTTCATTTTGTACAGTGTCCCCTTTCTGTGAGTCCTTTTTTCTTTCAAGGGTAGTGCCTTCTACCTTCTATCTTAATTTTGTCTTTCCTGTCATGTTTCCTCCAGCTTTAAAGGAATACGCCACCGTTTGTTGAAATAGGGATTATCACGGTTTCCTCTAGATGTAGATAGGTGGGCAAACGCATTTTTTGTCTCAATGCATGCATTGTCTCAGTCCGGCGGAGCTTAGCTTAGCGTAGTGAATGGAATCCTTTGTTGCCGTTAGCATGTCGTCAGTAAAAGTAAGCCAACAACAACAACAAAACAACCTAATTACTCCTTGTGGCCTGCGTATTCACAAGTACAAATAGCAACGCAAAATAAGACTAGACGATTTCCTAGGCATATATTGATTTGGGACTTTATTAGGTGGAAGTAGCCAGCCGAAGCACTGCTACTTGGTGCAGAGATCACACACAGGACGCAGAGGAGCTGCGTGCTTTGGGAATAAAATGACAGGAGGAGGTAGCGATCGCTGAACAGCCTGAGGACGTGAGGATGAAAGCCAACAGGATCTGGTGGTGTGAGTGTGCGGGGATATGCCGACTGAAATAGAGTGTCTGTGATGTGGAGAGTGGGACAACGTACTGCCAGACAAGATGAGCGTGCTGCCCGCAGTTGTGTCACTGCTACCGAGGATTTCTCAGCGTTGATCCATCCTGCAGTCGTCAACTTTTTTTCCGGTGTGATAAAGTCAACTGGGAAAAACACCGAATGGACCCAATAAACAGCTGTCCACAGAGTAAGTGATTAAGGTAAGGTAAACACATTGTATAATAATATAGAATATAGTCTAATCTAGGACCGAACAATTAATGACATTTGCAATAATATATATGTTAAAGCGCGATTTCCTAATTATTTATTTGGTCACGTGACTCACAAGAGCAAAGCAGTCTGCACTCCGCAGAGAAAGCATCAACTTGGCACGCTAACGCTACACTGTACCTTGACCTGTTGTACAATGGCGTCAGGCTCGACAGAAACTTTAGTCCCAAATAGGAACAGTATGTGACTTGTGTGGGACTATTGTGGGACTGTTTTGGTTTTCAAAAAAAGAAGATGATGTGCAGCTTCAGGTTCAGCAGAACCTGTCTTGCTAACGTTGCTACCTCACAGGGTAACACTATGAACCTGTATCAGCACTTCAGCAAAAAAACACAAAGCCATCTAGGACAGTTGCATGGCTAAAATGCCAAACACCAGTTTGTCAAGTAAACAAAATACCACCCGACAGGCATCACTCACCGAAATGTTATAAAGCGTAATGTGAACTCCATATGAATGTACTATAAAACGGAACGAGAAAATTACTAAGCAATAACGGAGTTTATCGCCAAAGACATGATGTCCCTTAGTACGGTCACCAGGCCTGGGTTCACAGCTACACAGAGCATCTGTTTAGCACCGAAGGGAATATAGTGACTTGCACTCGCTCGTCATCTAAACCAGCAGAAGTGGATATGCTGGTTTTCCTAGCAAAAAAAACTGTGAGCTACTGAGAACCATACAGTAATAATAATAATAACTTATTTATATAGCACCTTTCATGAAACCATATGAGGGTTTCTGCCACAGAGTCAGAGAGTAATGGCCAGAATCCGGAGATGTTTTTAAGATGAAAAAGGCGGATTTGGTGATAGATTTGAGTATGAAGTACACTGACCAGAGCTGGATAGGAGCAGGAGTTGCTAATGGTGAGAAATTGCTTCCTGTGTGATAAGGATCACTATGGCTGGTAGTGCTATACTCACTGCACTTTAGTCTGCGTTGTGTGTTGCTGTTACTGACTACAGATAATTACCATTAATATTTAGATATTAATGATCAGACTGTGATTACATTTAACTTTGAATTACCTAAATATTTTCAAAGAGGTACAGGCAAATATTTCTCTCCTTTTATTTTCTGCATTTCTATTTTGTTACTGACTGGATATCAGTAATAATATATATATATATATATATATATATATATATATATATATATATATATATATATATATATATATATATATATTACTTATTTAACTGTCTAATAAAGTTCAAAGACAGTGTTTAAACTTCCAGAATTGACTACTGCAACAGCAACCTCTATGGTTCACCTGGAAAAGCCTTAAATAAACTCCAATACATCCAAAACTCTGCTGCCCGTCTCCTCACCCACACCGGTTCCTGTGATCACATCACTCCTGTCCTTCAGAACCTCCACTGGCTCCCTGTTTCCCAACGCATCCAGTTTAAAATCCTCCTCCTCACCCACAAAGCCCCCATAACCAGGCTCCTTCCTACCCCACAGACCTGCTCCACCGCCACAACCCCCCGTAACCTCCGCTCCTCTGACACAAACCTCCTCTCCCCACCACTCAGGACCAAGCACCGTACCTGGGGTGACAGAGCTTTCACCATTGCAGTCCCCTTCCTCTGGAACTCCCTACCCATTCACATCCGTGACTGTACTGACCTGGACACATTCAAAACACTAATCAAACACACCTCTTCAAATTAGCTTTCCACATACTTCTTACATTTCTCACCTGATAGTTACTGGTTTTATTGTTTTAATTGCTTCTAATATGCTTGTTGTATGTGTTGGTTTTATTGCTTATCTGTTATTAATGTGATATATGTGCTGGTTTTACTGTAAAGTGTCTTTGATACCATGAAAAGCGCAATATAAATAAAATGTATTATTATTATTATTATTGTTTGGAAGATTTCAGCTCTGTCCTGCAGTTGCCACGCCCCCTGTTCTTTGCCACTTAGTTCTCCCTGTAGTTCACCACACCTGAAATCAATTAGCCTCAATCAGCTACATACTATATTAGACAGCACCTGTACACACAGCCCCTTCCTTTGTTCATACCACATGGATGGTGTTGATGCTGGAAATACTGTGTATCCTGCCTGGTGTGCGTTATTAAGCTAAGTAAATTTATACGTTTCTTTACTTTGAATTACTTTGATGAAATGAACATGCTAATGTAGATGAGTGCCAATCTGGTATTCTTTTCTGTTTGTGCCGTTTGGTACTGTTATATTGCATTAATTTGTTGGTGTGCTGTTTAAAGGTGCTGTATCGACTAGATGAATAGGTTTACATTACTCATTTGAGTTACCTGTAAGATATGTGAATTTGAGTAGTTATATTCATTGTTAGTTAGGAACAGAGCAGATAATATATATGTTTTGTTATCCAAATGAATTGTGACTTTGTGACACTAACTCCATTCCATGTCCTTTCCCCCTCAGAAACCACACACATATATACACACATACAAACCTGTAACCTGTCTACTTGATAATGCCTGGAATAAAAGAATTGTGGAATTGAAAGTGACTGGATGAACTGTTCTTACCGACACCTCCACTGGTCTCAAGCCAGCCACCTACACAGCCCTCTCAAACCTCCTTTTCATGGTCCTTCGAGCCGGAGTCATTGATGACCAGTAGAGATGTCCAGTCACTCCCTGCTTTCATTAATTCAGCGCCCACGGCGCCAAGCCCCGCTTCCTGTTCGCTACGATGACTACGTCATGGAATATGGTCAGCGGCCACTGCATCCCGCTCAAGCACCAGAGCCTCAACCACTTCACTCTGCAGATATCTATGGTGCTGGACCTCAGTATCAACCACAGCACAAGTATGAGGAAGATGAAGATCCACCTCAACAACCCAGCGAGTATGATGAAGAGGAAGAGCTGGAACCACCAGAAGAGCCGGAGCCAGCGACAGACCCTCCCTCACCTGTTTCTTCTGGAAGAGCCCCAGCCCCTGACCCTCATGTAGCCCCAGTTGCTGGCCCTCAAACTGAGCTCTTACAGCAGTTACTAATAGAAGTAAGAAATCAAGGTAGCCTAATCCAGCGCTGTATGCTAGGTAGTGGCCATTCCTCACGGTCTTGTTCATTACCATCCCCTCGCCCTGACAACCTTGACTCTCAGATGGTAGCATCACAAGCTCAGCATGCTGCAATGCCACCTCAAGCTCCCACTAGTGAGATGATGGCTGCTGCTGCGGTAGGGAAGGAAAGGTCCTGGCAGCACACAAATCCTCCTGATCAAACTCAGCTTCTTGCTACCAGTCAAGACCCAGTCTCACGTAACCCCTTGCTCCCAGCCTACACGTTGCCCCCTCAACCGTTACCTGGAGCTATGGCCCGCTCTTCCCAGCCAGCGTACCAGCTCCGCAATGTTCAGCTTCACCACTTTCATCCTGCTGCCCCTCCAAGCCAGTTAGCTCCCTCTTCAGGCAGACTACAGTCATATAGGAAGATAGAAGGTCCCTCATTCCCTGATCTCACCAGAGAGGATGAAAGCCAGTATATGATGTTGAAGATGGCCCTGTCCAACCTGTTAGACCCGGAAGAGTCTGAGCAGTACAAATACCACATCTTACTGGATCACTTAAAGGTAGATCAGGCGAGGCAGCTTGCCTTAGCTTATGTTTATGCCCAAGATCCCTACACTCAAGCTATTCAGGCCCTAGATGAGCGCTATGGCCAACCCAGACAGCTTGCTCTGAGAGAGCTCCAGGCTATAATGGCGATGCCTGCTATCCGGCTATAATGGCGATGCCTGCTATCCGGATAGGTGATGGTAGAGGTCTAGATCAGTTTTCCCTTAGGGTACAGGCCTTAGTGGGTCTCCTCCAGTCCATGGGCCACGAAGGTCTCTACAAGCTTACCTGTGGCTCACATGTTGAGCGCTTACTAGAGAAACTACCCAGTGAGCAATTTAGCCAGTTTAAGAGAAGCAGGAGTTTGAGCAGACCAGGTCCCCTCTCCTATAACCTCTTAGATTTCTCCTCCTGGCTGCAACAGGAAGCCCACTGCCAGCCCAGAAGGGAGAGAACCCTTCAGCCTGCCAGACCAAGGCCACAACCCTCTCACCCATTCAGAGCTACCACCATACTCCATGGTAGCAAGGCGTCTTCCCCAGTGATCTCCCCGAAAGTCCAGATTGCCCCTCCTAGAGCCAGGCAGCCTCCCCCCACCACCTCGTCCACACACTGTCGAGTGTGCGCTTACTGTAACTGCTCTGAACATGTCAGTAAATGTGATGACTTCCTCCAGCTCACTGAAGATCAGAGAACTAATTGGATCAAAGGGCAGAAACGCTGCTGGCGATGTGCACGAGACCACTTTGCAAACCGGTGTGATCTGAAGGGACGCTGCAACCAGTGCAATGGGAAACATCTTCAGGTCCTATGCAACATCAACCAGAGGCAAGTGCAGAATTTCTACCTAGACCATCCTAGTGATTGTAATAAGGTGCTGCTGAAGGTAGTTGAAGTGATCCTGCGCAATGGAAATAAGTCCTGAAGCTGAGGACTGTGAGACAGGATGTCCAGATTCTTAATGGTGCCACGGTTTCCTTTACCCTCATCCCAAAGGCCCATCCAGAGAAATCCTATGCCATTAGGCATGCCTTCACGGCTGATCAGCTTTCCTTGTCCGAACATTCCCACCCTGTGAAAGCCCTCCAGCGACGCTACACTCACCTCCGGCAGATTCCTCTGAAGCAGCATGATAATGTAAGCCCCCTTCTACTCATAGGAGCGGATCATACCCACCTGATCACTCCAATATTGCCTGTGAAGTTAGGCCCCCCCGGAGCCCCTGCCGCAATCAAAACCCGTCTTGGCTGGACGTTACAAGGCCCTGCTAGAGATATCGTTAGCTCTCCCTCCACCAAGTGCCACTATGTGCCCACCTGATGACATCCGCCACAATGTGCAAAAATTGTGGCAACTGGACACGTTACCCCCGAGGAACACAAAATCGGTTGTCCACTCTAAACGGGACCAAGATGCAATTCGACAGCTGGAGACTCAAACCATCCGTATTCCTGTTGGTGTCCTACGGTATGCCACACCTCTCCTCCGAGCAGATCCCTGGCCCCCCCTGAAGGCCCCTAAGGAAGCAGTTATGTCCTGTCTTTGCAGCTGTGAACGGCGACTGCTCCACAACCCCCCACAGGCGAAAACCTATACCAGAGAAATCCAGAAGTTAGTGGATTCTGGGTATGTCAAGAAATTATCCTCATCTGAAATAACAGATGTTCCTGAGTCTTGGTACATACCTCACCACATTGTGCGTCATAATGGAAAGGACCGCATTGTGTTTGATTGTTCCTTTTCCTATCAGAATCAATGCCTGAATACACAGCTGCTCCCTGGTCCAACCCTTGGGCCTTCCCTTCTTGGAGTCCTCCTCCGTTTCAGGCAGCACAAGATTGCCATCAGTGGAGACGTTAAGTCCATGTTCCACCAGGTGCGCCTGCTACACCGAGATAAACCCCTTCTGCGCTTCCTCTGGCGGGACCTGGACAGTAGCTCCCCTCCAACTGTGTATGAATGGCAAGTCATCCCATTTGGCACCACCGCCAGTCCATGCTGTGCAAGTTATGCCCTCCAGAGGATCGCCAAGGATGCGCAGGCAGATGAGAGTGTTACCCATTCCATACAGCATTGTTTCTATGTGGATAACTGCCTTCAAAGTCTCCCCACATCAGAGGAAGCTGAGGACCTCATTCACTGCATGCGCACAACCCTCTCCTCTGGTGGTTTTGAGATCAGGCAATGGACCAGTAATGACCCCAAGGTCATCTGTAACCTCCCTCCCGATGCCAGGTCAGACCAGGCAGAGCTTTGGCTGTCACATCATCCTTCCCTGGATCCCATGGAGTTTACTTTAGGCCTCCACTGGAATTGTCAGACAACCTGAAATACAGGCACAGAGCTATTGAAGCTACTACTCCAACGATGCGTCACATCTACAGGGTTCTTGCGAGCCAGTACGATCCTCTTGGCTATATCCTCCCCTACACAACAAGAGCCAAGATCATAGTCCAGCACCTTTGGGCAAAGGCAAGAGAATGGGATGACCCAAACCTTCCCCACAACATCCTAGAAGCCTGGCTTTCCTGGGAAGGAGAACTCCCTAATCTCTCCACCATAGTACTGCCCCGTTGTCTCACCTCTCAGACAGTTGATCCCCTCTCGGCCGTCCAAGACCTGCACATCTTCTGTGATGCGTCAGAGCAGTCTTATGGTGCAGTTGCCTATATGCGCACCAATGACAATCAGCATGTGAATGTGGCCTTCCTAATGGCGAGGTCCCGTGTTGCACCCAAAAAACAGCTATCCATTCCTCGACTTGAACTGTGCGCAGCCCTCATTGGAGCTAAACTGTTCAACCTCCTCCAAACAGAGCTCACCCTCAACGCCAGGCAGGCTACTTTATGGAGTGACTCTACCACTGTCCTCTATTGGCTTCTCTCAGACTCATGCCGCTATAAGGTCTTTGTTGGAACCAGGGTGGCTGAAATCCAGGAACTCGCCAAAGGCCAGGAATGGCGCTATGTGGATTCCCAGAATAACCCAGCTGATGATCTGACTAGAGGGAAGCAGCTGTCAGACCTAAGTAAGCCCTGCAGGTGGAACAAAGGACCTTCCTTCCTTCTGCATCCCCTTGACCTGTGGCCAACTAGCCCCACAATAGATCAGTCCGGAGATTCCGTAGAGCTACGCAAGCCCAGTTTCTGTGGTGCCGTATTCCTTGGCCTAAACCCCTCCATTCCTGACCCTACTCAGTTCACCACCTTTCAGGATATCCTCAACTCCACTGTTGCCTCCCATCATGGGGTGGCAGAGCCCCTTGCAACACCATCGGCAGAAACATACCTCAATGCGGAAATCGCCATCCTAAGACAGGCTCAGCTGGATTCTTTTTGGGATGATCTGGCATGCCTTCAGACCCACAAACCCCTCCCAAATATCAGTCGTCTCCTCTCTCTTGCTCCAGAACTGGATCCAGCATCACGTCTCATTCGAGTAGGCGGAAGGTTACGGCAAAGCAGTGACCTGCCCCCTGATGTCATACATCCAGTTGTACTGGACCCTGCCCATCCTATCACAAAACTTTTTTTTTTTTTTAAAGATTATTTTTTTTGGGGCTTTTTCCCTTTATTGGACAGTGGATAGACATGAAAGGGGGAGAGAGATGGGGATGACACGCAGCAAAGGGCAGCAGGTCGGATTCGAACCCGCGCCGCTGCAGGACTCAGCCAACATGGGGTGAACACTCTTACTGGGTGAGCTAGAGGCCACCCCGCTATCACAAAACTTATAATCAAAGAATGTGACGACCACCTACACCATCCTGGTCCAGAGAGGGTTTTTGCTGAGCTGAGGAGGCGATTCTGGATCCTGAGGGGTCGTGAGGCTGTCAGGAAACATCAGCACAGGTGTGTCAAGTGCCAACAATCCCGTGCTAGACCCCTTATTCCCCAAATGGCTGATCTCCCACCTGCTCGCTTACGCCTCCACGAACCCCCCTTCTATTCCACCGGGATGGATTGTTTCGTGCCCTACACTGTGAAAATTGGCAGGCGCACTGAGAAGAGGTGGGGGATAATTTTCAAATGCCTGACTACTAGGTGTGTACATCTAGATCTGCTCAGTTACATGAATACAGATTCCTTTTTGATGGCACTAAGGCCCTTTGTAGCTCGCTGAGGCAAACCTTTTGAGCTACTTTCTGACAGAGGTACCAACTTTATTGGAGGCAAGAGAGCTACAGGAAGCCTACCAATCCCTAACTCCTGACCTCCAGGCAATCCTGGCCAAACAGAGGATCTCCTTTAAGTTCAACCCCCCACATAAACCCCACTTTGGCGGGACGTGGGAGCGTGAAATACGCTCCATCAAGATTGCCCTGCAGACTACCCTAGGCACCCAAGTAGTCACTGAAGAGGTGCTACGCACAGTGATGATTGAAATCGAAGGCATCCTCAATTCAAAGCCCCTAGGTTATTTCTCCTCTGACATTGCGGATCCTGATCCAGTGACTCCTAACCTGTTGCTCATGGGGCGGCATGACTCTTCCCTCCCCCTGGTAACTTATCCTGACTCTGAGCTGCACAGCCGCCGGCAGTCGGATTCTTTCAGACCATTTCTGGGCCCACTTCCTCAGACATTATCTTCCCTCTCTCCAGTCTAGACAGAAATGGCGCACTGATAATCCTGACCTCCAACCAAACACTGTTGTCCTCATTCTCGACCCTCAGCTCCTCCGATCCCTCTGGCCAGTAGAGTGATTTCCCTCCATCCCGGTAAGGATGGCCGCTGTAGGGTTGCAGATGTCAAAGTGGAGGACAAACTGTACACAGACCTGTTACCCGCCTCATCCCACTCACTGCCCTACCTGAACCCCCATGACTTTTCACTCTAACAAATTTGCAATGCAAATTTGGGGGCGGCTGTTTGGAAGATTTTAGCTCTGTCCTGCAGTTGCCACGCCCCCTGTTCATTGCCACTTAGTTCTCTCTGTAGTTCACCACACCTGAAATCAATTAGCCTCAATCAGCTACATACTATATTAGACAGCACCTGTGCACACAGCCCCTTCCTCTGTTCATACCACATGGAGGGTGTTTGATGCTGGAAATACTGTGTATCCTGCCTGGTGTGCGTTATTAAGCTAAGTAAGTTTATACGTTTCTTTACTTTGAATTACTTTGATGAAATGAACATGCGAATGTAGATGAGTGCCAATCTGGTATTCTTTTCTGTTTGTGCAGTTTGGTACTGTTATATTGCATTAATTTGTTGGTGTGCTGTTTAAAGGTGCTGTATCGACTAGATGAATAGATTTACATTACTAATTTGAGTTACCTGTAAGATATGTGAATTTGAGTAGTTATATTCAGAACCCTAACCCTTAGGAACAGAGCAGATAATGTATATGTTTTGTTATCCAAATTAATTGTGACTTTGTGACACTAACTCCATTCCATGTCCTTTCCCCCTCAGAAACCACACACACACACACACACACACACACACACACACACACATATACACACATACAAACCTGTAACCTGTCTACTTGATAATGCCTGGAATAAAAGAATTGTGGAATTGAAAGTGACTGGATGAACTGTTCTTACCGACACCTCCACTGGTCTCAAACCAGCCACCTACACAGCCCTCTCAAACCTCCTTTTCAATTATTATTATTATTAAAAAGTGCAATCCACACATTTACATATGTTTATTACAGTGAATAATAATCTAAATACTACTAAGTGTGGTAAAGCCACATATTTGTGTTTATATTATATACATATTTCTGCAATCTCCACTTTAGTTTATGTGATTTGTTTCTGACTTTCATATGAATGTTTACACCAGGCTTGGTCAGTGCTCAGTATACTACTGTGATTGAAGTAGTTAAATAAAAGATGTCATTCATATAAATGCATGCATCACCTAATTTCATCATCACATACAGGCCTGGCCTCCAGGAAAGAACAGTTTGTTTAATCTATCTAATCTTGTGTTATTCATACTATACAATGATTTATTGCTTGTCTTTGTTGAATAATACAGAAGACAGAGCTTAAAAAATAATCGTATATTAAATCATAATCGCAATATTAGTGAAAAAAATCTCAATTAGATTATTTTCTAAAATCGTCCTAGTCTAATCCAACATGCCTGCAATGGATTATGTGTTGTATATCCATGAAGATAATAATGTTGAGTTTGTTTGCTGTTATAGAGTTAAGTGTTTAGTCAACTATAATTTGTTGATTTGTTTCTCCCATATTTGTGTTTGGTGGCCTTAGGTGTCAGAATGTACATCTTTTCATGGACTGCAACAGGCTACAGACCCACTTACAGGTTATCTGGCCAATGCTGGGTGTCTAAGGCCTTTGAAACGCATAGAGGACAAAGATCTCTTGGTGGCGGATATCATGTTTCAGGTGGTCCATCGAGTCAGTGAAGCATTTCAAAGGTTTGTGTAACTCCATTTTTTTAGTAAACATAAACCCTTGTAAGGTGTTCATATTTTTGTTACACAGCCAATGTTCCCAGGTCTGGTGGACCCACCACATTATTAGGCTTTTAAATCAATACAGCCATAACAATTTATGTAAAAATACTTAACAGATGTTTACTTTAGCTCAATTACCAATTATATATACATCATTTATGGTTCATATTTGCCATTTACCCCTGTGAGATCAAAGGCCAATGAGTTTGAGTTAGAAGAAATAATAAATAGCATACTTTTTCTTTTAGCAAACATTGAAAACGGGTCCCACAGTCCTGAACTGTGGGACCCGTTACAAGGGTTAAGAATAATTAAAGATTTCAACATATATTTTTTAAAGCCAGTGTACAAACCTTACAAACACTTCGAATAAAGGCTTGCATGTATCATATAATAACTTAAGAACATCACATTTTAGATAGTTCTCAAAAACACTGAACTGTCTTGTAAGTCTTACTTTTCATGTGCTGTGTGATAATGTATCTAATTTGAAAACAGATATTTGTATCTTCTCATGATACATTTTTACAGATTCAGGGAGGGGATGAAGACCCTTGGTGTTCTTGATGCAATAAGAATGCACCCAGAAGCTTTCAGACCGCTGTTTTGTCACGAGCCATCCCCAATCACCAGACATGGGGGACTCGAGTCACATGACTTGACTCGAGTTAGACTCGAGTCGCAAATTTTAGGACTTGAGACTTGCTTGATAAACATTCATAAAAGACTTGACTTGACTTTGACTTGATATTCATGACTTGAGACTTGACTTAGACTTGAGTCAAATGACTTGAAATGACTTGACTTTCTGTTTAATAAATATATATTTTTCCTCTCTGATAGGCCTATTGAGGAGGAGTTAACGTTACGATTTTAGTGCTGTTGCATGCGCGGGAACCCGTTGATATGGTGACGCGCCACACGGCGGCAGACCTGCAGTAAACGAGACTGGCTACGGCTGTTATTTAACGTCATGGATTCCTCTGCACCGAAAATAATAAAGTTTGGATATAAGGATTACACATCTGACCAGGACAAAGAAGAAACGAACGGCAGTTTGCGAGGTCTGCAGTACATAAAATTCCGACGTCAACCACCACCACGGCGAATTTCATCAGACACTTCAAATCGGGAAAGATTCAGGTTCCAGTCCCCATATTCAGCTGAACCACTATTTGGACGCTTGTGATGAACAGAACTCCCTTCAGTTTTGGGCCATGAATAAGCACACCCTCCCCTCTTTGTTCAAGGTGGCGGTAAGAACGAATACAACTAGGCACACTGTATACATACACACAACAAACTGCACTCACTCACTCACTCACTCACTCACTCACACACACACACACGCGCACACACACACTTGCGCAGATTAAGTATGTGAATAAAGCTAGGCACACACAACACACTGCACTCTCACACACACACCACATGCACACATTCACTCACCAATATTAATAACTTTTCATTCACTCTCTCTCTCTCAAACACCACAAATTCACTCACAAATACACTGACAAATATATAGCCTACTATTCAATCTCTCCAAATTATGCAAAGGTGGTGGGATTCAGCTACTCTTAAAGAATATGTTTTTTTTTAGGTTAAATGTGTTTCTGTCCCATAAAAGTGAGGCATGTTTGAAGAATATTATTTGACTTAGAAACCATTATACTTGAATTGTTTGAATGAATTTCATGATTTGATGTCATGTTTGAGGCATATTGAACAAATATATATGTTGATTTATTGTTGGCCTAATATCAGTTTTAGGCTGTGCTTTTTTAATCTTTATACATTTAAACTGTTCAGATATATGTGGCTTGGACGCAATGTCTTTTGAATATTGAGTAGGAAAAAATGCAAATAAAACTCCAGCAGTTATAACCACTGTCTTTAGCTTGTTTAAAAATGGAAACTTTTGTATGACTTGACTTGTGACTTGCTTGACCCAAGCTATGACTTGACTTGACTTGATTGACCATAGCTATGACTTGACTTGACTTGCTTGATTGTCACACAAAATGACTTGGACTTGCTTGAGACTTGAAGGTTAAGACTTGAGACTTGCTTGTGACTTGCCCACGTGTGACTTACTCCTATCTCTGCCAATCACAGCTGATGTACTAGAACAGCTCTTTGAAATTCGACTGTCAGCAGTGGGCAGCAACAAAAGAAGGGCAGAGGAATGTGTGGTTGCATTTGAGGGACTACCTGCTAGATGTTGAGGGTAAGTATTATTGCTAGATAAGGAATACAAATATTTTCATATGCTCTTCTGTCTGTCTTTGTCTTTCCCTCCTTTTTAAAAGTTTTATACATGCTAGGTTTAATTTCTTTTTTAGTGTTCTTTGATGTATTTATTTTTCAGGGCAAGAGGGACCCTTGCAACTTGGAGGTATCCTGGCCTTTGCGACGGGAGCAAATGCAATTCCACCCCTGGGCTTCTCCCCACGACCTTCAGTGGAATTTCTCCATGAGCTGCCCCTCAGACAAGGCACACATGCATTAACTGCCTGCGGTTGCCAGTCCTGAAAAAATTCAAGGATTTCAAGGAAACTATGGATTTCACATTAAAAAACACTCAGGGATGGTCAGGAATGACTTCCGAGAACTCCTGAACATTATTAAAATCTGTTGCTTGTTGAAGTTGATTAAACTAATGAGACATCGTTGTCAATAACTCACCATTTCTTAATACATTATTAATGTATAACATGTAATGTTTAAACAATTGAAAATGGAATAATCATTTGACTAAAAAAGGAAACCATTTTGTTATTTTATTTTTCAACGTTGTGAAGCAGAAATTGTCACTGGCCTTTTATTAACCTCCCAATACTACTACTAATAATAATAAATTGTACATATATAGCGCTTTTCATAGACTCAAAGTCGCTTACTGTCCTAATTGCCTTGACACTAATGAACTAGCTCACTAATAGAGTTCCCCAGGCCCAAAAATAATTGAATGCCATGGTTACCGTCATCGGCTAGTGGGTCTACAGTTTCTAGAATTCCGTTCATCTGTTTGAACAGAATAAATTCTTCGGTGAATTACACGGCGTCGACGGAAGGCCCGGCCAATTGGGTCAAGATGTTGCAGGCAACGTCTCACACACCAGCGCTGTATTCTCAGGTTGCGTGTTTGAAGTGCTGCACTGATATACCTTTCCCCTGAATATGGAGTGGTTTGAAGGATCTCTCTGATGACGTTACAAAACGCCTCATCAGACATTGCTGTATAGCTGAGGGAACCAATTTGTAGCTGCTGTCTGTGACGGTACAGTGTCCTCCTGCTGATTCCAAAGCATACAGCTATTTGTTCACAGTTCATGCCCAATGCCCAAGGCCAAACAGTAGGGAATTTGTTGATGTATATTGTATGGAGGGCGACCAGGATGACCAGTTCTGATAGTTGGTACTCCTAAGGTCAACATGTTCCTTCCCACTGACCTTGAGTTTTGATAGGAATTTATGATGTATTGAAAACATGCATGGAGGGCCTCCAGGACACCAAAGCTTCCCTGATTGTCATCCTCTTCAAACTGCTGGTTAATTGAGATCAAGAAAGAGATTGTCCGAGTATAACCATTAAGCTCAGAAATTAATCTTTCCAAAATGACACTGTCATGTCCCAAATTGTCAGTTTCCCTCACAATTCTCTGAACAAGAGTGAAAAAGATAGCAATGTTTTCCTCATTACCATTTACTTGCACAAACAAAAACTGACCTTGAAAAAGAAAGTAAATAAGAAGAAATCCCCCTGACATTTTTTTGTCCAACAAGGTTGTTTTTGTCCTTAAAGTTTCTGCTCTTGATTTAAATGTTCCTTGTTCCTCTGAGTTGGTGCTAGCTGTACTTTCAAAGCAGCAAGCCCATCGAATGATAATAATTCAAAATGGCCCCTTTAGCCAATGAGGAAGTGAGAATTTAATCTGTCTTCCTGATTGATCAAACCAACTTCCTTTCAACTATACTCTCTCACACACATTACTATACTCTCACACATGCACTACTATACTCTCGCATATACACTACTATACTGTCTCATATTTGTCGTGAGTCGTTTGAAAGCCTTTTTCTTAATCTTCAACATCCAACACGGAAAACAGTACAGCCAATTATATTTGTTGTTGTTTACCGTATTCTGAATTTTTATCTGAATTCTCAGAGTTTTTATCATGTGTAGCCCTAAAATCAGACAAAGTACTTATTGGATGTTGACGACAGCGTTAGTATTGCTTTCAACTCACTATTAGATTCAATTGGTTTCAGTCAGAGTGTGCATAAGGCCACTCACTGTTTTAACCACACCCTCGACCTTGTGCTGGCATACGGCATTGAAATTGAAGATTTAATAGTATTTCCGCAGAATCCTTTATTATCAGACCATTTTTTAATAACTTTCAAATTCCCACTACCCGACTATACAAAATTAGATAAAATCTTCTACACTAGATGCCTATCTGACAGTGCTATAGCTAAATTTAAGGAAGATATCCCAACAGCATTTAACTCAATGTTGTGCTTTAATATAATAATAACAGAGGACCTTTTTGTTAACTTCAGTCCCCCCCAAATTGATAATTTAGTAGACAGTGCTACAGCCTGCCTACGGATGACTTTAGACTCTGTTGCTCCCCTCAAAAAGAAGATGAGGAAGCAAAGGAAACTAGCACCTTGGTATAACTCCCAAACTCGCAAACTAAAACAAATCTCGCGAAAACTTGAAAGTAAATGGCGTTCCACCAAACTGGAAGAATCTCGTTTATATTGGCAGGACAGTCTGAAAACCTATAGGAAGGCCCTCAGAAATGCCAGATCAGACTATTACTCCTCACTAATAGAAGAAAATAAGAACAACCCAAGGTTTCTTTTCAGCACTGTAGCCAGGCTGAGACAGTCACAGCTCTACTGAGCCATCTATTCCTATAGCTCTGAGTAGTGACGACTTCATGAGCTTCTTTGATAATAAAATTATAACAATTAGAGATAAAATTAATCACCTCTTGCCCTCAACTTCTAACAGTTCACCTTCAAACGCAGGACCGCTAGAAGGAACGACAAGACCTGACTGCTTTTACCCTATAAACCTTCAACAATTAATGTTATGCTTCAGCTAAGCCATCTACCTGTCTTAGACCCCATCCCAACAAGGCTACTTAAAGAAGCGCTAGCAATGGTTAACATTTAATTATTAGATATGGTTAATATGTCTTTATTAACAGGTTATGTACGCAATCATTTAAAGTAGCTGTGATAAAACCTCTTCTGAGAAAAAAAAAAAAAAAAAAAAAACACCCTTGATCCTGAGGTCTTAGCCAACTATAGACCTAAATTTAATCTTCCCTTCCTCTCCAAAATCATTCAGAAGGTAGTTGCTAATCAGTTATGTGATTTCCTACATAACAATAGTTTATTTGAGGACTTTCAGTCAGGATTTAGAATGCATCATAGCACAGAGACGGCACTGGTGAAAATTATTAATGACGCTCTAACTGCTTCAGACAAAGGACTCGTCTCCATACTTGTGTTACTAAATCTTAGTGCTGCTTTTGACACTATTGACCATACCATCCTGTTACAGAGACTGGAACACTTAGTTGGCATTAAAGGAATCGCACTGAGCTGGTTTAAGTCCTATTTCTCCGATCGATCTCAATTTGTTAAGGTAAATGATAAATCCTCCAAATACGCTAAAGTTAACCATGGCATTCCACAAGGCTCAGTGCTTGGACCAATTCTATTCTCCTTATATATGCTTCCTCTAGGCAATATTATTAGGAAACACAATTAACTTTCACTGTTATGCAGATGACACCCAATTATACTTATCAATCAAGCCAGATGAAATCAGTCAGTTAGCTGAACTTCAAGCATGCGATTGTGGCGGGGTGGAGGCTCTCAATGTGCATCTTAGGTTGCTCGACAACACCACCCTGGGAATTGCACCCAAGGAATTATTTTTACACTGATCAAAAACACAGGTTCGTTTTGATCAGTTAACGCTCCCCTCGCTTAGTGAAGAAGCTAAAGCTGATTTAGATTCCCCTATCACTTCAGCCGAAATTTTGGAAGCAATTGACAAAATGAAAGGGGGAAAGGCCCCTGGCCCAGATGGGCTGCCTATTGACATCTATACATTTTTTAAGAATAAGCTTTCAACGCCACTGTTAGATATGTTTGTAGAAAGCTTTAACTCCGGCAAACTCCCACCATCTTTGCGTAATGCACTTATAATTCTGATACTAAAACCTGAGAAATCAGCAACAAAATGTGATTCATATCGACCAATTTCATTGATTAATTCTGATGCTAAAATAATTGCTAAAATATTGGCGCGGAGACTTGAAAAATACCTGCCTTCTCTCTCAGATCCAGACCAAAATGGATTTGTTAAAGGATGTCAAGCTTTCCACTGTGTCCGTAGGGTTCTCAATATTATTTACGCGAAGACAGAACATCCGGATACAGCAGTGCTCTCGCTGGATGCAGAAAAAGCGGTCGATCGAGTTGAGCATCGATATCTCCATGAAGTACTTGCACGTTTTGGCTTTGGTCATTATTTTACCAATTGGATTAAAGTTTTATATAATAACGCGGTCGCCTCAGTACTAACTAATAATACTATATCCGAACCTTTCGAACTCTTGAGGCACACGCCAAGGGTGTCGCCTTTCACCTCTTCTGGTTGTGTTGGCATTTGAGCCCTTGGCTATTGCCATTAGGAGCAATCCGAATATTACTGGCATTAAAATAAATGGGATTGACAACAGAATAGGCTTATTCGCGGATGATGTGATTTTTCTATCCCACTTAGAACAGTCACTACCTCACTTGTTTAATACTATTACCTCTTTTAGTAAACTTTCCGGTTATAAAATTAATGAAGGCAAATCTGCTATTCTTTTCCTTAAGCATTCTGAAAGAGTAAATCCCCCAGTTCAAACACCATTCAAAATAGTTAGAGATAGCTTCAGTTATCTTGGTATTAGAATTACCCCTACATTTGACGATTTAGTAGAGGCAAATTATAATCCAGTAATAGAATCGGTTTCTGAATCTGTTAATAGATGGTCCATGTTACCAATTTCCATGATAGGGCGTATCAATGTACTTAAAATGAATGTCCTCCCGAAATTTCTTTACCTCTTTCATTCCATTCCTCTTGGTCCTCCTGTTAATTTTTTTTCGAGGATGAGAAGCATGTTCTGTAATTTCATTTGGAAAAATAGACGGGCTAGACTTCGCTTATCTTTGCTTTATCTCCCCTATGATAGAGGAGGCTTGAAACTCCCAAACCTCCAATGGTATTATTGGGCTGCCCAACTTACAACTGCCTCTTGTTGGTTCTCGCAAGAAACACCACGTTCATGGATGAGTTTGGAAAGGAACTTGACATCCCCTCTACCACTCAATTTATATTTATATTCAGCTAAAGTAAAAGGATTAAAGACATTAACACATAATCCCTTTGTTAAAAACTTGATTATGGTATGGTATGAGGTTCATAAACATACAGGTGAGATACCTGTGTTATCTCAATTTACACCAATCTGGGGTAACAGCACTTTTACACCTGGCAAACACGATATGGGCTTCAAAATTTGGGCAAACAAAGGATTAAGTAAAATTGCTGATTTATTTAACAATAACATTCTCATGTCGTTTGAAGATTTGAGGCAAAAGTATGACATCCAACCAAAACATTTTTTTAAATATCTGCAGATAAGAAGCTATATATTTAAGATACAGAAATCTTTGTCTCTACCTACTCTTAGCTGCATAGAAGAAATAGCATCAAATCAACACCCTAAGAGGGGATTGACATCAAGTTTCTATGCGATAATCGTGGATGGATCAAAGGTTTCTTCAGAGAGTAAGAGACTGGCATGGTGTGAAGATTTAAATTCTGTAATCTCAACTGAGGAATGGCAGAAGATTTGCTTAAAATCTCAAACACAAACAATAAATACCCATTTTAAATTACTTCAGTATAAGTGGATAATGAGAACATATGTAACACCAACTCAGCTAAATAAATTCAGCCCCAATAATCCCGACACGTGCTACAAATGTGGTAGAAAGGGCACATTATATCACTGCCTATGGGACTGCCCACAAATCCAGGCTTTTTGGAGGGAAGTGATGGATATGATTTTACATGTCACAGGTATAAAGCTATTATTAGACGCCAAACTGTGTATCTTTGGCATCTTTCCCGTAAATCATAATTTCAGCAAGGTAAATAAATCCATGATCACTTTCTGTATCTTACAAGCTAAATATACCATAGCCAAATCTTGGAAATCTACTATCAAACCAAGTGTTAAGGTCTGGCTTGCAGGACTGTCTGACTGTCTTGCACTGGAAAAACTCACTTTTACATTGAAGGGTGAATACCTCATCTTTGACAATATGTGGAGATCCTTTATGGTGTTCTTAGAGGGGAGGAAAGCATTGGAGGCATGCTCTCTGTGTGTGTCAACCATCAACAAATGAATATTGTTATGTATTTAAAATACGGATGTCTTTACTTCGTTATATTTGGAGTGCTTCTCTCTTCAGGATGGGTTAACATTTGGACCACCGGTGAATCTTAAGGATGATTTATACTGACTTACTGTAACAAACATTGCTTGTTCCAGCCCTGGCATATTTGTTTATTTTATTGACTATGAGCCTTACTGTGACAGTTCTGATTTGCACCTGTATTATTTGTTGTAGTGTGACTATTTTCTGAAAATTAATAAACACACTTGTTTAAAAAAAAAAAAAAAAAAACACAGGTTCGTTCCACTCAACAGGCAAGACACATGGTTCCCAGTTACAAAAATACTTTATTTAATAAAATAGGTATATAATCAGTTATAAAATTCCCGTTCATCCCAAATAATATGAAAAGGGGGCCTAATCAGGGCTGAGGCCTAACGGTGGGAAGAGCAGGTGAAGGGGAATTAATAAAACTAAATTAAAGAAAAAGGGTTCACCCAGACACATGTGGCAGTCACACACACACACAGTGATGTCACCAAATCCAAGGAAGCATGGCACACAGAGAGGAAGGACACCACCACCCACGTCACTAGCACCACTATGGTGCTAAAACAGTATCATAACCATTTGTAACTCGTGAAACACAATGCACAAATAAATGCAGAGAGATCCGTATCTGTAAGTACAATTTACAAATAAATGCAGAGATCCGTGTCTGTAAGTACAATTCACAAATAAATGCAGAGAGATCCGTGTCTGTAAGTAAAATTCACAAATAAATGCAGAGAGATCCGTATCTGTAAGTAAAATGCACAAATAAATGCAGAGAGATCCGTGTCTGTAAGTAAAATTCACAAATAAATGCAGAGAGATCCGTATCTGTAAGTACAATGCACAAATAAATGCAGAGAGATTTGTATGTGTATATCTGATTTGTATCTGTGCTTCTAATTTGTAACTCATATTTCATAATTTGTAAATCAAATGGAATGGAAATATATTAGTAAAACTCCTTCTATACTTGTGGATCTTTTGAGACTGTTTTTCCGCACCGTTTTGTGGACAAAATTGATTCGTGTCTCCAGTGACGATCCCAGCAGTCTCCAGGAGATGGCGGTGTTAAGTGACGATCCCAGCAGTCTCCAGTAGATGGCAGTAATACAACACGTAGAGATGACAACTGCAGTTAATACATGAAGAAGTAGCTACACTGTCAAGAAGTATACAGTACAGTCAAATGTTTCAGACAAGAGACGGTCACGTTTGGCACAATCGGCTCTGGCACAATCTACTTGAAATTTCTCTGGGTAAGTGACATTATTAGGACTTTGTCGTCAGATAAATTACATTTATCTTTCAACATCATTGTTGCAGTGCATTTACTGTACATTTATTCAATGTGTTTATTTGTGTTATGGTGGCACTGACACCTTGCAACTTTTTAGAGCGTGCTAACTGCAAACAGCGATGCTAACTTAGCTAGCTTGTTAATCAGCCTTATAACATCAACTCGCCTGGTCTTTGTATGGAATTTGCAGTCTGAGTCTGAAATATTAAGCGCTGCGTAAACCAATAGTGGGCCCGGTTATAAAGCTAGTGAATATATTTGGTCATATGAAACTAGCTAGACGATCTAGCTAGTTAAGGAATCAATCGATGATGTTGAAAGTTAGTTAGCTAAACTATGAAGAGCTTTAATTTAACATTTGCCTGACATATTGTAACCATGTTTATTAGTACAGTAATTGCCACACACCGGCTTAAATAACTGCTGCTTGTAAAAAAGGCCCCAAAGTTTTGTTAGTGTTGTTATGATTTAGTACAGTTAACCATATTGTGTTTTATGTTTCACGTATACTCCCATGTATTCAGTGCTTGTAACAGGGTAGCCAAAGCGCGTGCTGGTTGGTATATTACGTAGTTATATATACTCAGTATTAGCTACCTATATCTTTGGGTATATCATAACTGACGTCACACAGTTAAGCAGTATGATAGACTAGAGTTAGTCGTTCAGTTGGATTGTAGTTGTGAGTGGCACCTTTCTTTGTGTGCGTAAATGAGAAGAGTAAGTATATCTGCTGCATTACTCGTGATATTGTATTTCTTTGTTAAACCAGCTGTTATTTCCACTATTTGATGTGGATGAGAGTTAGGAGTTTAAGGGGTTGCTACGCGACCATTGTGCTAATCATATCCAAGTTTGTACCATAGACAGTATCGTTCGTACACGCCATGGATGTATTAAGAGAACTACACGATAGTTTAGAGCTTCTGCTTAATATGTAACATCGTGTTTAAACATGTTTATACTTTTACTACTTGTTTTAGGAGTGTTCAGTACTTTGTGGTTGAGTAAAATAAGAAATAAGTGGTGTTAAATATTGTTTTCCGTACCACTAGAGGTTTAATAAAAGCATCCAGCCGTTTTGTTAGTTGGATCCTTTAAAGCGTATCATAGATAACAGGAATTGTTGTCTATGTTAGCGGTAATTTAACAGATGGGCGAAAATGTCAGAGAATCCCATATAATATGCATTTGAATCCTTTTTCTCTGCTTACATTAGTGGAGTGTGAGATATATAGCCATATTCCGACTGTTTGGTAATATATATTACTGCTTAAGGAAGAATGAGTGTATACATGTGTTTCCTTTATTCATTTGTATTTTGTTTCTCTCTTTATAGAAACCACTCAAACTCACACAAGAGGAAGAAATACACAGAATAAGAAACATCTCTCAGCTCTTCATGTCATACTCTGGTATATTTGGCTGTGTGAAAGGGACAATTGTATTTAAAAAGTAACTTAGAGATTTTCACTGGAAGTTTGTATCTGTCAGTTATATTTATGCTGTGAAATGTTTTTCAAGCTGCAGATTAGATTTAATACCCTTTCAAAATACTTTCGTTTGTCAAAACAATAAAGTTTAACTGTTAAACAAATGTTTTGTGTTGCTTTGTCACTATAACCTGTCTTAAAGGATTACATTTTTATAGTCAGGATGTTAAATGGACTCAGTGTTTGACCCTTCTACATGCATTACATCAGACATATCACCTGTGTAACAGTCTTTGTGAATAAACATGTTGCATAACACTTAAGGAGCCTTACTACTAAACTAAAAATGATCAAACCCTGCTTGAAATAAAGCACTTTATTCACAGTCAATAAAATGGAAATATAAAGTGTGTATACATAATGCACAGAGCAGCAGATGTTAACTGTCCAGATCATGTCCTCCACCAGCCTAGAGGGTTTATTTTCTACTGAGGATGTGTCAGCTGGTAATGTAGGCTGTCAGGTCACAGAAGTCCTCCTGTGGATACTGAATCTCTCCTGATGCTGCTGTGTTGTCTTCAGACCATCGGTTGGCAGAAGTATGGCACCTGTCCCACAATACCTTCATACTGTGAGGCGAGTCTTGTGGGTCCAGGTAAACCTCGTCAAACAGGTGTTCAGGACAGCATCCGATCAGTCAGATCTGTAAAACATGGCAGATTCAGTGATTAAACTATTATTTTTTTGGCAGGGTGTACAACTGTACATACATTTAGTCTTACAGGAGAAGCATGTATTTGTGTGTGGCAATTTCTGTACTAGCTAATAAACATGGTTACAATATGTTGAGCATATGTTAAATTTAAACTCTTTAAAGTTTAGCTAACTTACAACATCATTCATTGATTCCTTAGCTAGCTAGTTTAACGTGAAAGGCCTACCAAATATATTCACTAGCTTTATAACTGGGCCCACTATTGGTTTACGCAGCGCTTAATATTTCACTCAGACTGCAAATTCCATACAAAGACCAGGCGAGTTGATGTTATAAGGCTGATTAACAAGCTAGACACCTGAAGATGTAGGCGTAAGTGATATTGATGATATGGTGGGGGCTGTGTGTTTGACAGTGTTATAGCCATTTAATCTGAAATTTGTTGAGAATAAACTCATTAAATATTGAGAATAAAGTCGTTGTATTTCGAGTTTTTTTCTCAATATTTAATGAGTTTTTTCTCGAAACACAACGACTTTATTCTCAATATTTAATGAGTTTATTCTCAACAAATTTCAGATTAAATGGCTATAACACTGTCAAACACACTTACGCCTACATCTTCAGGTGTCGCCGCCATTCCGTCCACTGTGCAGTGTTAACTGAATGACTGAACTCCGTCAGATACTTTGACTCTGTGCTTCCTGTAATGAGAGCTGTCAATCAAGGATGTCCCTGTGTGAAAGTGACCAATCATAAGAGGGTCAGTGCCCTCCTTGGTTTCCGCCCCCAAATTGTCAAAAGTCATGTACTCGAGCGAGCAGAAATCAGCTGAACGAGCAGAAATCCACTCCGCGAGCAAAACAGCACTCCGCGAGCAGAAGCCCGCTGCGCGCGAGCAGGATTCCACTGTACAAGCAGAGTAAGGCGCTCGCTCGCAGCTACCTACACCTCTCGGTTGTTGAATTTGTGCGCGAGTACTTTTATCATGCCAGCTGAAGGTTCATTTTTGCGCGTGTGAAATAACATAATGTGCTCGTGAGCATGTGTTACACGCTCATAACTTTTGACTAAAAAATAACGCCATAGTCAAACCTGCACAGGGAGAGGGAAGGAGAGAAAGAACCACACGGCAGCGGACATCTACCTGCGACCACACTTGCATTAGCTACAGGATAGCATTCAGTGTAACACAGAGAGAGAGAGGAAGTCACTTACCACCGCTCAAGAGAACCAAATAATAAAGGGAGCCCGGGGCACGGAGCACTCAGTCGCTGCTCTGCAGTGAAAACTTGCAGGCTTTAAGCATGAGGACATTGATAAAAATAGGAAGAAACGAAACGGTAACCGCAGCAGTGGTGCATTACCTGCACAGACAGACACCTGACCCGGAAATGCTGCATCAGTAGGAGCGCGAGAAGGAGGGCCGCACTTATGTACTGCCGCCCTAGTGGTCAGCAGGCACAGTTAACTGCAGCAAGACAACCCTATTTCTATGCTGCTACACATCAAAGATATAAAATCATGGATGACCTACAATTTTCTGATGCTAAACTCAAGCAAAACTGAAGTTATTGTGCTGGGATCTAAACAACTTCGAAACTTACTATCTAAAGATATAGCTACCTTGGATGGTATTGCTCTGGCCTCCAGCACTACTGTCAGAAATCTAGGAGTTATTTTTGATCAGGATATATCCTTCAACGCCCACTTAAAACAAACCTCAAGAACAGGCTATTTTCATCTTCGTAACATTGCCAAAATAAGGAACATCCTGTCTCAGAACGATAATGAAAAACTAGTCCATGCATTTGTTTCTTCCAGGCTGGACTATTGTAATTCCTTACTATCAGGAAGCTCAAACAAGTCACTTAACACTGTCCAGCTGATCCAGAATGCTGCAGCTCATGTTCTGACAAGAACTAAGAAAAGAGATCATATTACTCCCGTATTAGCTTCTCTGCATTGGCTCCCTGTAAAATTCAGGATTGAATTTAAAATCCTCCTCCTGACCTACAAAGCTCTAAATGGTCAAGCACCATCGTATCTTGAAGAGCTCATAGTACCTTATTGTCCCACTAGAGCGCTGCGCTCCCAGAACGCCGAGTTACTTGTGGTTCCTAGAGTCTCTAAAAGTAGAATGGGAGCCAGAGCCTTTAGCTATCAGGCTCCACTCCTGTGGAACCAGCTCCCAGTCTGGGTCCGGGAGGCAGATACTGTCACCACATTCAAGAGTAAACTTAAGACTCTCCTCTTTGATAAAGCTTATAGTTAGGGAGTGAGGAGTTGCAACATCTGCCTAGCCCGGCCCACCTGCTTCTCTGTCCCAGAAATGCTTGTTACTAACCTAGCTCTGGGAGCTTGCTCCCCGGAGCCTTTATGTTTCTTTTCACCCAGGATGAAATCCCGGGATAAGGATGGCACCAAAATCATGGTTCCAGCTGTTGCTGTGGTTCTGCTGAAATTCCCTGCTATGCCGTGCTGCTCCCTGCTACCACGACCCTGGGTCTGTCCGAGGTTTCTTCCTAAAGGGGAGTCTTTCCTCGCCACTGTTGCACTGAATGCTTGCTCTTGGGGGATTTTTTTTTTTGTGTGTAAATTATAGTGTGTGGTCTAGACCTACTCTATCTGTAAAGTGTCTTGAGATAACTCCTGTTATGATTTGATACTATAAATAAAATTGAATTGAATTGAATTAGATACCACCCAGATGGATTCTTTTTTTTCCAGTGGATCCTTTGTCTATGGGGTTGACATGTATATCTATGAAATATCCCTACATTTTCTGAAATCTGCTTGGGAGGACGACTTGGGCATTGGCTTAAGGGTGTTGCATCGTCTCCATCTTTCAAAGGTCAAGCTATCTAAAATGTATCCTAATATAAATCCTCTATGTAACTGATGTGGGATATTTCCTGCCTTGTTGGGGCACATGTTTTCGTTGTGCCCAAGTTTCTGGGACTCAATATTTAAGACTTTGTCTGATATTCTGAGACACACAGTTAAACCTAACCCAGTGTTGGCTGTATTTGGAGCACCGGGAGAGGACAGTCCTCTTACAGGACCCTCTGATCCTGGTAGCAAGATTCATAACCCTTCTAGTTTGTAGATTCATTCTAGAAACAAGCCCAATCTCCTACTTTCACTATGTTGATCAAAGACGTCATGCAGCACCTAAAACTGGAAAAACTCAGATATACATTGCGTGGTTCCATTGAAATATTTTATAAGACTTGGCAACCCTTCATTGATATAGTAGAAACTAGGCAATAAATATCCCCTTGGATTTTACCTTAACTCTTAGCTATTATAAATACCTGAGGTGTGATGTCAATAAGTATGTGGAGCAGCTTGGCCTGGCTCCCTCCAGAGGCGCAGGGTCCAGTGAGCTCTGTTGATAATCACCGCAGATTGGAAGTTGTCCTCTCCAAGAAGCTTCGGTATGAGAGCCTCAATACATTCAGTTGGTTTATCTCTTTCCTATAGCACAGGTATGCTGATGATTGTAATGTTACTGAGGCAAAACCGGCCCTCGAGATCACCATCCAACACCTGCTCTTCAACAGTTCCCTCTGGGAGCTTTGTACTGCCTGGAGAGTCTGCTCCAACTTATCAAACCTGTCATTAATGTGTAAGGATGTCGTCAGAGACCTTCTCCCAGATCAGCAGCAAATCCTCCTGTAGCCTGACCAATAGCTCGACTTGGAGAGCCACTGCTAATATTGCAAGCGTTAGCATTAGCTGAGGCTGATCGGAGCGTTTTAACGCTAGGCTTCTTAATATTAGGCATATTGTTGCGAAAAGTCAACTACCCAGACTCCACCGTATCAGGGAAGTTCCCGAGGCAAGTAAAATGAGATTTGAGACTATAAAAATATTAAAAATGAAGATTGGCACGGAGGAGCCTCTGGAAGGATGTCTACTCTATGCGCTCAAAAGCGCCCCCTAAATCCACTTCTTATGTTCATTTTTCGCAGATTTATCCTTAGCTCCTTAAACTCGTCTCTCTGTTTCCTGGTGTCTGCACTCAAATCTGGATATTCAATTCAATTCAATTTTATTTATAGTAGCAACACGTTTTTTAAAACTGAAACAGGAGTACGTTGAACACCATGTTGTGTGTGCAAGCACTTTTCCTTTTTATTACGAGTTTACAGACACGTCTCGGCTGATTGGGTATCACCTGTGACACAGCCAATAAACAGGAAAAACACTCACCAAACAAGAGAAAACATATCTCAAAGCCCATTGGAGAGGAAACATGTCGTTCAACCAGGAAACCGTAGCAAAACGGTGCACACCGTTTTGAGATTGAACGTGCCCCAGCTCACGTTATTCGGCTGAATCGGTGAGAAGAGATGAAGAACTTTGTGGCACCACTGCTTGCACTGACTGAAACATTATTATCTATATAAGGGAAAAAATACAGGGACAACACCGGAGTAATCACTTTTAAAGTTTTATTCATTATACTGCAGTTTGACTACAGCATAAGTACAAGCATAAAACCTTTGACTATAACAGCACTTAGAGCAACATTTTAGATTTTTTTTCTTCGTCTTTTCTGTAAAAGTATTGCAATAACAGACCTTAGGCCTTAAACCTATTACATCACAATTGCTTAAAGAAAAAGAGGCAAAAATACACAACACTTTTACCTCTGTTTGTGTGTGTGTGTATATATATATATATATATACATATATATCTTTCAGCACAGAGGGGGGAGGAAACAAGGATTCATTTTGTAAATAAAGCGAACTGCTGTTACAATACCCATGATGGAAGGAGTTTTATAGTAACTGTCGAGACAGAGAGAATACCAAACTTCTATGTTATTGTTATTGTTATTATTATTATTATTAAAATCTGGAAGGATAAAAATAGCTACTTGTTGTTAGCAATCGAGAACTGAGGAAACAGGGAATGCACTGCAGGGTTGTGGGTGTGTGCGTGGATCAAATAAAATTCTGTCAGAGCCCCAGTCAATTCTTCAAGCTAGTGCAGGGAATTAACAATAAGGTCTATTAAGAAGAAGGAATGGCGCTCCAGCCAAAGTTACAATAGAGACTTTTCCAAATTTAAACTACATCACTGCCACTAATTTTGGTGATTTGAAGAGAAGATGTGGCGTTGCTACGTACACTGTCCATAGATAAGAATGAACACGCTCTGCGGTTATTGTACAGTGGAGTTTTTTTCAGTAAATAAATGACTGCAGATTAAACATGACTTTTGTTTCAATATACTGTGTCACATCTATCATTATAATGTAGACAATTAAAAACAACAAAGAGTCAAATGACAGTTTTACACTGGGGCATGTTTCCAATCTTGACCAAAAAGGGAATGACCGCTTTTCTTTAAATGTTTTACACTCTTCCTTTTCAACTTTAATGCGATCAAAAGTCAGTGATCCTTCAGTAACGGAGCTGAAATGCTTTAACCGGAGCCCAACATCCAACCACATATTTTGCAGTGCTGAGTGTGCTCCACAGATTTATACTGTGGCAGATATACACAGTTTCAGCTGAAATTAACTAAAATGTTGTTAAGATCTATGAGCAAGGACATATTCTTCCATATTTGGAAGTGCTGATGGCTCTCATGTGCAGTGGTCATGTGACACGTCTTTCAAACTAGACCGCTTTGGCTTTTTGTTCAACAATAAAGAGTAGAAATTCAACTGGAGCCGGGCTGAAGGTGTGGCATAAACAGCAACTGATGTATGTGATTTCTGTTTTCCTAAAAGATCTGTGGAATAGAACTATACATTTGTTAGTCGATTGTGGTGAAAATAAAACCACCAGCCGATCCGAGGAATCCAGTAAACAAGTAAATAATATCCTTTCTCAACAACTTCCTTAACACAGAGGTTATCTAATTATTATATAACAGACTATTATTTATATCAAAATATTAGAAGTACTAATTTGTATTTGTGTTGTAATCTTTAGCATAATTTGCAAATCATGGTTTCTCATAAAAAAAGACAAAGCACTTTAACTGTAGGCATTTACAAATTTGATGCTGCCTTCTTAAAATTCTTATATTGTCTATGCATTATATTACATTATTCACAAATTCTTTTGTGGTTTCTACCCATTGGGTAGGATATGTGCATAATATATTCAAGTTATATACAGCACCTTAAGCCCCTGACAGACCAACCTGATGGCCGACCGTTGGCAGAAAAGGCAGTTGGACTGATCAGTCGGCTCCCCGAGGTCCAAAAAGTGCCTCGGAACACACTGAAGCGACGCCGACTTGACCGTACGTTCTGCGCGTGCGCAAGACATAATACATCTCTATAACAGCAGACGGCGCTAATCTGTATTGTCGCGCAAAAAATGAAAACCGGCAGCTGATTGGACGAACGCGTCACGTGGGTCTGGCTGCTCCCGGATTTTTCAACTGGGCATAATGGCGGCTTTGTTCGGAATACAATCTCATATTTTACAAAGATAGCTCACCAAAACGTGTTTCTGAAAACATTTTAAGCGAGAAATAGGCCATGCAGTTGCTGAATCTGTCTTCATTTCAGATCGACAAAGGTCAGTTTAAAAGTTTTGTCAGATTTTGAGAGGCGTTATTCAGGCTCATCCCGCTCGTCCTTTCCGGGCTAGCACTCCACCAATCAGATTGGTCATTGAGTCTGACTGCCCGCTCTCCGACCCAGCAAGTCAGGTTGGCCCAAATGAAGGTCGACGGCCCCTCCAACGGACGACGCCACGGAACACACCAAACAGACTCGAGTCACTGACCTCGCCAGACTGCCCGACGACCGATTATCGGGTTGGTGTGTCAGAGCCATTACAAACAAACAAAGAAAGAGTCTACTGAAAAAAGCACCGTTGGAAGTGAGGCACAACAAAGGTGGGAGCTTTTTGAGTGCAAGTGAGTTCCTATGTCTGCTCCACACGCTGGTCAAATTACTGGTTGAAATGGTCTCAGTTGCTTTGCAAAGAGTGACCACTCCTGGCTGGCGCAATGGAAGCATGCAGGCTGGCTGCCCATGAACACCGCTGGTGCACTTGTATGCTAAAGATAGTCAAGGTAGAACTGAAGTTTAAATAGGCAGCCGGTGCTTTGCTGACATGAAAATAGGCACACTGCTGGACCTCTGGTCACAAAATCTATAACTTCATGTAAAGCTTGAATCAAATATGTTTTTTGTCCACTTCACTGCAGGGTCAGATTCAGTCTGTCATCAAACAGGAGCTCAAGAGCTGAATGAGAAACCCAGATCAGACCCCTGAAAGAAAGTCACCACTGTAACATCTGTCTATGACTTTACAAAAAGACAGGAATTATCCATTTTGCCAGACAGGCGATCAGCCTGAGACGAAGCACCTGCAAGGATTCCAAGTAAGGGTGCTCCGATTGATCGGTCACCGATCGGAATCGGCCGATAATGGCTTTAAATAGTTTGATCGGTGGTCTCCATAAATGCCGATCAGATAGGCCGATCAGATAGGCCGATCAGATGACGCAATACCATGGATGTATTAAGAGCGCACTACTTGTGAGAACATTTTCTACATGGAGCTAAAATGGCGGCTTCCCTACATTCACCGGTCTGGCAGTTCTACAAGGTGTCTGAACGGCAGCAGAACAGCAGTTGGCCCGCGGGCCGGCCGCGGAACGAAGGCGGTAGAAAGGCAGCTACCGCTTTTAAAAAGCGCCTGTCACCGGTGGTGCGCCGGCAAATGTGTTTGCGATTACGCCATTCTGACGCTTCTACTGCCTCTGGAGCACCGCTGGTGGTCCGCCGACTCATTGCTATCTGGGAAAAAGACAATACATTAGCGATTTGCAACGTGTGTGCCAAAGAAATACCACGAGGCGGAAAGCTCCAAAGACATTTCAACACCACCAACCTCATCAGACATTTGAAGGTTAGTCACAGAAAGGAGTATGAGGAGTTTTCAAAGTTAGCTAACGCTAAGGCAGAGCGGAATCGTGTAGCTAGCAGCTCCGGTGCCACTCAAACAGCTGTTTCCTCGTGTGTGTGTGTGTGACGGTGTGTGTGTGTGTGTGTGTGTGTGTCGATCTGTGTGTGTCTGTCGGTCTGTATGTGTGTGTGTGTCTGTGTGTGTGCTGAAGAAATGTCTGCAGTGATTGAAAGGACTTTTAGATTTTGAGCTAGGACAAAAAGCCAAACAACTACTGATACATTCTCTAAACATGTGTGACTGTTACGTAATGGCGTAATTTTCAGTTCATAAAAGTGATCGGTATCGGCCAATACGTCTTCCAGCAATCGGTGATCGGCCCCAAAAATCCTGATCGGAGCACCCTTAATTCCAAGCAGCAGTTTGACTGAGGTGTGGTCTGCTCAAACATGAACATTAGGCACCTTATTTACTCGCATAATAGTAACATGCAAACTTTGTAGAAAACATATAATTCATCTTTATATCCTCAATTTACAAGCTATGACTGCGCGGACAGAACAACCCGAGAAAACAACAAAAAGAAGGAAGAAAAGAAGGGTTTGAAGCAAGTCTGTAGAGTCAAAGGCTCCTCTCTTCACAACTGAACCAGGTAACAAGACCATGTTTTGTCTCAATACTTGTGCTTTTGACTGCAGATGGTCAGGTTTCTCTTCTAGTTTTTGGACGAGTTGAGGGGACAGGATGGACAGTAGAAAGGGGGGGGAAGCAGCAGTAGCAACAATATTAGCAGCAACAGTAATAGCAGCAATGTATGTAGTCACACACACACTAGATGGACACTGACCATAAACACACAACTGATGCTAACGGAGGCAGAAGGCTTTTGTTGTAACTTTTTTTTCTCCAGTAGAATGACATTTGAATTGTGTCAGATATGAGCACAAGGACCTTTTCACTTAGTTCTTATTGATCTACAGGAACATTTCCAGGTGCATTAGGCAACTTAACACTACTCAAAGCAACTCGTGCGTATTCTATATTCTGTTAACATCAAATCCCACAAAAAGACCCAAACCAACAATGAATGTATCCTACTAACAAGTATTGTGTGTGCATCAAAGCCTGATAAATCTTATTCCTCAGTGTCATAGAGCTCCATTGTTGTCCATAAGCTATGAAAAACATCAATGAGCCACACTGTTGCATTGGGTGAAATGTTCCTTAATTGCCAACACCTACAAACAGTAGTTTATTTTAACTCAATACACATACAGCGCCCTGCTGCTCCATATACTCACTAGAGCACAACATGTGTATTATTCCATGGTTGAAAATAGTCCCCAACAAATGAACCATTGCCTCCTGTTGTCCCCAGCTGTTTTACAAAATCACTTTTTTTAATGAAACACACTGTGAGTCTAAAAGTTAGTTATTGACATTGAAAAAAAATAGTTTGACAAAAAATAATTAACTCAAGGCCCACTTACTACCTTTTTTCCGGAGCTTTCCACCACTTCCTCAACAGATGAAGTTTTTCAGTTGTCCAGCAATTTTGCTTAGTTGTTACAATGTGACCCAATTCGGGAACTTTGGTCACGTGATAACAAGTGGCAATTAGGGAACTTTGGTCACGTGATAACAAGTGGCAATTAGGGAACTTTGGTCACGTGATAACAAGTGGCAGTATGAGGGAGAGAATCTAACGCACTTTTTCTGTTCAAAGATAGCCTTTGGAGTTGGGCTAAGGAGATTCATGTCCAATGCCAAAGACCAGCTTCAGACAACAGGCAAGTGGACGATGAGTCAAGAATTCTTTGTCGTATTGAGACAAAGTAACACACTGTAGGTTTTAGTCTTTTTGTGTAATTTCTGAACAATAAGAAACATGAAATAACACAGCCTTGTCTTCTTACCTCATCAAAGAGACAGCAAATTGTTTTCCAAAGATTTAGTACTTAAACCGTTTTTTTGTTGAGTTGATCTTGAGTTGTCTCACCACCATCCACTCCTGTTTCCTTTGTGCACTGCATTGACAACAAGCTTTTTTAGTGTACATACTCGGTGTGTGAATCTACTGTAGTAATACTGAATTTTCCTTGTGTTGCTTTAACGGAAACTGTGGAGTAGACTGTGACACACTTTCTTTTACAGTGAGGTTTAATGAAAGCTTAGTTAATGATGTGTTAATATGGACAGTGCCACATAAGTAACATATCCTTGAATCTCTCAGACAAGCAGTCAATTATGAAGTGCTTTTTTGTGTTGTTAAAAGGTCTCACACACACACACACACACACACACACACACACACACACACACACACACACACACACACACACACACACACACACACACACACACACACACACACACACACAGCCAAAATAATGGCTCCAGTCCAGTCTCCACTTTAAAGGGCTTGCATCATTTGAACACACTTTTTCGGCACACGGATGAGAGAGGGATGATAAACAGTGTTTACCAGAGACACTGTTAACAAGCTGAGGTGGAGAACTGATGTTGAATGCTAACATAATTAAGAGACAGAGAAAACGCAAGAGCAGGATAGAAGACAACGATGAGCAGAGAAAAAGGCTACATTTTTTAAAAGGCTTTCTTTTACAAAAGCCCTTTAACTTTGACCACAGACAGATTTTGTTTAAAACATGATCACTGTGCTGGCAGATGCAGAGAGGAATCTTCACTTTGTTTGTTGTCCTGTTTTTTTGTGGCTTTAGAAACGTGAAGGAGGAGAGCCAAGCCTTCTTTTTTTGTTTTGTGTTTTCGTTGTCACGTTGGCTGGGTTTGTGTTCAGTGTGGCTGTTGGCAGAATGAACTGTGCGTGTAGAGATGAACGGTGAGAGGAGAAGGTGGGGGTGAGGGGTACTGATGAAGGAAACAGAAAAGAGGAAGTGTTAAGTGCTCAGATTTTGGGACAGAGTTAAAAAGTGGATGGCCAGTTAGATATGTTTTTTTGTTATGGAGTTATGTTGGTTAACTTGATATCCAACCATCTGGTCCGATTTGTTAGTATGGAGCATGTTGGAGCTTGCCACCAGCTCTCAACTTTCTAAGAGTTTAGGAACTACTCGGGTTTGGGAAACCCATCTACAAATCCTTTAACAAACTACCAGAGAAAGTAAGAAATGTTCCGTCCACCCAGCAGCTGGCACAAGGCAGATTTCTTTCTCACAGACATGAGCAGTACAATGTTATTCTCTTACCAAGTCTCCCTGTCCTGTGGTGTAAGCAGACAGAGATGTTATAGGTTGGGTACGAGTATTGTTTTCAAAGAAGGAAGGGCATAAGCTTATAATAATCGTTTTTGTTTGCTCCCAACTGTTTAAACAGCTTTGGAGGCAAAGTTCAGTCAGTCAATTCATGAAAAGGACGAAACAAAAAAAAAGAAAAACAAACATCATTATCATCACATAGCATAATTTCCCTCTTCTCTTTTACAACAAAAATATAGTGCAACTTTTAGATAACTTTTCTTTTTTGTGTTTTGAATGTTAGAACGAGTCATTTTTACCTCTTTGTTTTGCTTCCTCATAAACCTTGGCACTAAGATTTGGGTTTGTGAGTCTCTTGTTTTGTTGTGTTCTCTGTAAGTCCTTGTTCTCAGTTCTCGCTTTGTGCACAGATCCCGGTCCGAAAAAGGAACAAAAAATAAAATCATCATCCTCAGTTCCCCAGGACAGAGCCGTCACCCAAGAGGACAAAAAAAGAAAATCGTTTCAATCTGTGCTAGCAGTATGTTTTTATCTCGAACGTTGGAAAGAATGGAAATAAAATCAACTCTTGGTTCCTTTCTTTCCTTGTTTTGTTGTAACTAAGATTGTTTTTTATTTGTGGGGGGAGTGTGGAGAGAGGACATGAGAGAGACAGAGAGTGCGCAGGATAGAGAGACCACAGCTTACAGGTGATCAGGAGTGAAGTTAAGAGACAGTTTATAGTCTTGGGTGGGTGGACCCACCTGCCCCCCTACCCTTTTCTTCACACCAGGTCGTTCGGTTGGCCATCCTTGGCCTTGGCAGGTTCTATTGTGCTTTCTGATTGGCTCCTGTCCCCCGGGCCCCCCACCCTCTGGTTATTGCGGTGCTGGTGTAGAAAAAATGCTGAGCGAGGGTAGTGGCCCATCACCTCGCTGTACGCTGGCGGGGGGCCCTCCATGTGCTCGTGGCTGCTGGAGTTGACCGCACTGATACCCGAGTTACTGCTTGGCGGCCTCGGACCGCCTCCTCCTATTCCTCCCACCCCTCCCAGGCTTCCACCTCCTCCCATGTCGATCAAGTCACTGTCGTAGATGGTCCGGTTGGGCGGCGCCCTCACTGACTCGCGATTGAGCTCCATCTGCTGCTCAGGGTCACGGAGCTGCAGGGTACAAGGCCCCTGGTAAGGTGGGGGCTCCTCGCCGTCCGACAGCGAGATAGTGGGTGGCAGGTCGATCTGGTGCTGCAGGTAGGGGTAGGTGGGCTGGAAGCGACTGAAGCGGTCCCGCTGCATGAAGGAGGGAGCAGTGAAGCGATCCCTGGCCTGTGGAGCATATAAAACCTGAGAGAAAGACAGAAAGGGAGGGAGGGAAGGAAGTGGAGGCAGAAAGGGAGATTCAGAGAGAAGAAGGCAGGGGAAAAGGAGGGAAGAGGAGGAAAATATTATAAATAAAATATTATAAATATTATAAATATTATATATCAAACCAAAGAATTGCGACTTGCAACTACTTGAAAATGTTCCAGTCTGCAACATTCTGAAACCTGCCAATTTTAGTCCAGTTGGGTAGTTCACATATTAAATAATACCGTTACCGAGGTGACAAAAGCACCACATTTTACATGAAGCTTCTTTAGGACCTCCTGAATGATTTCAGCCTAGGAGCCCAGCTGAAATATTGAAATTTAGTGTCAAATCACGTAAAAAACAATATTCATGAAAAACATTTGTTCCATGGCGGATTGCTATTATGACGGCGGTTTTGCCTGGCGCACGCCAGGAGCGGTTCACAGCCGAGGAGACATTCTTGTCAGGGCTGGAGCGGGAGCTGTCCGGGATGCGGCAAAGTAATAAATGCCCGTCTTGACCGGGTGGCGATGTTGATGCGGCCTCTTGGACGCATCTCCTCAAGTCTGGAGAGGATTGCTGCAGCCATGGAGCATAGGCCTCCGAACGCACCACCTGCTCTTGTTGTGCCCCTTGTAAAACACAACAAGCCACAAAGAATGCTGCGACTTTTTGAGGACTGTACTGTAAAATGCCTCCTGACCTATCCAAACATTTTCATTTTCAGTAATATTTTTCCTTGTAATTATGTATGGTTTGCAAAAATGGGAACTGCTGCGTTTGTGTAGATGAGAGAAGCAAAGGGTATGCGCGCTGTGCACACGCTATGGCCAAGCATGCGCCCCTAAAATAGCATCTGAATAACGTGCTACTGACTTTAGACTAGCGCCACTGACTTTAGACTAGGTTTTTCTTGGTCAGTGGCAGAATTGTTTTCTGAAACTGCAAAATAGCACCAGGGAACGTTTGCGCCTAAACACGCCTCCTCTTTTCGTTGAACTGCCCCCGGGAGCGCAAATTCATTCCCTAATTTACCAACGTGCGTCTATGGTGGGAAAAGTCCGTTGTGCGTCGGGTGCAAAATAGGAATGATACATGCGTCGGTGTACAAAGTCAATTGCGCTGGGTGCAAGATAGGGCCCCTAATGTTAAAGGTCTCTTCAGCTAAGCCATCTACCTGTCTCTTAGACCCCTTCCCAATGAGGCTACTTAGAAGAAGCGCTACCAATGGTTAACACTTCATTACTAGATATGATCAATATGTCTTTATTAACAGGTTATGTACCGCAGTTATTTAAAGTAGCTGTGAATAAACCTCTTCTGAAAAAACCCACTCTTGATCCTGAGTTCTTAGCCAACTATAGACCTATATATAATCTTCTCTTTCTCTCCAAAATCATTGAGAAGGTAATGGCTAATCAGTTAAGTGATTTTCTATATAGCAATAGTTTATTTGAGGACTTTCAGTCAGGATTTCGAATGCATCATAGCACAGAGACGGCACTGGTGAAAATTACTAACGACCTTCTAACTACTTCAGACAAAGGACTTGTCTCCATACTTGTCTTACTAGATCTTAGTGCTGCATTCGACACTATTGACCATACCATCCTGTTACAGAGACTGGAACATTTAGTTGGCATTAAAGGAATCGCACTAAGCTGGTTTAAGTCCTATTTCTCTGATCAATCTCAATTTGTTAATGTTAATGATAAATCCTCCAAGTACGCTAAAGTTAACCATGGTGTTCCACAAGGCTCAGTGCTTGGACCAATTCTATTCTCCTTATATATCCTTCCTCTAGGCAATATTATTAGGAAACAATTAACTTTCACTGTTATGACACCCAATTATACGTATCAGTCAGTTAGCTAAACTTCAAGCATGCATTAAAGATATAAAATCATGGATGACCTACAATATTCTGATGCTAAACTCAAACAAAACTGAAGTTATTGTGCTGGGATCTAAACAACTTCGAAACTTACTATCTAAAGATATATCTACTTTGGATGGCATTACCCTGGCCTCCAGCACTACTGTCAGAAATCTAGGAGTTATTTTTTATCAGGATATATCCTTCAACGCCCACTTAAAACAAACCTCAAGAACAGGCTTTTTTCATCTTCATAACATTGCCAAAATTAGGAACATCCTGTCTCAAAACAATGCTGAAAAACTAGTCCATGCATTCGTTACTTCCAGGTTGGACTACTGTAATTCCTTACTATCAGGATGCTCAAATAAGTCCCTTCAGACTCTCCAGCTGATCCAGAACGCTGCAGCGCGTGTTCTGACAAGAACTAAGAAAAGAGACCATATTTCTCCTGACCTACAAAGCTCTAAATGGTCAAGCACCATCATATCTTGAAGAGCTCATAGTACCTTACTGTCCCACTAGAGCACTGCACTCCTAGAATGCAGAGTTACTTGTGGTTCCTAGAGTCTCTAAAAGTAGAACGGGAGCCAGAGCCTTCAGCTATCAGGCTCCTCTCCTGTGGAACCAGCTCCCAGTCTGGGTCCGGGAGGCAGATACTGTCACCACATTTAAAAGTAAACTTAAGACTCTCTTTGATAAAGGTTATGGTTAGGGAGTGAGGAGTTGCAGCGTCCGCCTAGCCTGGCCTACCTGCTTTTCTGTCCCAGAAATGCTTGTTACTAACCTAGCTCTGGGGAGCTTGCTCCCCGGAGCCTTTATGTTTCTTTTCACCCAGGATGAAATCCCGTGATTAGGGTGGCACCAAAAGCATGGTTCCAGCTGTCACCGTGGTTCTGCTGCAATTCCCTGCTATGCCATGCTGCTCCCTGCTACGCTCTGCGGTGCCCTGCTGTATCCTGCTGCGTCCTGCTACGTCTTGCTATGCTCTGCTGTGCCATGCTACATCCTGTAACGCCCCGCAGTGCCCCGCCATGCCATGAATTACTACAACCACTATTTCTAGTCACTGTTTCATTATCTTTACTGTGACTGTTATTGCCACTGTTCATTACACCCCCAACCGTCACCGTCAGACACCGCCTACCTAGAGCCTGGGTCTGTCCGAGGTTTCTTCCTAAAAGGGAGTTTTTCCTCGCCACTGTCGCACTGAATGCTTGCTCTTGGGGGAATTACTGGAATTGTTGGGTCTTATATAATAATATTATAAAAATTAATATAAAAATTATATAATGTGGTCTAGACTTACTCTATCCGTAAAGTGTCCTGAGATAACTCCTGTTATGATTTGATATTATAAATAAAATTGAATTGAAAATTGAATCAGGGACATGAAGCCTTTGCCCAGCACCATCAAGGATGAGTTTGAAAAGCATTCACACTGGGTTCTCTCAAAGACATACAACAAGTTATCTGCAATACCTTTCGACCAAGCTCTTGAACAAGAGAATAAGATTGTGAAAGATGGTGCAGTTGGTCTCACAGAAAACCCAAATGCTTTCAGACAATGGATGATCTCTGGACCAGAGTTGGGAAGATTGCTGAAAGAATTTGAAGAGGACTTTCTTCCTGAAAATGACGTAGATAATCCTAAGAACTTCCAGCATCATGAACAGTGTCTTTCCACACAAAAGACATTTCAAAGACATGTAGCCAACCTGTCTGAAACTATTAAAAGAATGAGCAACCCTTTCTTGGATGATTTTAAAGATCTAATCACTCTTGACAGCCGTAACTGTGCAGATGAATCAGTGGCTAAAACAGTGTTCATCTTAGAAGACACAGGCAAGAAACAATATCAACAGTTTGTCACAAAGGTGCTTACTGAGTAGAGCCAAGCCATCCATGATCCAATCAAGAGGAATTGGTTGCAACTCTTCAAGCAAACTCCATGCAAGACATTACCTACACACGGGAAAAAGAATAAAATGATCCAGAACAACATGACACTCTTTGGTCAGCTGTATATTGCAATGCATAGCCGTGAGAGTGATTTGGATCAATTCTTTGCAGATGAAGTACAGTCTTTCCCTCCTTCCCTCTCTGACTTTGGAAAGCTTCACCTGCCAGGCACAAAGTCTGACTTACTTCAATGCCTTGAGCACCCTGGGTAATCACAGCCACCCTCATGCTTTGACTGCAAAATCTTGGATGGAGCGGTTATTGTCCACAGTCTGTCTACTAATACAGTGAACACATTTAATGAATATACAAGTAATGTTTTCATCCCTTACCTGCAGAGGCAGCTACAGGATACACAGAGGGATACATACATCTCGGACAGTTTAAAGGAGTACACGCGTCAAAAGAGAGTTCAAGGTGTACGCAGGAAAGTGTCTGGCCAAACAAAGCTGCCAGGCAATTGGATGGATTTTCTACATGATCCAATAAATAAGAAAGATCTTTTTGCCTTCCTGACATATATGTAAGACTGAAGAGTTCAATTGGCCCCCAGACAAATCTCTGTATATCACATCAGGGCAAGCTGTATCTTCCTTTGGTTCCAGCAGCACCATGAGCAGTTGCAATCATGAAGAGGCAGACACACGGATTGTGGTTCATATACAGCATGCCCTGGAGCAAGGAGCAAAAACTGTCCAAAACGTACAGATTTTACCATATCAATAGCATATGTAAAAGTATGGGTAAGGACAAGTCTCAAGCACTCTTGATGTTCCATGCCTATTCAGGGTGTGATACAAGATCTGCTTTCACTGGGAAGGGCAAGCCTATGATGCAAATACTTAAGTATTTGCTTCCCTTGCCAGAAATCCATTCCAAAAATTAGATGCTGCTTCATGGCAGTTCCAAAAGCTTGAGAGACTGACTGTCATCTTGTATGACAAGTCCAGTCCTTCAAGCTCCATTGTCCAGAAGAGGAAATAGCCTAACTCTTCTGCCATGGGAGTAGGACAATGGAGAAATTGCCACCCACCCAAGATACTCTGCTGCAGCCAGGCAGTTTATCAGACTGGAATCTGGGCGACCAGCACACTCTCACAGCAAGGTATTCCTTCTCCAAAGGACTATGGATGGACCAAGGAAACAGGGTCTTGGGAACCAGTTTGGATGACGCTTCCAGAAGTCCCCACAGCCTGCAGAGAACTTATCAAATGTTGCTGTAAGGGGGATTGTTCCACCTGCAAATGTGGCAAAGCAAGTCTAGACTGCTCACCTCTTTGCAAATGCAACTATAACAACTCATAATTATCAATTATAGGGCCAATAAAGATCATATTGCTAATACTTTGATATGTATTGAAGCTTTAGTTATGTAAAAGTTCATAAACATAAATAAACATAAAATGTTAACTTTGGGAAACTCTAGGGTTGCGTACCAAAACGCTGACGTAAACGGTAGTAACGAAACCGAATAACAATGAAGATGTCGGTGCCTCATTTCTGTGCCTGACTTTACACTACACTCGACAGCAGGTAACGTTAGCCTAACATTTGCTAGAATCGGGATTAAACACGTTAGAATGCTGACAGCTAACATTAAACAGTGTTGGTGTCACGTGCCGTGTTCTGTGTTGTGTTTTCTTCTGTGTGATTCTCTTCAGGTGTGTGCTGGTGACGTCACTTCTGCACAGGGCTGGACTGGGACAAAAAATCGGCCCGGGCATTTTTGGCCCAGGCGGCCAACACCCACCGTGATTGGTCAGAGACATTCCCTGCAGACAGTCCTCTTAAAATATGCGTCCATTCTATGATATGAGTTGTCTAGTGTTCTGCGTTCATGTGATGGTTTTGGATCCTTCAAGAGGTCTCAAGACTTATCTGTTGATCTTACACTTAAATAATTAATTCATTCTTAGAGTTATGATTTGTATATTTATGGTATTTTGTATTATTATTATTGATATTTGATATTGTATTGCCATTATTGTTATTATTACTATTTTGCTTAATATTGGCTTAGCAACTTTTAAAAACTGTTTACTGTTAATATTAACCATTGTAAGATTCATATTTTGTCGCTTTGGACAAAAGTGTCTGCTAAGTACAATAACCATAACCATAACCCTTCCCAAAAGCTACAATAAAGCTGGGAGTAGTACATGCCCTGGAAAGGAGAAGCAGTGTACTCACTGACTTTTGATTGGCGACCTGGAGGCCATAGGGTAGCCTACACAATGTCCATACTCAAGTCCAAGTAATTGCCAAAGATAAAGTTTAAAGTATAATTTCAAATTATTTAACAACATTTAAGTATACAAGTGTATTGTCAGTAAAGTCAATCAAAATGTTGCCTTGGCTCACACCAATGAACAAGAAAGATTTAGCTGTACACATAGTTTACATGAGCCTAGTAGAACAGGCTGTATACATAGTATACATGAGCCTAGTAGAACAGGCTGTACATAGTATACATGAGCCTAGTAGAACAGGCTGTTTACATAGTATACATGAGCCTAGTAGAACAGGCTGTATACATAGTATACATGAGCCTAGTAGAACAGGCTGTTTACATAGTATACATGAGCCTAGTAGAACAGGCTGTATACATAGTATACATGAGCCTAGTAGGCTGTATACATAGTATACATGAGCCTAGTAGAACAGGCTGTATACATAGTATACATGAGCCTAGTAGGCTGTATACATAGTATACATGAGCCTAGTAGAACAGGCTGTATACATAGTATACATGAGCCTAGTAGAACAGGCTGTATACATAGTATACATGAGCCTAGTAGAACAGGCTGTATACATAGTATACATGAGCCTAGTATAACAGGCTGTATAGATCACAGACTTCAGCTACCCAACAGGCCAACCCTTAAACAGTTAGGTTACCTGACAGCCACTAACTTTAATGTTACTGCCAAACTGCTTGTTGTCATTATGACGTGAGGCGCACGCACACACCCACACACCCACACACACACACACACACACACACACAACCTGCTAATCCACGTGCTTCTTACCGTCGTCAACTAGGCCTACTCTCTCTTCCATCTGTTCCTCCCTCTCTCCCGTGGCCCTGTGATGGTCGCTCTCCTCCTCCTCGGCCTCTTCCCTGTCATCATGATGTTGTTTCTGCTTCTCTGTATAGCCAGCCACCTCTCCTCCTTTCTCTACTTCAGGTAGCCTAATGCTGATGTTGAAGCAGCTACTACAGCCCCAAACATGTCAGACATGTTGGCACATTTTGAGGCATTTGCCTGTAGATACTTAATCTTTTTCTCCCGTAATTTCTGTACACATTGCTTGCGTATGGGGTTCCGTGGTCGTTTGTCCATTTTAACGTGGATGCTAAACTTCCAGCATATTATAATGTTTACAGCTCGTGTCTCAGGCCCGGGAGTGGGGAAGGTTGATCCTGGATTTGATTGGGTTAGGTCTAGCTTAGGACTGTAGTTGAGCTGATTCCGGTTTCCAACTTCGCCCCAGTCAGTTAAAACACGGATGGAGACAATTATCGCTCTTGACGCTTGATGACGATTTATTATTACTCTGCTATGGCTGTGTATTTGTGTGTGGTTCTGCAAAGAAACAAATAACATTGTGAAGGCTACCATACACAATGCATATGAAGTATACATATAGGCTAGCAAACAACAACAAACCCACTATTAATTACACTATATCAATGTAATGTAACTACTGCAGCATAATACAATACAATAATAATACAATAATGTAGCTAAATACAAACGTGAGCAAGAGCTTCCAACAATCTGCATTATAAATCAACAGCCACGTGCAAAGAAGCTAACAGGTGATTAACACAAACATCGAAATTACCAGCTAACTTACTTAAATGTACAAGAACTACAGACCAATACAACAACAGGCCCAAATGAACTGACAACGTTATCTATGGGACTTACAGTTCTCAAAGACGCACACACGCGAGCTCAACTGATTATCCTCTGGGCGCACATAGTCTCTTTTCTCTTTCTCCCATTTTTCTCTCCGTGTGGCGCGTGCGCCCGCTCGCAGTAAGGCGCGTGTCCGCGCTACCCCCGGCATGCAGCCACAATCAGTCCTGACAGACGGACTTTTGTATAATTACCGAATGGGCCGCTGTCAGTCATCTATGGGCCGGCGCGGCCCAAAAAAATTAAAAAATTAAAACAAAGGCCTATAAATTATATCGGCGATTCGGCCCAAAAGTGCGTCGGCCCACCGGGAAAATGCCCGGTATGCCCGATGGCCAGTCCAGCCCTGCTTCTGCAGCTGGAGCTAATCAGCTGATCGAGGGAAGGTGTTAAATGGCTGTGTTAAGCCAGTGAGAGTGGGAAACAGAGCTTCAGTGTGAGCAGAGAAGTGCTGAGTGCTGCGGTTAAGCCAGTGTGGAGCCAGTGTGAGTGGAAGGAAGAGCTTCAGTGGAAGCTGTGAGAACCTGCATGAGCCTCAGTTGACGTCTTCCTTTTGGAGATTGTTTTGTGTTTGATGATTAATAAATCCTTTAAGTAATCGTTGAAAGTGTTGCCGTATATCATTTGTTTCTCTCCCGGTTTATTATTTTAAATTGTTTGCGTCCTCCACCCCTAGACAAAATAGGGACGTAACAGTTTTGGGAGCTCGTCTATGATCTTTTGTTTGTGCGTTTTTCATTGTCTGCTGCGGTAAGTTTTTCTGTTTGATGTTTTTATATACACTGTTAAAAAAATCCGTAAATTTAGGGGTCCCTTTACCGTGGATTTGCTACGGATTCGCTCCGTTTTGCGAAATACGGAAAGTTTGCTGTTGTGCAAGGCAGTATGGGTAGAATTTTCTCCCCCAGCCAGAATTTTCCGACGCCATTACACTCAGTGCGGTCAGTGCCAGCCTGAAGTTCTGCGAGTCACATGGAAAGTTGGAAACAGGTTGGTTGTGTGTAATGAGAATAGGAATGGAGTACCAGCTCTCAAACTAAATATATTAAGTTAAACATGTTAAACACATGATAAGCACGTTTTCTGTTCATTTACATCTGCATGGCGGGCGTTCTGTTCTGGCACCCCTCGTTAGACAGTCGCCTTTCCCCCATGAAATGTAGGACAAATTATTAGTTGGTTAATTTTGTCTCGAAGGTTTCTAGGTTTTTAGCAGCATTCCAACCGGAGCTATACAGGGTAGTGTGGCTCGCAGCTGAGCACGGGACCTTTGCTGCTAGCTGCGTTAGCATTGGCATGTCGGCTGCGCTTCCTAAGTACCAGGTACGTCAAAAGCCCATTTTTTGTTCCCCCTCGTACATTAAATTGGTCTCGATAGGCAGTTGGTAGTCGTGTGTGTTTCATGTCGACATCTGAATGTGTGCGTTTCGCGTAATTTTGAAGCGTGAGTGGACGTTTGCTGCTAGCTGCGCTAGCATTAGCCCGCCGCCTGCGCTTCATAAGTACGTCAAAAGCCATTTTTTTGTTCCTCCTCGTACATGAAATTTGGTCTCGATAGTCAGTTGGTAGCAGTGTGTGTTTCATGGTAACATTTGAATGTGTGCATTTTGCGTTATTTTGAAGCGTGGGTGGACGACGGCCCGTTTGCCCAGCTAAAGTTAGCCCATAAGTTTTCTTTTTTTTTTTTTTTTAAGTTAGCCCATAAGTTGGCCGTGCGCGCGCGTGTGTGTGTGTAAATTAGCCACGTGTGTGTGTATTGTTATAGCTCGCTGTGTTACGTTACCATACAACTGAAAATGGCAATAATTAAAAGGGGTGATGATTAAGTAGAATCAGATTTCCCCTGTGCATTATAAGACTTTCCATTCCCTAAAGTGAAAAAAGCAGTGAGGAAAACATTGCAGCCCAAAGAGTGGCCCATGGAGCCAAAAGCAGATTGCTTATTTGAATGTATCTGAAAAGTGAATGTGCTTCACTGTGCTGATCTGAATTTGAAGAGTTCAGATGCAAAAGCCTCTAAGTGCCATCTGAAATTTTTTGACAAATTCAATCTCTTAAACATGTTGACTTGTAACATTTGTGGCTTTAACGCCCGGTCTTCGACTGATTACTTGAAACACTGCCGAACACACAGAAATAATAATAATGTATTTTTTTTATGTGGCCATAGGGATTGCAGAAGGAAGCTTAACACATACAGTAGCCTTGCTGTGCATATGTCACGAGCACATGTAGACAGTAGGAGCACACAAACATGGAACCGCAATGTGTCTGTACAGTTAAAGTGCTCGTTTAATTTTTGCAGCAGTGAGTATGCTGATCTTAAAAAGTTAAAGTGTCATTTGAGTGGTCACATAGATGAGGGTTTGACTGTAACATGTCCCTTTGATGGATGTTCTAAGACATTCAATGTAAAGTCATCCTTTTTAACGCATATTTCCAGATACCATAAAGGGTGGGATGTTACCAAGATAGCCCCAGTTCATATATGTGAACTAACAGAACGGTCTTTCCAAGGTGAAGGATCACATGTAGAACCTGTAGAACTTGAAGAACCTGAAAGTTTTAACATTGATGCAGAACAAAGTGATAATTTCTGCAGTGATCAAGTGAAAGACAACTTCACAGAGAGTCTTGCTCAGTTTTACTTGGGTTTACAGGCAAAATATTTGGTCCCAGCCTCCACAATAACAGATATAGCAAATGAAATGAGAACTATAAGTGATATTCAACAGGAATATACTGTGGATGCACTAGCCCGTGAACTGGGGCAGTATGGTGTTCCAAAGGAGACTGTAACATCTCTTGGGAATAGTGTATACGAGCAGAGCCCTATGCACAAGGCATTACATGAAAAGGGTCATTTAACTACGCAACACAAGAGGCTGAAATATTACAAGTCACACTATGACTATGTTGAACCTGTTGAAGTCTTTCTTGGACGCAATCGCAGTGGCCAGAAGAGGCACTATCATTACATCCCAATACTGGAAACCCTCAAAGTAATTCTGAAACAGCAAGGTTTAGATCAGCACAGTCCTAGTTCAAATTCTGAAGATGATGTACTCTGTGATGTCACTGATGGGTGGGCCATCAAATCCAATGCCATGTTTTCCTCAGACCCAGACAGTTTAAAGGTAATGCTCTTTCAGGATGCTTTTGAGGTGGCTAATCCACTCGGATCTGCCAAGACAAAGCATAAAGTATTGGCTGTCTACTTCACACTTGGAAATTTTCATCCACACCAACGATCAACTGTTGATCAGATACAGTTGGCATTACTCTGTGTAGAGAAAGATTGCAAATACTTTGGAATGGATAATATTTTCAATAAGCTAGTGTCAGACTTGTGTGAGCTGGAGGAAAGGGGCATATCTTTCAATGGAAAGATATATAAAGGCACTGTTGCGTGCATAATGGGAGATAATCTGGGCTCCCACATGATTGGTGGCTTTACAGAAAATTTCAGCACAGCTCAATATTTCTGCAGATACTGTTTGGCAACAAAAAGTGAATTTCAGTCGAACCCTCTCACAGTTTTCACTCATAGAAATCCAGCTGATCATAATGAGACTGTGCGGTTTCTGGAAAGTAACGATGAAGTACACACTCATCATGGTGTGAAATGTGACAGTGTTTTCAACAAACTGTCCAACTTTCATGTGTGTCAGCCAGGCTTACCAGCTTGTTTAGCTCATGATCTGTTTGAGGGGGTAGTTCTTAATCAGAACACAAAAGTGGTTCAGTTATGAGGTTCTTAATGAAAGAATCAAATCATTTCCTGGTGAAAGCAGCGACAAGCTAAACACTATTCCCACTACAGGAGCAAGGCTTGGAGGGCATGCAGCCCAAAACAGGTGGCTTTTGAGATTCTTGCCTGTGTTTAACATGTTGGTGCATGACGCAATTGAAGATGCTGATAATGAAGTATGGGGACTGGTACTACTTCTGAGGGAGCTTGTTGAATTTGTCTGTGCACCTCGGCTCTCAGAGTCGCAGATTGCTTTCATGAAGGGACTGATTGAACTGTATGTGGAATTGAGGCAAGAGTTATTTCCAAGAGTTCAACTTAGACCGAAACACCACTATCTGCTTCACTATGCACACCTGACTTTACAATTTGGCCCACTCATATATACTTGGACAATGCGCTTTGAATCAAAGCATTCTTATTTTAAAAGGTGCATTAGGGCAAGTAAGAACTTCATAAATGTAACCAAGTCTCTGGCTGAACGGCACCAGTTGCTTCAGGCTTATCAGTCTTGTGGTACCTTGTTTAGTCCCCAGGTTCATGTCTCAGACTCAACACGGTTCTATCCAGAGCTCTATGACCAGAACATAAAGACAGTGGTTGAAGAATTTGATTTGAACTCAAGTAACTCAGTTGTCACAGAGAGAGTGCAGGTTAAAGGCACTACATATGCAAATGGAATGCTGGTCTTACTGAGCTATGCCAAAGGCCAACTGCAGTTAGGACAAATAGCAAGCATTTTTGTAAAAAATGAAACTACTGTCCTACTTTTGCTTCGGGGGAAAACTGCCAGCTGGGTACCTGAGCTTGGACTCTATGACATTGATGAAAATGCTTCTGACCTGTTCAGTTGCCATGATTTGAACAAAATTGATGATTATCATCCACTTTATTCTTACCAGAGGGGTACTCGGTGGCTCATTCCTCTTAAACACACACCAACATGGAACTTGTGAAAAACTATGTCAAGAAAGCAATGCCATCGCTCAGTAGCGATCAGATGGATACACTAATGGCTAAACTGGAGGAATTAGGAGTTCTCTCTGTAGATGACCTGAGCCTTGTGGACCCGGAGGACATTAAAGACACTCTGCCATTCATTCAGTGCAAAAGATTCATCAGAGCTGTCAAAGCATTGGAAGCAGGTGAGTTTTTGTCCCTCTGTTTTAATGCAAGTTTTCTGAGACTAAAAAGGTTTATTCAAAAAATGCAAAAAAAAGGTTGCCATCAGCTGTACATGGCAATAACTACCCTATAATTGTTTTTTGTAATTAGGTCCATTTGTATTCCTGGTGGACCCAAACTGGACATTGAGGACCAATGTATTAATTGATTCGTAACAATCGTGATGTGTTTAATTTATGGAGATGTGTGTCATGTCATCCATAGATTCACAAGCTCCACCGCAGTTCACCAGGCCTGGCCCCTCATCAACACCTGAGCCACAGAGGTTACAGCTGCCCTCAACACCACCTGAGACAGCCGACTCCCCATCCCAAGACACATATTCTGTTCCATGGCACAAATTTCCCTCAAAAGTCATGGATGACTTGCGTGAAAAGAAGTACATAATGGGGAAAGACAGACGAGAGATGGTTTGGATCGTCGCTGAAGATTACCTCCACAAACACCCAGGAAGACCTGGTAGACAAAAGCTGAGGGAACTCGCCAGTATGATTGTAGGACAATATCCTGCCTCCTTCAAGCTGACAGAGCCGTTTGGAAACAAACCTTTTGCAAAAGATGGTTCTGAAACTGTCTTTCGTCAGCTGGAACACAGAATTGAAAATATGAAGAGGCCACAAAGCTCACTGAGGAGGCGAGCAGGGGGTGAAAATTCAACAAAGAAAAGGCCCAGGAATTCAGATCTGTATGGATGTGTGGCGTGGGATCCAATCATTGAGGGGATTGTGTGTAGAGAAGACCTGCTGTCTAAACGAGATGACTTGAAACGTGCCTTTCAAACCCGGGATCTTCAGGTGGGTCTGCAATCATCCATTATTTTCTTGTGTTGTAAGGACACGTGAAATTGTAGGACACATTGTGAAATTGTAGATCGTCTGACATCACTACGCCCATAGTCTATTGAAATTGATACCCTGTTTTATTATTTTAATTGGTTAGTTTGACTAACTGTTCGACTGTTTGACTAACTGCCTCATATCTTTAGGAGTCATCTGTTCGAAAATTGATGACTGAAACATATCCCATTCAGCGTGAAATCCTCAACGATGCTGATACCCCTATTGGCGTTGTAAAGGACGAGTGGCCGTTCCTGTTTGAAGTTCCTCACCTGTTTGATCATGCATCTAAACTTCTTGGCTTCTCTGTACAAAACAAGCTGGCACAGGTGTGTTGTTACTGTTATTATTATGATTGTGCTGTGCTGCTCCGTATGGAGAGAATTTTGTCTTTATTAATCAATCAAAAAAAGATTTGCAACCAAAAAGAGAGTTGAGACCAAAAAAGATAAACTGGCAACCAATCAAATAGAATAAATTTGATGAACAATCAAATAGAATAGATTTGAGACCAAAAATCAGGAAGTGGCAACCAAAAAAGCAGAAAATTTGAGATCAAAACAGAACAGGTTGCAAATGAAAATGAAATAATTCGAATTTTGTTTTTTTCAAAATTCTCTCCATAGCTGCATTTTTTGGAGGCCAAACGAAAATGAGTGTTCGTCTTATGTACCTGTACAAAATTAACACCTTGAACCATGAACAGGAACTTTCCAAAAAAGAAAAGGGGATCAATGACTTCCTTGACTCCAAAGGGATGAAGACGGGCGAAGGTCCAATACAGCTCATCTGTGGCATTGCAAAATACTTCAAGGAAGACTCTTATAAACTCTTCGACAAAAAAGAGGTAGATGTTGTAAATTTTAAACTGTGTGCAATATAATTATTTGCATCCAGTGGTGAACCAAGTAACCAATCATAGTATGAAGTATAGATTCCCCTAATTGTGCTGCTGATATTCTCTATAAACTCTCTCTCTATAAACTATTTACATTAATGTCTGTGCTTAATGGCTACCTCTGTCTGATGAAGACACTAGCAGATAGTCAATTTAACAACAGGTTTGTGTGCACTGGAAACATTAATTCATTTGTCATGTCTGATACTCAAAACAGATCTCTGCAGATCCTGAAGTCGAACTCCCAGTGACCCCATGCATCCTAGTCAGAGGTTTGTAGTTAAATATTTTTTGTATCTCAGCAAGCTGTTTTATAAGCTGTTGTTTTGTCGTATTTATTAAAGAAATGTTTTGCTTGCCTTAAAATATAGGATTATTTGTTTTTGTACATGGTGCTCAGAATTGTTATTTTTTTTCTTTATCTTTTTTTTTTTTTTTATGTGTTTAAGGTGACCAGCAATTCAAGATTGCTCTTGATGGGTTACTTGTCAATGACCACATCACCTCTCCCATTGTGGCCTTGAGCTACGTCTTCTCCATGTTTTATGTCTGCAACATCCAATACCCACCGGAGATGGCTTTTACTCTCGAATTCATGCAAAGGTAAGCACTCATTGTTTGGAAATACTTTGTAAATGTGACTTTGCCGTGCCTTTCTGCACCCGACCTGCTTTTTGTCAATCTACACCAAACCCCTTTGTCTGAGATGTACAAGCTCAAAATGTGTCGCCACATGCTGTGAGCTTTTAGATCAGCTGTTATTGGCTTATGATCCCCCTGAATATGGATTTGTTCGTAGATTTTGTAGCTCCCTGTTGAAGACTATTGTTGGAATAAATGTGTCATATTTTTTAAAATGGCAGGTAACATGCTTTTTGCTTTACATAGTGTCCCAAGTCAATCAAACAAAACAAACATAACATGATTCTAGTTGGGAAATGGAGCAAAAACATATTTTTCTTAGAATGGTTTCTTGACACAAAATTCGTTTGAGCTATCTCTTTAAAACCATTAGCACTTGAGACCAGGTTATGTCAGTGGTGGTCAAACCTTTTCATGTCAAAGACACACAAACTGAAATGTATTTGGCTGCAGACTCCAACCTCAAAATATGTTGTTCCAGGGACCCCCTCCAGAAGCAAAGACTAAACATATTCATTTAAAAAATAATACATGCTGGATTCATGCCCAAATGTTAATACTTTGATGTGTAACATGCACTAAATGTCACAGTTGCTCCACTCCATGTTTGAGTAACCCCCAGGACAGTCCGTGTTCAAATGTGCTGTTACACCTTTTGATAGGACGATGTCAACTGTGTTTTCTATCCCCTTCTGTGTTCTGTGCATTTATATTACTGCACACATGTTGAGGATGCATGCTGTCATGTGTTGGTGATAAGCAGACTTCTCGCCCTTGCAAACATTTCTGTATATGCGCAGTGTGAATGCATGTGTCTTGAAAAGACAAAGGAAGAGATAAGCTTAGCCACTGGCACCAGCACCACAACAACATTGGGTACTAGACAGATGGTCAACTAGAATGATAGAGGTTCACACATAGGGGCATATTGAAGAAAACAAATGTATGATTTTATTGAACTGCTCCACGCCTGTCAAGCCACACTACACGTGCAAACTTTGTCTGCATCTCACTATTATTATTTTTTTCTCAGAGTTTTCTTTGGGATCAATCCTGAGCGAGGCTCCAAGGCAGAGAAGAAGGGGAAGAAACGACACTTCATTCCTCCACAGGTGTGCAAGCTGGTTTCTCAGCTGAAGGAATTTGAATGCAAGCAGAAGGAATCTGAGTGGGCCATTTGAGCTGTTCTCAAAGCTCAGAAAATACCTTTTTGGACTGAACACACACACACACACACACACACAGACACAGACACAGACACACACACAGACACACACACACGGCTTGGGAGTAGAAATACAGATTTTTACAGTATTATGTGAGTTCAGATGTTTTAACTAAATGCCCACAACACACATGCTGCAGTTTCAAATCCCCCATGTTAAGGGGGAGGGAAGGTGGGCGATATTTGTCATTCCAAGTAGAGCTTTGCCTGTCAATGTGGAGTTGGAGGTGTAAGTTTTAAGTTTTATTTTTTGCAGAAATCTCTTTATGGCATGTTGCACAGAGTCATCCTTCTAACGTCATGGTTGTTATTGCTGCACTGATGTTTTATAGAAAAGTTGTATAATGTAATACTTCTAATGTTCTGTTTGTTTTTTGTAGAAAGGTCAGACACTGGTTGCAGAGCTCTGCCTGTCGGTGTGATATGTGGAGTTGGAGGTGTAGGTTTCTGCATCCTCCTGGAGGGGGCTCCTCATTTTGCACTGACAGGTGAGACAGCAACAGCAATGCTGGCAGTTTTATTGTCTTATTTTGTCAATGTCTTTAACAAATACAATTGTTATTAATGCCTGTCAGCCTGTGGGTGCTAAAAAGTTGCTAGATTTGGCAGCTCCCTGTTAAAGGACATGGCTGTAGTTCTTTGAGAGAACAGCTGGTTTATGTATGTAAAATTGCTCTGAATGTGAAGGTGATGTTCTGAATGTTTTAACAAATCCATTTGTTATTAATGCCTGTTAGCCTGTGGGTGCTAAAAAGTTGCTAGATTTGGCAGCTCCCTGTTAAAGGACATGGCTGTAGTTCTTTGAGAGAACTGCTGGTTTATGTATGTAAAATTGCTCTGAATGTGAAGGTGATGTTCTGAATGTTTTAATGGTTGTAATGTAAATAATGCAATTCATTCACCACAAAAAGTGCAATCACTTTAAAGCACTGGCAGCTGTTAAAGGAAATAAATAATTGTTGTGATTCTACATTTGTGCTTTATTGATGATAAATGGTATAGAGAACTGTACGGAATTTAACATTTTAGGATGACTGAAGTGTCCGTAAATAGTACGGATTGAGTACTTTAATAATACGGAATATTCCATTTTAGGTTTGATGGAAGTGTCCGTAATTGGTAAAGAAAAAGTCAGGTAAATCTACGGAAATATCTGTTATAGGGTTTATGGAATTGTCCGTACAATAACGGAAACATTTACGGAAAATACGGAATTTTCCATTTTAGGTTTGACGGAAGTGTCCGTCAATGGTACAGAAAAACTCAGGTAAATCTACGGAAATATCCGTTTTAAGGTTTACGGAAGTGCCCGTACAATAACGGAAAAAGTGCTGGTAATTAATTACCAGCACTTTTTCCGTTTTTTAACGGAACTTTTTTTAACAGTGTAGCCCTGTGTGCTACCTCCGTGGTTTTGCTAGTGTGTGATTGTGAAACTGCTTCCTTAGGTGCCGTCCAGACGAAGACGTATTTCAATGCAAACGCACATCTTTTGCATCGTTTGGGCCGACTGTCCACATGAATCCTGTAAACGCATTGCCCGTAAACGCACTTTTTTGAAACCTGGTCCCAGGGTGAATAAAAAAAAAGCCGGCTCACGTTTGGCTTCATATGGACGGCGAAACCGCATACGTGCGTATCGATGACTCAAAGCTCCGCCTTCAACCCAGCTGACAGCGCTAGCAGGGACGCAACGCTGCTAGCTCGCTAATCTGTCTGCTTATCAACTCCTTGAACGGATTATAGTAACTTTTAGCACCGCTTATTGTAGAAAGGCTACTGCAAGAAAAACGTGTAGCTAGATTATCAAAAAGACATTGGATCATTGATGTTTGTTGACTGCCGATGTTAGCTAGCAGAGCTAGCGTTAGCGTTAGCGTTAGCGCGCTAGCTAGCCTTTATATAACGAGCAGTGGTGTAAGTTATTAAAGTCTAGTCCATGGATGTCTTAAGCTAAGAGAACTAGCTAACAGTCATGTTATGAACTTTTATATACTGTCTATGGTTATGAAAGGAAGTGACTGAAGGCTGCTCTTCTTCTTCGTTCCGTTAATTTCTGTAGCAGTAACAGCGCCGCCTACAGGCCTGGCATATGAAGTACCGTGTTGAGTCATTTAGAGATGGATTCATGTGGATGTGAATTTTCTTGAGCCGAATCCAGGGAAGACGGATGCGTTTTCATCCTGACGTCTTCATGTGGACGGGGCCTCAGTCTAGATAGGGTAGTGATCCAGCTGGGCCTAATCAGCCGTTCCTTCAGACACTAATTTATTGTTTTGCCTTTTTTGTTTTCGGAGTCAATCCTGGGCGGAGACGGCGTTCTCCAAAGGGGGCTGGTGTTTCAGGGTTTCGGCCGCTGATGTGTTACCTGTAAGTTGCCTCGAGCCAGAAGATAAACAGGGATTAGTGTTGGTTAGGCAGGTTCTGAGGAGGATTTGTTTCCATGAGGTGAGGCTGGTGGCTTATTGTGTGGGTTTATTAATATCGAACATTAAACTTGCCGTGTTCAGTGTGACTGTGCTTGTGTTGTGAGTATGGCGGCTTTTGAGTTAAGTACATTTGTGTCTGACCCAACTTTAGGTAAGTTTGATAAGTGCACAAAGAAGGATCTGGATGAGATTGCAGAATATTATGGTATTTGTGTCAGTTACCCTCCGAAAAGCTGAGCTAAAGGCTTTTGTGTTTACTGGTCTCGTTAGCCAGGGAGTTTTCTCTGCACCCGTGAGCAGCCCTGATCTAGAGGTGAGGGCACCTGATGTGACAGATCGACCCGTTAATGTCACTCCGGTTGGTCAACATGAGGGAACCGAACACAAGCCTGTCACCTTGCCACAAGTTGAACCAATGTCACCGTTGTCTGTAGATTCATCTCTGGGGCCTAAGCTGGATACCAGGTTAAAGGTGCACCTTCAGGTACAGAGGGAGGTAAAAGAGAGGGATTTTCAGCTCTGCAGAGTTAGAGTTGAAGAAGTTGGAGGCGGAGACTGCTTTAAAGATGCGTCAGTTGAAAATACAGGCAGGTTTAGGAGTTGCCCATAATATCTCCACTGCCCATAATATCTCCACGCGCATTCTCCTGGTTCTTCTGTCAGTTTTGAGGGGTAAGCGTGGGTAAGCACATTCCACTGGTGCCTATCTTCCGAGAGTCAGAGGTAGAAGCTTACTTTGGTCAATTAACAAGCCGTTCTTAAATGTCACCGACTGTTGTTTAGTACCCTTCTTTTTAAAAAACTTTCTTAAAAAGTATCGGTTCAGGTACCGTTTAGGCACCGGCAACATTTAAAAAGTTTTTAGGTTAGGTTTAGGTTAACATTAGGTTAAGTTTGAAGGTTTAGCATCGGTGTCGGAAAAAACCCAAACGATACCCAACCCTACTAAACTGTATCTCAAAATCAGACCTCGTAACATGTATTACAGTGGAGTATGCCGAGACAATAAAAGTAATATATGTATACTGTATATATATCGTTAACTGCTCAGAAAATACATAGTCCGTGTCAAGTTTACCTATATTTAATGTAAACACTTGATTTCAATGAATGATGATCATGTTGCAGCAACAGCACTCACCAATGTATCACCAATTCATTATTAAATATATTAAAGTGTAATAACAGTAAAAGTGGACACTGAAGGGGAGAAAAGATCCAGGGTGCCTTCTACAACCGGACAACATCCAACATCTCAGTTCATCGTCCAGCTTTTGTCTTAGATCTTCACCTGAATAAGCTCTTAAGACTCTGATTGCATGGTCCGTTTCTGTCCAACTCAACACATTTCTACTGTGGCAATTCATTATCAGAGGGAACCCATTTCAATTAGTGACTGTGGCGCAAATCTAAAATGGCTTGGTATGAAGTAGCTAGGTGTGGTTTGGGCATAACGTGCAATAAACCAATTAGAGCGTCATCTCACATTCCCTTTAAGAGCAGGCGAGCTTGTTCCATGGCAGATATGACGGCGGTTTTGCCTGGCGCACGCCAGGAGCGGTTTATGGAGAGGAGATATTCTCGTCAGAGCTGAAGCGGGAGCTGTCGGGGATGCGGCAAAGTAATACATGCCTGTCTTAAACGGGTGGCGATGTTGCTGCGGCCTCTACGGCGCATCTCCTCAAGTCTGGAGAGGATTGCTGCAGCCATGGAGCGTGGGCCCCCAAACGCACCACCTGCTCCTGTTGTGCCCCTTCCTCCTCCCCCCCACTCCATGTCCGTCCACCCGCTCCACCAGGAGCACATCGCGCATTGCCACTCCCGGACCCTCAAGTGTCCAATCCCGCCGTAGTTCAACATCACGTCTCCTTAAGTCCTCTAATATTTCCTCATTTATGTCATCAACACATCCATGATTCATGGAAATGTGTAAAACACAACAAGCCACAAAGAATGCTGCGACTTTTTGAGGACTGTACTGTAAAGTGCCTCCTGAGCTATCAACACCTGAAGCACATTTTCAGTAATATTTTTCCTTGTAATTATGTATGGTTTGCAAAAATGGGAACTGCATCCGTGTAGATGAGAGAAGCAAAGTGCGTGTTGTGCACATGCTATGGCCAAGCATGCGCCCCTAAAATAGCATCTGAATAACGCGCCACTAACTTTAGCCTAGCGCCACTGACTTTAAACTAGGTTTTTCCTGGTAAGTGGCGGAATTGTTTTCTGAAACTGCAAAATAGCACTAGGGAATGTTTGCGCCTGAACACGCCTCCTCTTTTCGCTGAACCGCCCCCGGGAGCGCAAGTTCATTCCCTAATTTACCGACGTGCGTCTATGGAGGTAAAAGTCTGCTGTGCGTCGGGTGCAAAATAGGAATGATACATGCGTCAGTGTACAAAAACAATTGCGCTGGGTGCAAGATAGGGCCCAAAGAGTGGAACTGAAAGGATTAAAAACAAATTCTACCAAGATAAGGAGAAAGAAATAGAGAGTACTGAAAGGAGATAAGAAAAAAGCCATGAAGGTAATGAAAAGGTAGAAAGATAAAGACAGGAAGAAACACAACAAAGGGAAAAAAACGTATGGAAGAAGACAGATAGAGAGGCAGACAGATGGAGGGAGGGGGAGAAAAAAAGGTGCATAGCTGATATAAGGTGCCTAGCTGATAGAGGGCGCAGAGCAGGGCAGCTCTCAGACGGCTGTCTAGACAGTGTCAGGGGAGGTGTTGCTGATTAATGGGACACCCCCCCCCCCCCCCCCCCCCCCCCCCGCATGCGCTCTCAGAAAGGCGAAGCGGAGTGATATGCTTGCAGCTCTAGAGCTTTAAGCATATCACTCCGCCCAAGTAGGAGAGCAGAGCTGCAAGCATATCACTCTGCCCAAGTAGCACTGCTTCCTTTTTGAGAATATAGTTCCCAGTTTATATACAGTTAGAAGATGGCTGTGTCTCAAGTGACGTTGTTATTTGTACACGCTGTGACTATACAAATCACACCATGTAAATAGGAACATGTTGACGTTATTTTGTCACTTATTCGGAGCAGTAGGCTAGTTGGAACCAGTTGCCTCCAGGATATGTGCTACGCTAAGCTACCGGTGGAGCCGTCAGACAGAGTTACAACACGCACAGAGATGAAACGGGTATGTATCGACTTGTCTAACTCTCTGGGTTACGGTGAATAAGGTAATGTCCCAATAAGTCGGCGTGTTCCTTTAAAGGAGAATTCCGGTCGATTTCAACACGTAGCTCTGTTTGTAAATTTGGAGTGCTGTCAGTAGCAAGAAAATTGAAAACAATCGGTGCTGCCTACACCGTGTTATCCCCCCCAAATTTAGGCTTTGCTGTCAGCTTTCTGACTCATTTTTCATAAGACTGAGAAAAAGGATGAGAAACTGCGCGAGTCAGCGGACACTGTATTACATTATTTAAGTTGCAAGCTCCGGCAAGCGAGGCGAGAGAGAGAGAGAGAGAGAGAGAGAGAGAGAGAGAGAGAGAGAGAGCGGAAGGAATTAGAGAATACAACTTTATGTTCTGATTGTATTACAGCGGTTACATTCTAAAGCACTAATAAATAACCATCAAACACTCAACAGATGATTTACTGTGGAGACAGACACTCTTATAGTTTCATTCTCCTTCTCTGCATTTTATTCATATCTGTGCAGCAGTAAACAAGAAAGTAGGCTACTCTACCATCGATTTATAATCATTTTAGGACGAGGGGAGACGGCTTTGCTGTTGGCTTTCCGACTCATTTTAAAAAAGACTTAGAGAAAAAGAGAGATTTGGGCGAGCCAGCGATCACACTGAACAAAAGGGTTCACAAACCTTTTTTTATCAAATTACCGACATTGTGGGTCTCTTACTGACCTAAATGTCTTGTAGTCTCATAGTAAATTAAACAGTTGAATTTTCATAATAATAAATCAATTACAACTGAATCACCTTATTCACATTCAAAGATCACTTGCTTCAAACTATGCACTACCAATTTCTCTCTAAGCTTTATCAACAAATGAAAAAGTATGTTACACCATGTAATGTGTGCATTGGATGATTATTAAAAAGCTTTGCAAGATCAAATAAACAAGAAACACAGCAATGGTGAGGAAGGACAAATAGTGTAATGTGCTGTGTAATGTCCTCTCCGGGAACCATCACCTTATCGTGGTGGAGAGGTTTGGGTGTCCCTATGAACCTGAGGGCTGTGTTGTCTGGAGCTTTGTGCTCCTGGTAGGGTCTCCCATGGCAAAGTGGTCTCAGGTGAGGGGCCAGACGAAGAATGGTTCAAAAGACCCTATGAAAAAACGAGGAAGGGATAGAGAGACCCTGCCCGGAGGAAGCCCGGGGCCCCCGTCTGGAGCCAGGCCCAGAGGGAGGGCTCGTCAGCGAGCGTCTGGTGGCCGGGTTTGCCACGGAGCCCGGCCGGGCACAGCCCGAAAAAGCTACGTGGCACCTATCTCTCCAGCCCATGGGCCCACCACCTGTGGGAGGAACCGCTGGGGTCGGGTGCGCTGCCACACGGGTGGCGGTGAAGGTCAGGGGCCTCGACGGACCAGACCCGGGCAGCAGAGGCTGGCTCTGGGGACATGGAATGTCACCTCGCTGTGGGGGAAGGAGCCGGAACTTGTGCGTGAGGTGGAGCGCTACCAGTTGGATCTGGTGGGGCTTACCTCTACGCATAGTCTCGGTTCTGGAACCGTACTCCTGGAGAGGGGTTGGACTCTTTTCTTCTCCGGAGTTGCCCAGGGTGTGAGGCGCCAGGCGGGTGTGGGGATACTCACAAGTCCCCGGCTGAGCGCCGCAACGTTGGAGTTTACCCCGGTGGACGAGAGGGTCGCCTCCCTACGCCTGCGGGTTGTTGGGGGGAAAACTCTGACTGTTGTTTGTGCATATGCACCAAACAAGAGTTCAGAGTATTCGGCCTTCTTGGAGACCTTGAATGGAGTCCTGTATGGGGCTCCGGAGGGGGACTCCATAGTTCTGCTGGGGGACTTCAACGCACATGTGGGCAATGACGGAGACACATGGAGAGGCGTGATTGGGAGGAACGGCCTCCCTGATCTAAACCAGAGTGGTTGTCTGTTATTGGACTTCTGTGCTAGTCATGGATTGTCTATAACAAACACCATGTTCGAACATAGGGATGCTCATAAGTGTACTTGGTACCAGAGCACCCTAGGCCGAAGGTCAATGATCGATTTTATAATCGTTTCATCTGATTTGAGGCCGTATGTTTTGGACACTCGGGTGAAGAGAGGGGCGGAGCTGTCAACTGATCACCATCTGGTGGTGAGTTGGGTCAGGGGGTGGGGGAAGACTCTGGACAGACCTGGTAAGCCCAAACGGGTGGTGCGGGTAAATTGGGAACGTCTGGAGGAAGCTCCTGTCCGACAGACCTTCAACTCACACCTCCGGCGGAGCTTTTCGTGCATCCCTGTGGAGGCTGGGGGCATTGAACCTGAGTGGACAATGTTCAAAGTTTCCATTGCTGAAGCTGCGGCAGGGAGCTGTGGTCTTAGGGTCTTAGGTGCCTCAAGGGGCGGTAACCCTCGAACACCGTGGTTGACACCGGTAGTCAGGGAAGCCGTCCGACTGAAGAAGGAGTCTTTCCGGGATATGTTATCCCAGAGGACTCCGGAGGCAGTTGCAAGGTACCGACGGGCCCGAAGGACTGCAGCCTCTGCCGTGAAAGAGGCAAAGCAGCGGGTGTGGGAGAAGTTCGGAGAAGACATGGAGAAGGACTTTCGGTCGGCACCAAGGCGCTTCTGGAAAACCGTCCGCCACCTCAGAAGGGGGAAGCGGGGAACCATCCAAGCTGTGTACAGTAAGGATGGGACGTTGTTGACCTCAACTGAGGAGGTAATAGGGCGGTGGAAGGAGCACTTTGAGGAACTCCTAAATCCAGCTGATGCGCGCTCTTTGTTAGAGGCAGAGCTGGAGGATGACGGGGGATTGTCGTCAATTTCCCTGGTGGAGGTCACTGAGGTAGTCAAACAACTCCACAGTGGCAAAGCCCCAGGGATTGATGAGATCCGTCCAGAAATGTTGAAAGCTCTGGGTGTGGAGGGGCTGTCTTGGTTGACACGCCTACTCAACATTGCGTGGAAGTCTGGGACAGTGCCAAAGGAGTGGCAGACCGGGGTGGTGGTTCCCCTCTTCAAAAAGGGGGACCAGAGGGTGTGTACCAATTACAGGGGTATCACACTTCTCAGCCTCCCTGGTAAAGTCTACTCCAAGGTGCTGGAAAGGAGGGTTCGGCCGATAGTCGAACCTCAGGTTGAAGAGGAACAATGCGGATTCCGTCCTGGTCGTGGAACAACGGATCAGCTCTTTACTCTAGCAAGGATCCTGGAGGGAGCCTGGGAGTATGCCCATCCAGTCTACATGTGTTTTGTGGATCTGGAGAAGGCATATGACCGGGTCCCCCGGGAGACTTTGTGGGAGGTGCTGCGGGAGTATGGGGTGAGGGGGTCCCTTCTCAGGGCCATCCAATCTCTGTATGACCAAAGCGAGAGCTGTGTCCGGGTTCTCGGCAGTAAGTCGGACACGTTCCAGGTGAGGGTTGGCCTCCGCCAGGGCTGCGCTTTGTCACCAATCCTGTTCGTAGTATTTATGGACAGGATATCGAGGCGTAGTCGTGGTAGGGAGGGGTTGCAGTTCGGTTGTCTCGGGATCTCATCGCTGCTCTTTGCAGATGATGTGGTCCTGATGGCATCATCGGCCTGTGACCTTCAGCACTCACTGGATCGGTTTGCAGCCGAGTGTGAAGCGGCTGGGATGAGGATCAGCACCTCTAAATCTGAGGCCATGGTTCTCAGCAGGAAACCGATGGAGTGCCTTCTCCAGGTAGGGAATGAGTCCTTACCCCAAGTGAAGGAGTTTAAGTACCTTGGGGTCTTGTTCGCGAGTGAGGGGAAAATGGAGCGGGAGATTGGTCGGAGAATCGGCGCAGCGTGGGCGGTATTACATTCAGTTTATCGCACCGTTGTGACGAAAAGAGAGCTGAGCCGGAAGGCAAAGCTCTCGATCTACCGGTCAGTTTTCGTTCCTACCCTCACCTATGGTCATGAAGGTTGGGTCATGACCGAAAGAACGAGATCCAGGGTACAAGCGGCCGAAATGGGTTTCCTCAGGAGGGTGGCTGGCGTCTCCCTTAGAGATAGGGTGAGAAGCTCAGTCATCCGTGAGGAGCTCGGAGTAGAGCCGCTGCTCCTTCACGTCGAAAGGAGCCAGTTGAGGTGGTTCGGGCATCTGGTAAGGATGCCCCCTGGGCGCCTCCCTAGGGAGGTGTTCCAGGCACGTCCAGCTGGGAGGAGGCCTCGGGGAAGACCCAGGACTAGGTGGAGGGATTACATCTCCAACCTGGCCTGGGAACGCCTCGGGATCCCCCAGTCAGAGCTGGTTAATGTGGCTCGGGAAAGGGAAGTTTGGGGTCCCCTGCTGGAGCTGCTCCCCCCGCGACCCGACCACGGATAAGCGGACGACGATGGATGGATGGATGGCTGTGTAATGTGCTGACAATAAATCTTTTTAAAAGTCATAGGAAAAAGCTTTTTTAATCTCAATTCTGAGTCCCCCCCCCTCCCGTTGTCAGCAGAAACGTTCAGCCCTGAATTAAACTAACCAAAGTCCAATCAAGTGAACAAGGCTTGGCTTGCTTGGGTTTAATATGTGTCACACTGGTGGTGGTCTTACCTCTGAGGCACCTTGTCGAGAGCTGCTGTCTGAAGGCCACAGATACCCATCCTACACATTGAGGCAGACAAAACAAGAAAGAATAAGGCTAACTTTTTAAAAGTTCCCAGGTTGCTTTAAGATTACTATATACTGAAGCTTGTAAGCAAGTTTATGTTTGAGCTTTAGAGTGATTTTTACATATTTATGTTACTAACAAATATGATATATTACTGTATCTTTACATTTAGTGTTGACAAAGTTATCAGTTCTTTTCAACATGCCAGATTTACTGCCACGTTGGGTCTTATAGGGTGTGGTCTAGACCTACTCTATCTGTAAAGTGTCTCGAGATCACTCTTGTTATGATTTGATACTGAATTTGAATTGAATTGGCTATTCTTCCAAAATGCACTTTCTCGGCTTTGTCGGCTTGTTGGTTTCTGATGTTGCAGTTATTGCCTTTCTTTAAACCTGACTAGGTTTATGGCAATTTTGGTGATATTTTTTAACAGATAACGAACATATTTCTGAGAATTTCTCCAACTTGGGTGTGACATAAGATTTTATGGTAAAATCTACAAGAAAAAACAGCTGAGAATTGTTCAGGATTTTGCAAAGTTTGCCATGATTAAAGTAAGCCTTATAGTGACGACTATATAGTAGGTAAAGAGAAGTACTTCCACTCTTGGAAATGAGTAGCAAGAGTACTAAGTCACATGTTCCTGCGGGACCCATGGTGGATGAGATGGTAAAGAAATATATATAAAATGCCTACCGTATTGGTCAACAAAGTTTGGGTTTCCAGGAAAATGTATATTGGCTCTTATTTTATCTGCTTTTATATTTGTAACTGTTTTTAAATGCTCTTTAATGTTTAATTACTTATACTGCACTGTAACTTCTATTCTCGTATTTGATCTGTTTTTAATTTTAGTTTGAATCATTTTTAACTGCTCTTTAACGGGAGCCCTGTTAACCCTTCTCACCCTTCTCACTCATGGTAGTAACTTTATAACACAACAATTAATAACCCACAACTAACTCTCTTTAACAGGATAAAACACCATAGCACACAACAATTTGTGACTTTTTCTAAAACTAATAATTTTACATTTACAAATTTAACGGCATGCTGGTTAACATTATAGCTGCTAGCTAGCCAGGTAGCATAACAGTCTGTTAAGCCAAGGGGGTAAGCTTCTCCCCACAACACGTAGCTCCTATGACACCATTTTGATGCTACCTGACTCTCACCTGCCGTTAGCATTCCATTGACTGCCATTCATTTTGGCGTCACTTTGACAGCCAATAACTTTACATCTGAAGCGTTTAAAGACTTTATTTATCCGTTGTTTATTTCTAAAGAAACTCGACAATGTATAAAAGGCTCCATTACCTTGTAACTCACGTTATGGCTCCGTAGCAGACGTTTTTATAAAAATAGGCTAACGATGGTGTCATAACCACGCGACTTACTGTCGCATAGTAGAGGAATTACCGTATAGTACAGGAGAAGCTCACAGGCAGTTTCGACTTACACTAGCTGTTTTAAGTTGAATTACTAATGTTAACTAGCATTTTAGTTAGCAATAATTAGCCTGTGCCTATGTTATCTACTTACATATACCTACGCTCTCCGTCTCTGCAAGATTCGGAAAGACTGAGATTTCTCTTGGCACAGCTACCAGAAGACTTCCAACTTTCAGAAATGTTGCTCACGTCACATATACTTTGGCAAGCTCAGTTTGCAGCTGTGCAGTAATACTCGAGCCTCACCGGAAAAGTGCTTCTAATAGCCTTCACTGGTCTCCGTCCATTTCTTTAACTGTCTATGTGTTAAGATGGGAGAGGGTCCGGTCGCTACTGCACATTCAAGAACAGCCACTGTGATTGCCCGTCGCTAAACATTACTTGGTTGCGCTAACGTTACTCGGCCGTGCTAACGTTAAAGACATGTCACTTCAAGCATGCAGCGGAGCAACATTATGAACGCAATAACAATCCACCTACGGTCCCGCTACAGACCGTTTAGAAAGAAGGGAGAAAGACGGGTTCAGAGCAATGATTAAAACACTGGATTTAAGATGTCTTGCCTCGATGAAATACGTCCGCCAACCTACTAACATTATTCAAACACCGAAGGAGGATGACAACAGAGCTACGTTCAGTCGGCCACTTTTCTACAACAACCTAACTTACCTGTGGCCAAGGTAGTGTTTATACAACTTTCTTACCACTATTTTGTTTTTAAAGGGAAACAATGTTAAAGTTGTTTGTATGTTGATTCAGTCGATTCATTCAAAGTTTATTTTACCACTTTGCAATTTGCACAATAAAACTAGTTTAGATTATGTAACTGTTTCATGCATTTTCCTTTATATAACGTTATTGTATAATGTTGTGGAGGCAAGCAAACCCTTTAGTAATCCAAGCTTTTAGTAAACATGACATTAAAATGTTTTTTTGTGATATATGTACTCCTGACAGTAGAATAAGCCATTATAAACCTATATTAAGTCCCAGTCAAGCAAAGAAAGCAATATATCTTATACTGTTGGAAAGTCTGTTTAGTTCCCTTTCAAATGGTGCCCCATTTGTAAGGAACATGCATTTGTGGGATGAGCAGCAGTGCTGAGTATGTGGGTTGCGCCCATGAAAAATTTGCCAAATCTTCTCTGCCAATGCCAAACACTTGTTTTGAGCTTCTGGTACCCCCAGGTGCTGCCAATCAGTGATGAGTCCAGATTCTGCCTACGGCAGTTGGATCATAGGGTCAAAGTGTGGCGAAGACGCGGAGAACGCTATGCTGATTGCTGCACTGAGTAACACCTTTTGGTGGAGGCAGTGTGATGGTGTGGGGCGGCATCTCCCTCACTAGAAAAATGAGGCTTGTCATCATTGGACACAATCTCAATGCAGAGAGATATAGAGATGTGATTCTGCAACCAGTGGCAATCCAATATCTCCACAGTCTGGGACCGAACTCTATCCTCCAAGATGACAACGCTCGCCCCCACAGGGAGGGGTTTATCAGAGACTACCTCCAGAATGTGGGAGGGGAGAAGATGGAATGGCCTGCCAGCAGTCTGACCTGAACCCCATTGAACACTTGTGGGATCAGCTTGGGCATGCTGTTCGTGCCAGAGTGACCAACACAACCACGTTGGCTGACTTGCGACAAATGCTAGTTGAAGAATGGGATGCCATCCCACAGCAGTGTGTGACCAGGCTGACCAGTATGAGGCGGAGGTGCCAGGCTGTTGTGGCTGTGTAAGGTTCTTCCACATGCTACTGAGGCTCCTGTTTGTGAAATGAATACATTGTTAAATTGCCAATATGTCTTGTTTCTTCAAACGTCAATCATCCAACCCACCAAACACCAAACGAGTCAATGGCAGAATAAGCTGTTGGGCATTGGCAGAGAAGATTTGGCAATTTTTTCATGGGTGCAACCCACATACTCAGCGTTGCTGCTCATCCCATACAACCCAATATAAACTATATTTTAGTCTGTCATTTACACACACACACACACACACACACACACACACACACACACACACACACACACACACACACACACACACACACACACACACACACACACACACACACACACACACACACACACACACACACACACAGTCACTGACCTGCTGCAGGGCATGGTTGTGCCGGCGGGCCTGGCTCTGCCTAGTTATGAAGGACCAGGTGGAGAGCTTGTAGTGGTTGAGCAAGCAGATGATCACCACCACCATCACTGTCATCACCACAATGATGATGACGATCTGAACAAACTCCAGTTCAGCTGCACATACACACAAAAGGAGAGAGGGATTGGCATCAAACATTTACAAGAGATGTGGATACAAAATATCTTTAATCAACGTACATTTTAAACAACATTATGCACACCTAATACATCTGCACAGTTACAGAAACCCTACGTTGAGGCTAGCTGTGATGTATAACATGTACAGGATAAAGATAGAACAAAACATAATCATTCAAATTATTGGGATTGTAGTAAAGCAATGTATTGAAACAAAATCATCTTATTTTTTTCATAGTGTAATCTTTCTTTTCTGTCTTTATCTGAGTGTGGACATGCGATGTAAAAATCCTACAGCCTGATAACAACAAGTCATTAAAGTGCAAAGTGAACATCTACAAATCAACAACAGCTGGCCATCTGTGATTCAATCAAAAGCTGCAGAACAGCTACACAATGGACCTTGTGGTGTGATTTTGTTTATCAGCAAGCTGCTAATTGTTGTCTTTAAGACACTTATTCTTGGCTTGTAACCCTTATATAACAAGTCAAAATATCTGCTTTGAAAAAGCCCAATTACAAAAGCTACTAAAACTGGGAAAACTCCATATGCTAATGAAAAAACTCAGCTACTAACCCTTTTCTCAATTAGGAACTTTTGTTTAAAGTGATTTAACTGAAAATGTTAATACTTTGTAAGTAGTCATATATTCCCTGATTGAGTCACTATTCTTAAAGGAAGTCTTTCCTCGCCACTTTTGCACTAAATGCTTGCTCCTGTGGGAATAATCGGAATTGTTGGGTCTTTGTAAATTATTGAGTGGTCTAGACCTACTCTATCTGTAAAGTGTCTTGAAATAACTCTTTTTATGATTTGATACTATAAATAAAATTGAATTGAATCATTCTGACTAATTGTTATAACTTGTGTTCACCAGCAGAGGGTAGCACAGGTCAAACTCTATATGTGCGAGTGTGGGCCTCAGGTTCGACAGAGGAAAGCTTCAAATCACAGAAAAGATGAGTGTTGAGACTCTGGTGTTTGTCCCAGCGTACAGTGGTTTTTACGTGGAGATACTGAATAACTGTGTCGTTTCTGTTCTCAACAAACAACATTCAGTAACACTCACACCACCATCAGAGCTGATAACCTCCTAGATCAGGGCACCACTTGGAGACAATGATCACTGCCTTACAGTCACGTCTCCCTCTCGTCTCTTGTTCATTGTTTTATTCTTTTTTTCTTCTCCTCCCACTATCTATTTGAACCCTTCCTGCATCTCCACTTGCCCCTCATCTCTCTATCCAGCTTTCATCTAACCCAACTTCTCCACCCTCCTTTTTCTCTCCCACAAGTCTCTTTTTGTATTCTCCCAACTCTGCCTGCCTTTATCAGTTCTTTTTCACCCACCATCATTCTCTCTCTTTAATTGTTATTCCCCAATGTCTCCCACTTGAAGTTTCTCTCTTACTCTGTCTATCCCTCCTTCCTCTCTCCCTGCCCCCTCAGTCTGCAGTCTGATACTCTTTTGTTGTGGAGTTGTCGGTTTGTTCTGAGCAAGTCTTGACCTTGTCTGGTCTTGGCACCCAGTTTGACCTCTGACTCACATCTTACTCACTGCTGGACACTCGCGTATTTTGTGTGTGTGTTTATACAGTTTGTGTCCTTTTGTGTTCATGCAGCTCTGTAGGTGTATACACTCAGCTATTTGAACTACAATGTCTTGATTCTGTTTGACAGCTCCTCCAAAAATCTCTGTATGTACAATTTTTGAAGTGTAATACCAACAATCTACCTGGGCAGTTTTTGATACAATAGAGATTTGTTTCAGGTAAAGAAAACCGTAAGTGAAAATCCAAAAGAGTTTTAACGAAGAGTTTTGAAAAAAGAATTATATAAATTAAAAACAAAACTAGAACTGCAAGCAGTTATGACAGGGTCCAAGCCTCATCGTGCCACTCGCCCTGATACGAGTCGACCCCGGCGCCCCAGAAGCGGAACCCAAAGCCTAACGGTGGGGAGGCAAACGTCAGGAAGTATCGAGAGGTGTGAGCCGCAAGGTCTACAGTACATTGCCGTTGCAAATGTCCCACAGCCCTAAAGGATTTTTGACAACCTCTGGTCCGTCTGGTTTTATTTTTTATAAAAGCTTGCAAAACATCAACCCTGTTGTCCATAGTCAATCTGTAACATCATTTTTTTCAGGAAAAACTGGGCTATTAGAATATTTGTGCTGCAGTGAGGTCACATGAACGTTAAAAAGGTTGTAGGACCATAAAGACAAATAAATAAATAAAATGGAACATGAATCTCAAAGATATATATTGATATCACACACACAGCAATGCCACACAAGCATTTGTGTTGCCTAAAACAGTTCTATAGGGCATCCAGTGCAAAAATAAACATATTGAACATTATAACTCATAGAAAGGACAAACTATTTACATTTCTTACATACAGTGTATCAATCTTGGATGTAACAGTATGGATTAATTGCGGAAAGACCCCGAAAAACTCTGGACTTCTAGGCTGGATACAAAACCTTCTCTAAGGACTAGGAAGACATGAAAGACATCAGCAGAATGGGACGACTGTTAGCTTTTAGCTCCAAAAGACAGTTTCTACTAGTTATAAGTATAAAGTTATTAAGTTATGAATCAGAAGTGCCACATTTGGTACAGAGCATCGTAGTCGGATGTTGAACAATAATCTTAAGATTTTTGCTGATAGCATTTCATTTGGTCGAGATATGATAACGTTCATGTTTGGTAGCTAGCTAGGAAAATTTGTTTAGTCGTCAAATGCGCATACTTTAACGTAGCAAAATTCTTTTAATAACTTTTGGTCAGGTCCATCTGGAGATGCTATGGACCAGGTTTCGTGCAGATCGGTCGCACGGCCTAGGAGGAGTTCGAAAAAGTTCGTTTTGCACATTGCGCGATAATGCGTAAAAACTTCTCAGCAGAAATGGGCGTGGCCTACATCATATGATTCAGCTTGATTCAAGGAATACGTTGATGTGCGATGTACGGTTTGTAAGTTATATTACACAGTTCTGCTATAGTGCCACCTAGTGGTGGAAGTGGGTCAATTGTTGCGCCTGAGGTCCTCGGGGAGATCTGGACCAGTCCTGAAGATGGCACCCCCCCCCCCAGGCATTAAGAACAGGTTCTTATTTACAATGGCGGCCTGACAAGTGGCAAAGCCACTTAGGAAAAGGGAAGGAGGGCTAGATAATAAATACATTAGAAATACATACAGTTTAGAAATTATATAAAATACAATTTGAAATACTACACTACACTCCCTCTTTTACTACTGAGTAAAAGAGGGAGAACCATTCAAATATTTAGCTGGAGAAATTGTTATGTAGAGAAGCAACTGCATATGTGAAGTCAATATGACAAGTGAGGCACTGAAGTGCCCCTTTTTTGCACCAGGCATTTTAAACTAAGTTTTTAAGTTATTTGTAAGAATATGAGTCACCTAATGTGGAACAGGTAGGACTGAGGTAACAAAGTGCTGAAAGTGAAGATGAAGAACCAAAACGGCACTAAATGCCCCTCTGGCAATGTCATCAACCTAACATAAGAGGAAAGAAGGGGAGTGTTCTGGAAATAATAAGTGCCCTGAGCTTGTAGAGCCAAATTTGCCATGAGGTAGAGAGGGTGAGGTAAAGTTACATTCCAGGAAACAGTGCTCTGAAAACTAACATAACCTCTTACAGCTGGTTTCTTCAGGTCAGGTGAACCCCTATATCCCTGGTTCCCAATTGTTTTGTCTTGTGAACCAGTAATGTCGTGTACAGCACCTTTAAACAAGGCTTGTAGTGAAGTGACAAGTGGTGAGTGCATCACACACTTTGTCACAGTTTTGTGGAGCTGATAGCCTTAACTAGCTTTGTATCAATTCATTTGGCAATGGCTTGAATGTAACGGACGTTCATTAACATGAAATAGTTGCACACTATAGCTTTAACTATGACACGTTTCATTCTCAAGACTTCCTCTTTTTAACTGCAGCCATTTTCAGCATAGTGCAGTAGAGCAGAGATCTTCAACAGAGGGGCCGCGACCCTTAGGGGGTCCTCAGAGTTACTCCAGGGGATCTGCCAAATTTTTGTTTGCTAAAAAATTTAAATGTCTGAAAATATACATTAATATGAATCCAACATATTATTAGCAAAGGTTAATTAGCCTATTCGTGAAAAAAATAAACATTTAATTTACCTAAAACTGATGATGCCTTACTATAGGAAAGTAGTCACTATGGTAGACACCCACAGATATAGTTAAGCTTAAGGATTCACTGTGCCTACCACATGTATGTTTAACATCAAAACATGATATATAAATAATGTATGAATATCCATCCATCCACCCACCCACCCAGTTTAATATGCAACTTAGTTTTATCCAATACAGTATATGCAGTAGGGAGTCGCAGCTCTGTTTCTCTTTCAGCTAAGAGGTCCTAAACGTTGAAGACCCCTGCAGTAGAGAACCAAAAACAATAGTAGTTGTTGTAGAGACTCAGGCTTTGTTAGAGACTAGAGCTGGATGTAATTTAAAATTTGTGTTGATTTACTGTACTAGTACCAAAAATGATATTTTTTTTGATACCTTACTTTGAGGAACATAAGTATGTTGCTTTTGTCTACAAAACCCTTTAATTTTTTAAATTATGTTTCTTGGCATTATTTACCATTATTTTGATAGTCAATAGTAAAGAGGAGATTGGAAATTAAGGGAGAGAGAAGAGGGATGACAGGCAACAATGTTCCGGAGCTGGACTTACACCCTACATTAAGCTTTCAGGACTTGTCGGTTTTTGATACTCGGTGCTACAGATATATTATGGTCAGTACTAAAAAATATTGAGGTTTAATACCCAACCTTACCAGACCCAAACAGCAGTCACAGTAGCTTGTCCCAATGTCCTTTCAGAAAAGCTGAACAATAAAACTGAGAATAAACAGCATGGAGACAGAGTGCATACACAGTGACCCAATGACGGCCCTTTGACCTTTGGCTGTGTGTGTCACACAAGTCAGCAAGGTGAATGGGAGGTCATATAGTTCAGTAGACCTGCCAGTGAAAAAAGGCTGTCGCTATCAGAGCAGGACACATTAAGTAAAATACAAGAGATATTATAATTTTTGTGATGGAACATTAATTACTCATAATTACGTAGTAATACTACCAATAATAATATTCCGTATATTTCATTTCTCCAGGTTTTGAGATATCAATCTTCGGTACTTCCCTGCAGATGTTTTTCATTGGAATTACAAAGAAGCTCAAGTTCATTGTTTTTTGAATGGGTTTTTGGTTTGATGCCCGAAGGCCCCGAAGTAAGGTCTGTGGTTAACACCATAGAATTTACAAAATATGGACGTAGTCTCTGTTGTGTCACCCAAAGGTTTCTTAAGAGCCAAAATGAAGCTCAAAGTGGGCAGCTAAAAGTTCCCCCGCAAATGGCCTACCATATTTCGCCGAACACTGAAGTGGTGCTGTGTGGGTGCCGCCGTGGTGGGGATAGGGTATGTCCCTCTGATAACCTTTACCGGGCATTGTCCAAAAAGATACGGAACCCCGACCCGAGTGCGATGCGGTGGCCTCGCCCTGGCCGTCCTCCGTGCGCCTCCAGGTAGCCAACTCTCGGGGTACAGATATGTCAGTAAATTTAAGTAAAAGCAGGTTTCGCTTATGCAAATGCACCACATGAAACTCAGATGTATGGGGGGGTAATTTCTAAATCACACAAGGTCCCCAGATGATACTAATCCCATGCAAATAGGGTTTAAGACTTAGCTTTTTACTTCTGGCAAATGCATCTACGTTTAAAATTTGTGAAGATTATCTTGCTGAAAAAAACTTGTAACAGTAATGTTTGTTTGCCACAGAGCTTATTTTCTGGGCGATGCTAACTCAGATGCTAACTTCCGGGTCGGCTTTTCTAGTCTTAACAACTTTTAACGAGTGCTTTTACATCGTACAGGCACCATTTACCATTCACGCATACATTCATACACTGGTGGCCGAGGCAGCCATACAAGGTGCCACCTGTTCATCAGATAAACATTTACACACCAGGAAACAGACAGAAACGACTGGGATTTGCGTTTACAATAATCTAAATAATTATCAGATTAGTAAACAGAATGTGCCTTTGGAACATTGGATGAATGGGTGCTAATAATGGGCAATGTAGATATGGCATTGAAGATCAGCCACTTCTTTCTACAACAGTCGAGAACCCTTTTGCAATTATGTAAGCACATAATGTAATCTGAAAACTGCTGCCCTGGTTAAAAAAACAATGTCTGTAATGGAGTGGGATGGAAATTTCTAAGTGACCCCAAACTTTTGACCGGTAGTGTATATATATTAGCGGTGGGCATAGATTAATTTTTTTAATCTAGATTAATCTCACTGTAATCTTGGAATTAATCTAGATTAATCTAGATTAAAATGGCTCATTCTGCCGAAGGCATTCAGAATATGTGTGCTACCCAAATAATGACTAAAAGTAAGTCTTTGAGAATGGGTTTCTCAAGCCAGGTGGCGCATTAGACCAGGGGCTCATCTCCTGTTTCCAAAATGCACTGAATGCATCACAAACTTCTTGAGAAAGCTGTTCTACTATGATAATTGGTGATGAAAATAAATCATGTTCAATAAGATGTACTTGTGTTTACTACAGTGTTTCTGCGGTGGTCTTTTTCAGTCGCAGAAAATACTTTTCAATACTCATCTGGGTTGAAGCAGCAAACATTCAGTGTAAGAGTAAAAAAGTGACATAACATTATTTATAATACAACACCAAATCAGAAAAAGTTGGGACAGTATGAAAAACACAAATAAAAAAAGAAAGTAGTGATTTCTAAATGTACTTTGACTTGTATTTCATTGCAGACAATGTGAACACAGAATATTTCATGTTTTGTCTGGTTAACCTAATTTCATTTGTAAATATACATCCTTTCCTGTCATTTAGACCTGCAACACATTCCAAAAAAGGTTGGGACAGGAGCAATTTAGGGCTAGTAATCAGGTAAATTGGTTAAATAATGATGTGATTTGAAACAGGTGATGTCAACAGGTGATTGTAATTATGATTTGGTACAAAAGCAGCATCCAAGAAAGGTCTAGTCCTTTAGGAGCAAAGATGGGCCGAGGATCACCAGTTTGCCAACAAATACGTGAGAAAATTATTGAAATGTTTAAAAACAATGTTCCTCAAAGAAAGATAGGAAGCTTATTTCACCTTCAACAGTGCATAACATAATTAAAAGATTCAAGGAATGAGGAGGAATTTCAGTGCGTAAAGGACAAGGGCGCAAGCCTAAGCCGAACAACCGTGATCTCCGATCCCTCAGGCGGCACTGCATCAAGAATCGTCATTCATCTACAAGCGATATCACCACATGGGCTCAGGACTACTTTGGCAAACCTTTGTGAAGTACCACAATACGTAATTACAGTCACAAATGCCAGTTAAAACTGTACTGTACCAAAAGGAAGCCCTATGTTAACAGTGTCCAGAAGCACCGTCGACTTCTCTGGGCTCGGAGGCATCTGGGATGGACCATCACACAGTGGAAACGTGTACTGTGGTCAGATGAATCAGTATTTCAGGTATTTTTTGGGAGAAATGGACGCCGTGTGCTCCGGACCAAAGAAGAAAAGGATCATCCAGACTGTTACCAGCAACAAGTCCAAAAGCCAGGGTCTGTCATGGTATGGGGTTGTGTCAGCGCCCTTGGCAAAGGTAACTTGCACTTCTGTGATGGCGCCATTAATGCTGAAAAGTACATAGAGATTTTGGAGCACAATATGCTGCCTTCAAGAAGACGTCTTTTCCAGGGACGTCCATGCATATTTCAACAAAATAATGCAAAACCACATTCTGCACACATTACAAAGTCCTGGCTATGGAGGAAGAGGATATGGGTACTTGACTGGCCTGCCTGCAGTCCCAACCTGTCTCCAATAGAGAATGTGTGGCACATTTTGAAGCGCAAAATGCGACAACGAAGACCCCGTACTGTTGCCCACCTTAAGACTTGTTTGCAGCAAGAATGGGACAAAATTACACCTGAAACACTTCATCACTTGGTGTCTTCAGTCCCTAAACGTCTTTTAAGTGTTGTGAAAAGGAATGGCAACATTACAAAGTGGTAAATGCTTTACTGTTCCAACTTTTTTTAAAATGTGTTGCAAGAACCAAAATAGGAATTTAGTTTTTTTGAAAAAACAACAATAAAAATCATGAGGAATACATTAAATTATGTGCTGTTGTATTGTCTGCGATGAAATACAAGTCAAAGTACATATAGAAATCACTACTTTCTTTTTTTATTTGTGTTTTCCATACTGTCCCAACTTTTTCTGATTTGGGGTTGTACATGTAGCCTATTTGATTCACAGCTGCTACGTATAGTGTTTTGACCTCCTCGACAATCCAACTGCATTTTACCGCAAACTTGCGACTAGTTAACTTTCTAAAGCGGGGCAAAATTGCTGGTTTGCTAAGAGTCGGGTCGGGACTCTAACATTAACACACTTGCAGACGCAAGTGACAGAGAGACAGAGGAGAGCAGGGAAGGAAATGCGTGCAGCGGGCGGTGTTGATTGTGAGGCGCACCGCCGCACATTAGTCTATGTGTGGGAAACACTGTTACTAACTGTTTATTCAGTTAAACATTAATTTTGAACTGTAGGCCTACATAAGAGGTCGTGATGAACTGTTTTACAGTCAGTAGGCTGTAAACATCCGCGCTAAAATATCAAGGTGAAAGTCATCATAGCTTGCGTAGTAGCCTATAGACCAGCTCCCAACCCAACTTTGAGAATAGATTAACGGCGATATTTTTTTTATCGCCCGATAAGAGTCTCACGTTACGCCGATAACGGCCCACCACTAATATATATATATATATATATATATATATATATATGCTCGCCACTATAGCCAGTCTGACTAATGAATAACAGCAATACAGAGCCAACTAATGTCAAATAAAAGGAATGCAACGTTTCTGCTGTCTAATCTGTCGCTGGGATATTCATATGTCTAATGTACCCTAAATGAATATTAGAGCTGCCTTTGCTAACAGTCTGACTAATCCATAACAGAGATTTAAAGCTAATAAAGCTAATAATTAGTACAACACAATCACAAATTCCATCATATATAACTCCATGTTGCGGAACATTAACCAGGCATACATATGGCAGAATGTTATTTATTATTCACCATAAGGCTACTTCAAATGACTAATGTTAAACAATTCATGGTCTGTGGGCATACGCCACTACGGTAGGGAGGCTAACAATAGCCATTTAAGCTGAGACTAGCTCTAATATTAACTTTGAGTACATAGGTAAGAATATTACTGACAGTTACCTACTACCTCCACCTGCCGTTAAACGGTGTGCCGGTAGAGCAGCAGCGGCATACCACTCTGCTGACCAGCACATGCTGCTGTAGTGAGGGACCTGTGCCGCTAGGGGATCAGTTTATGCCGCTGTACCACAGTGGCATCAGCCACCGGTACATGCTGGTGTAGTGAGCGGCCTGTGCCGCCAGGGGCTTGGCTTATGCCTCTGTGCCACAGTAGCATGACATCAGCCTCTTTTCGATCTCGATGCTACTGTGACAGAGGAAGTTCTGCAAGTGTGAAATTGTGCTAGTCCCAGGCATTCAATATGTGGGTTTACATCTACGTGTACAGTATATCTGTAAACTATAAACCTTTATTATAATATATGTAGAAGGTAAAAAGAAAAACAAACAGAAAACCCAGAATAAATGACGCTGTCTAACTTGCTCGTCCTTCTCATGCTGCCCAGAGAGCTCCAGCCCAGCTAGAGGCTTGCTGAGTTCACAACCTGCTGCCCACCATACACACACAAACACACAGCCCTCTCTGCTGCCACTGCCGTTGCTATGGTAACCCTTGGGCACAGTGCCGTGATCAACAAGGCCCGGAGCTGCTGGGGCGCCACTGCAGCGACCTGGCTGGCACACACGTGCACACATGGTGGCACAGAGAGATATAGGAGACAAGGAGGGAGAGGAAGCGAATGCACACATACTCACCTAAAAAGACAATGCCAAGTTAAAGGGAAGGAGAGTTTAGTAATAAAGGGACAGAAAGAGAAAAAAAAAAGAGGTACACCCCCCACTGCCTCCCTTGGGAAATGTGCACTGTAATGTCTAGACGACTGGTATCAGCTTAGCAAACTGTGTGTGTGTGTGTGTGTGTGTGTGCGTGTGTGTGCATGCGTGCGCGCGCGAGTGAGACACAGCATGTAGTAGATATCAGCCTAGTTACCGTCTCACCTCGTTTACTACAGTCAGTCTGTCTATGGAAATAAATTAATGTTTTAGTGCTGCTTTAGCCTGAGGTGAGGGGGCCTTTGTGTGTGCGTGTATGTGTGTATGTGTGTGTGTGTGTGTGTGTGTGTGTGTGTGTGTGTGTGTGTGTGTGTGTGTGTGTGTGTGTGTGTGTGTGTGTGTGTGTGTGTGTGTGTACGTGCAGGATACTCAGCCCATTAGCCAGGTATCTCGGGGTCAGGAAGATCATGGAGACAGTGAGAAGGGAAAGAGGAAAAGACTGGAAGGAGGAAAGAAGGAGGAGGATGTAATGAGTGTGTCAGAGATAAAGGGAAATGCAGATAGAGGAAGAGACACTGACAGAGAGACAGAGAGAGAAAGGTGCCAGACATGCTATGGGGGGGACTCAGGCAAAAAGAGAACACAATTACAGCTCTGTCTCTTTTCTCCACTCACTCTCTCTCTATGCTTCACCACAGAGACTAAATGGGATTAAAAAGCAGGACTCATATATATGATTTGTACTTGTGCATAGGAGAGGAGACATTCTGCCATGCTTTACTCGCATCATTTTTATTTAGGAACTTGAAAAACCAGCAGCAGAACTAAACACAAACACATTTATTGGTAGAGCTTGAAAGGTTTATGACAACCTCGTAGGGCGTAATAGGACATACATTACATAAACAGAGCACTGCTTTCACTTCCATGTTGTGTTACATTCCTGCTAATTTACAAATCTTTGCATCAAAATAAGCTGGACCCAAATATTCCAAATATTCAACTATTCGTTTGTGTTCACATGCCAGATTTTCCAGCATTTTCCTGATTCTCGTGCCTTGCCGTGTTCCTGAAAACCAGCCCTGTTGCCTCAGCCCTTTCAGTTTCTTGTGAGTGTCCCCCCTCTATTAGACCTGGATTCTGTAGACTCTGGGAGTATGGAGGATATATTTATTCATAATTCAAATTGAAAGGCCAAAGAGAAAACAAAGTGAGATCAAATTAAAAATATTATTTTACTACACTACTAGGAAAAATCATGCCATAATTAAATTTAAAAAAGAAAAAGGAAACTGAAAAAGAAAATTCGAAATGTAAAATAATAATGTAAAAAGTCAAATTTAAAATGCAAAGCTTAAATATAAATGCTTAAACTGAAATCTTTTATTGAATGACAGAAACATCAAATATGAAACTCAAAATGTGAAATGGAAAAGCTTAAATAGAAATACTTAAATTAAAATCTCAAATTAAATTATTTTATTTTAGCCTTTGCACTTAATAATTTTCAATTTCCAATGTAAAGTTTTATATTTTGAATTTTACATTTGGTAATTGCCTTTTGACATTTTAAGATTAACCATTTCTATTTCTATTTAACATTAAGGCTTTTCATTTAGAAGTGACACTTGCGTTCTCACCTAAAATGTTCTCAGAAGTGAAAATGGTGTTGTTGGTCTGTCAGTACCGGAAACCTGACCCTCGTTGACCTAGGTCACTATGCGGAAAAGGGAACAGCGAAAACACCCTGCCCTGAAGTAGGAGCTGAAAGAGTTACAGGAACTGTGGTCAGAGGAGCTTAATAATCCCCAAATTTGTCCAGTCGGATCACAAGGAAAAAAAGTGTTCTAGGAATGTTATGTTCTAGGAACTGCAAAAATCCCTCCGGTCGGAAAGCGGATATTGTCATTATTAACAAGGTCTAAAATTACCCATTTTTCAAATTTGGAGATCGTTTAAAAATCAGAAATCAAATGAATGAAAAAGTAAACGGGCCCAACTGCAGTAACGACATGAAAACTTCACTGTTGTTGCGTGAAATGTCGTTTGTGTTTAGCCTACATCATCAGTTTCTATCATCTATGTGAAACAAGACCAGGCTGGCTTGATGTCAAGTCCCGCCTTCACTCAGTGCTTCTCAGCAGTCATCTCCCCTTGCTGTCCATAAGGTGTCTCTGCCCCCCTTTCGTTTCAGACCCTCCCACCAGCCTTTGTGCCACGTATCCTCATTTGAATTGATAAGTGTCACTTCTAAATGAAAATTCTTAAAAGGGATATTTCACCGCTGGAAAGTTGAATATATCTTTAAATTATTTATTTTTTTAGAAATTGGTGCCTTCTAGGCCGAGAAAAGCCAGAAAATGTGTTTTTGGCTCATGTGGATGAAAGACACCAAATCCCAGAATGCACTTGCTTCACTGCTTTACGACTCCACTCCCAAGCCACGCCTACCGTTTATAGACAGACAGACAGTGAGGCATTCAACTCAACTCAAGTGTGTTTTATTGTCATTTCAACCATACACGAAACAACGTTTCACCGTGGCTCAAGTGGTGTTACACGTTTAAAACAACATTATATAAAATCGACATACGAAACAGGCTACATTAGCCGCTTTCCGACCAAATAGTACTGGAACGTAGTTAGAGGAAAAGTACACTTCTAAGCAGTTCTAAGAATTACTCTCCCCCAAAACCGTTTTTTTTCCATTTGCATTCGCACTGGCCAAGTGGCCATAGGGACTGGTAGGAGGGGTAAGAGAGTGATGCAAGCATAGCAACGGTCTTTATAGCATTAAAATCAGAAAAGAAATACGCTGCGCTGTGGCCGTGTGTGTGTGATTGTGTGTGTGTGTGTGTGTGTGTGTGTGTGTGTGTGTGTGTGTGTGTGTGTGTGTGTGTGTGTGTGTGTGTGTGTGACGGCGGACCAGCGAGGTTGTCAAGCCTGCAGGCGCTTGTGGAATTTAACGCCAAAAAGGCAGTTAGGTTCCCGTTAATCTTATGATGCACATGTGTTGTGATATTTAAACAAACAATCCGTCAATGGCGAAATAAAAGTCTTTTATTTACTCGACCGGTCTGAGAGACCTCCAGTTTACACCAGGGTGTCCCAGCATGACTACCCGGCCGGCGAGCAAGTGATCCTGTCCGCCACCAGCTGGCTGTCCCGTCACTTTATGGAGCTTCTCAACTCCGAACTTTGAAGCAAATTGTCAACTCGGCAACCTGTCTTCATGTCTCACCTAAAACGTTGTCAGAAGTGAATTTAATGATGAATAAGATGGTAACAATTGTTAAAAATGTCCCGCTGTTGCTCTGTCTGCAAGTTCCGAGTTGGCAGTGGGCGTGACTTATAAGTTCGACCAATCAAGTAGACCTAGGAAAAGAGAAAATGGAAAAGACCCTCCTCTGAAGTATGAGCTTAAAGAGTACAGAGGAACTTAAAAATCCCAAAATTTGTCCTGTCAGAACACAACGAAAAAAAGTGTTCTAGGAATGTTAAGTTCTAGGAACTGCAAAAATCCCTCCGGTCGGAAAGCCCCAATTTAGTGCACACACATAGGCTCCGTAAAGTTCAGCTAACGCATACTAGCATTAGCACTTGGTTGGATGTAAACACTGAGTATAAACACAGTCAAATTAGTTTGTTGTCTAATGGGCAGACACTTACAAGCAGGATTGATGGGACAGGTGGCCGGCTAGTGTTAGCTTTCCACCTAGCCGCTGAGGATGTCCCCTTACCCGGCTATCGGCATCAAGCGACACCGCTGGTTGAGGTGCTGGTCTCCGTAGCAGGCGAAGCTCGCGTAGTGTGCCAAGTATTCCATCTGTAATAACGTTTCCTGCACATTCTCCGATCTGTACCAATGTATCCCGGTGGTACACATGTGTGGTAGTTTGAATGCACATAATTGTTGTAAAAGTTTGCTGCTGAAAAGAGAGAGCCTTAGCGAAGCTTCAAGATGGCTGACAGTCATTTTTCTTTGGCTTACTTCGACTCGCCTGTCCAAACCCTTATGGTCGGGTTGAAAACATGCGGAACACACCAAATCCCAACTAGTTAATTATCCTCCAGACTGCTGCAGTCGCTTTTTTTTTTCTCTCTCTCCTTTCTGTCAGGTGGCGTGCGTGCCCGCTCGTGGTGTGAAGCGCGCGTCCGCGCCACTGTCCAACATGCACTCCAACAACCACGGCTGTGGACGGCCTTTTGTACACTTTTGCTTTTTGAAGCGTGACGGCTACCGTAGCTGTAATATGTACTTTCAACTGCGTGGCCAGAGAGAGTTGATTGCGATTTATGATCTCAATGCTAGATGGGAGTAATTCTTACACAATGTAGCTTTAAAGGGATACTTCACCGATTTAGCATTCAGCTTTGTATCAGTAGAAACCCGGTAGTATTTCTGAATGACCGTGCGTCCCTCCCTCATATCCCCCTGAGACAGGAGATATCTGCATTGGGGGGTCCGGAAAAAATCTTCCGATGACGCAAAATGACGATTTTTGCGTCATCGGAAGATTTTTTGGCCAGAGCAAAAGACTACAACCAGTAGTAGGACCTACTTCCGCATGTTTTAAACCCGCCCATCGCCCGAAGCTAGCCGATCTCGGCCGGAAAAAAACAAAATGTCAGCCATCTTGAATCCTCGCTAAACAGGGCTCTGCTCTATCTTCTCAGCAGCAAACTTTTACAACAATTATGTGCATTCAAACTACCGCACGTGTACCACCGGGATACATCGCTACACAGCAGAGAATATGCAGGAAACGTTATTACAGACGGAATAATCGGCCCACTACGAGAGCTTCGCCTGCACCGAGACCAGCACAGGGACCGGCGGACTCGCTCGTAGCCGGGTAGGGGACATCTTCGTCGGCTAGGTGGGAAGCTAGCGCTAGCCGGGGAAAGGCACATCCAGAGCGAGCTAACGCTAGCCGGCTACCTGTCCCATCAATCCTGCTTGCAAGTGTCCGTTCATTTAACAACAAACTGGACTACATCCAACTTCAACGATGCTCCCAACGCGAGTTCAGAGACTGTGTTTTTTGCTCAACAGTGAACCGGACTGTCCAGCTACCAGGACTGCTAGCCCTCCGACAATCCGAGCTTCTTTTACTGTCTATGGCTCTCTCTCATGGATGTATTAAGAGAACTTCTCAGCAGCAAACTTTTACAACAATGATGTGCATTCAAACTACCGCACGTGTACCACCGGGATACATCGCTACACAGCAGAGAATATGCAGGAAACGTTATTACAGACGGAATAATCGGCCCACTACGAGAGCTTCGCCTGCACCGAGACCAGCACGGGGACCGGCGGACTCGCTCGTAGCCGGGTAGGGCACATCCTCGTCGGCTAGGTGGGAAGCTAACGCTAGCCGGCCACCTGTCCCATCAATCCTGCTTGCAAGTGTCCGTTCATTAAACAACAAACTGGACTACATCCAACTTCAACGATGCTCCCAACGCGAGTTCAGAGACTGGTGTGTTTTGTGCTTTCGTGGGAAACATGGCTGAACAACAGTGAACCGGACTGTCCAGCTACCAGGCCTGCTAGCCTTCCGACAATCCGAGCTAGAGATGCTCTGTATGAAGGTGAGCTGTGTTAACACGGACTGGTGCAGAAATGGGGTGATTTGTATCCAACTAACTGCTAACCGCTGGAGTTTGTGACTGTTACATGGCGACCATTCGACATCCCACGCTAATTCACGGCTGTGTTTATACTCGGTGTTTACAGCCCACCAAGCCTAATGCTGGTATGCTTAGCTGAACTTTACGGAGCCTATAATGTGTGTGTGCACGGTAAATGTAGCCTGTTTCGTATGTCGTTATTATATAATGTAGTTTTTATATATTTTAAATGTGTATTTATATATTTTAAATTGACTCGAGCCACGATGAAACGTTGTTTTGTGTATATGGTTGAAATAACAATAAAACACATTGAGTTGAATGCCTCTGTCTGTCTGTCAAGCGGTAGGCGTGGCTTGGGAGTGGACTCAAAGCAGCGAAGCGAAGTGCATTTTGGGATTTGGTGTCTTTCATCCATATGAGCCAAAAACACATTTTCTGGCTTTTCTCGACCTAGAAGGCACCAATTAAATTTTTTTTTTCACATTTCTGCTACATAGGTGACCCAATTTAAAGATATATTAGGCTTTCCAGCGGTGAAGTATCCCTTTAAGTATTTCTATTGAAGCTTTTCCATTTCACATTTTGAGGTTCATATTTGATGTTTCATTCAGTGTCATTCAGTTTAAGCATTTATATTTAAGCTTTGCATTTTAAATTTGACTTTTTCCATTGCACTTTACATTTTCAAATTATCATTTTACATTTCAACTTTTTCAATTTTCAACTATTTCAACTTTTCAATTATGGCATGATTTTTCCTAGTAGCGTAGTAAAAATAATATTTTTTAATTTGATCTCGCTTCGTTTTCTCTTTGGACTTTCAATTTGAATTATGAATAAATATATCCTCCATAATGTGTGAGCGTAAGCACGCCTTCCTTCAAGCCCTGTACCTCTCTGTTGCAATCAAAGACACTGATTCCCAGTATTCAAGTCAAGAGAGCCATACCAATTTAAAAAAAATAAAGCTCTTCCGGTTTAAGCAAATGGGCGAATAGACGTTAAATCAGGAGCTCCCGGTGGATGAAGTGATAAAACATCGAAAAGCCGAAATTCAAGCGCGCAACCAGAGAGGGGATGAGTAGTAAAAGGGAACAGACCAAAAGAGAAACGGAGAAGAGACAAAAAGAGCGAGAAAAAATGGGAGATAGAAAGGGAGACGACAAGTCAGATGCAGCTAAGGACGACATGCTAGCTAGCATGAAGGCTGGCTTTGACAACGTGTCTAAGCAGATTGGGACCAATAGTGAGGAAAACCGAAAAGAAATGAAAGACATTCGAGAGAGTATTCAAAATCTGGGAAGTATGTTGAGACAAGAACTAGCCACTTTTAAGGAGGAGATCGGCAATAGACTTGAGGCCATCGACAAGGGAATGGAAGCCCAGGGCAGAGATATAGCAGACGTGCAAGAACGCGTGGCGGAGACCGAGGAGTGGAATGCAGATTTGAAGGAGATTCTGGCCTCTTCCCTTAAACAGCAAAGGAGGCTACAGGAGAAAGTAACTGACTTAGAAGGGAGATCGAGAAGGAACAATATTCGAGTTTGGGGAGTACCAGAGGGAGCAGAGAAGGATTCGGTACCCGAGTTTATAGAGCGCTTGATTCGCGAGGAGCTTAAACTCGGGGAAGAGGCCAGTCTACAAATACAACGGGCCCACAGAGCGCTGGCACCGAGACCGGCCCCAGACAAGAACCCCAGAGCGATCATTGTTAACTTCTTGCAGTACCAAATCAAGGAGGACATCCTCAAAAAGGCCTGGCGGACGAAAATCGAGATTGAGGGAAAGAGAGTGACGTTTGACCACGACTACCCAGCGGAGGTGGCTGCAAAGCGCCGTAGCTATGCGGGATTGAATAGAGTTCTAAAGGGAGAAGGGATTAGGTTCCAGTCGCCGATAACGACATTGAGAGTACACTGGCAAGGAGGTGTCAAGACCTACGGCAGTCCACAAGAAGCGGCACAGGCGATGAAGGAGAAGGGAATGAAGGTAGATGGACTGACAGAGGAACAACCGACGCTGGAGCAGCAGCTTGAGTCCGCTCTCAAGTGGCGCAGAGTCGGGGTCGCAAACGACGTCGCTGGGAGAGCGAGAGAAGAACTGAGGCGGTTCACTCGGAAGAAGTGAGAGGAGGCGAGAAGAAATCATATTTATAGCCTATACCACGGAACAGGCACGGACCTTGGTATTTTCTGTTTGGATTTGGTTCCTGGCAGCTTTCTGAAAGTTACGTAAGTAGCCTGAAGGCATATCTATTTGGACGAAGGATTAGGGGAAACACTAGCTGCCTACGCATGCTATGAGAGACGAACCGAATGACATAACTCACTCGGATATTTTTCTTTTTTCTTTCCTTCTTTGGGAGGGTTAGCTTACTAGTTTTACTGAATTGGGTATTCTATTATATTGCATTTTTCATTATGTGGGATGGTTTGGACAGTGTGGGTAAAGATATATCCCTATATCTACCGTTGTGTTGGCTTTAAAAGAAGCATAAGGTTAATTAAGGCCGGGAGTGATGGTTGGAATATGTTGGACATTTTTAGCGTGAACGGAGGACTTCAGCTTGGAGAGTTTTCCATCGCTAAGGGGGGCCCTCTTATGAGAGGTTTTCCCCCCTCCCCACCAACAGGGGAAATGGGGTGAGATAAAGCACCCCAGTTTACCATGGAAGATCACTTTTTTGTTTGCTATTGTAATGTTATAACAGCTGTTGCTGATGTTTTTTTTGTGTCCATGTCCAGCTTATGGGTAATGAAAGTGCATTGGGGAACTGATGTGTAATGCAGCATGAAGGTGTTAAAGTGGTATCACTGAATGTGAATGGGCTGAGTAGTCCAATTAAGAGGGGGAAATGTATGGCCAAATTCAGGAAAGAAAAAATTCAGGTGGTCTTTCTGCAGGAGACGCATCTGTCTACAGAGGAACATGTGAAACTTAAGAGATTCGGGTATAACAACACATTTTATAGCACTTACTACAAACACAATAATAGGAGAGGGGTAGCCATACTAATAACCAATTCAACTAAATTTGAACCTGAAAAAGAACTGAGTGATAAGGAGGGAAGGTATATAATGGTAAAGGGTAAATTAGAAGGGCAGAGAGTGACACTGATCAATGTATATGCACCTCCCGATAGCAAGAAAGCCTTCTTTGAATCATTATTTGACATCATTAATGCAGAATTAGAGGGGATCTTAATATGTGGAGGGGACTTCAATATGGTGATGAACTATAATCTAGATACGACTAGTACAAAGAGAAATAGGACATGGCTTAATAAATATATGAATGTGCAACTGGTTGATCTGGGAATAGTAGATGTTTGGAGAGACCAGCATCCCTTGGAGAGAGACTACACACACTATTCAGATCCTCACCAAATGTATTCAAGGTTGGACTATTTCTTCATGACAAAGGGAGATATACATAGAGTAGAGGACTGTAGGATAGGGATAGCAGATTTATCAGACCACAACGCAATCTACCTGACAATAAACTTAAACAAGAGGAGGACTACAGTGTGGAGGATGAATGTGGGGGTATTGAACGACAAAGACCTGGTGGAAAGGACGAAAATGGATATAAATAGATATATAGAGGAAAATGATAATGGGGAGGTAGATCCAACCATTCTTTGGGATGCACTTAAGGCTGTCACTAGGGGAAATTTGATGGCACAGACAACACTCCGCAAGAAATCCAGACTAGTGAATTACCAGATCCAAATTAGCCACCTAAAAGATTTGGAAAGAAAACACAATGCCACAAGTGACCCAGAGGTACTTAGACAAATGAAAGAAACAAAGAATAAGATTGACAATATATTACTGTCAGAAGTGGAAAATAAGGCTAGATTTGTTAAACAAACCTATTATGAGGGAGGCCCCAAAGCAAGCAGATTATTGGCTAGACGTATAAGAAAACAACAAACATTGAACACCATATACAAAATTGGAAACCCCCAAACTAATGACCTGCTTACTGAACCAGACGAAATTGAGAGAGTATTTAGGGATTATTATCAAAACCTATACACACAACCAGCAATGGCAGATGAACATGATATGAGAAACTTCCTGGATAGATTGGATCTGCCATCAATAGGGGAAAAGCAGAATACATTATTGACTGCAGACATCACAGAGGAGGAAATGGAAAGGGCGATCTCTAGGTTGAAGAACAATAAATCCCCTGGCAGTGACGGATTCCCTTCAGAATTCTATAAAACCTTTAGACAAGAGTTGACCCCAGTACTGTTGGCCTCATTTAGACACACAATTAAAGAGGGCAAGATCCCTCCTTCATGGAGGGAGGCCATTATTACAACCATACCTAAAGAGGGCAAGGATAAAGAGCATTGTAGCAGCTATAGACCAATATCAGTACTAAATGTAGACTACAAGATTTATACCTCAATAATCTCCAAAAGATTCGAGACATTCATGACTGACATTATAGACGAAGACCAGACCGGCTTTATAAAAGGCAGACAGACACAAGACAATATTAGGAGGATGATACACATTGTAGAAAAGACTCAACGAACAAAGAAAAGTGCAATTTTAGTTAGTGTAGATGCAGAGAAAGCCTTCAACAGTGTCAATTGGACTTACTTATATAAGGTGTTAGAGAGATTTGGCTTCAATGAGAAGTCTGTCCAATGTATCAAGGCGCTATATCAGGAACCGACTGCTAGGATCAAGGTGAATGGTAGTCTCACAGACCCTTTTCGTTTGGGAAGGTCTACTAGACAGGGGTGTAGTCTCTCTCCAACTCTTTTTGCGATATTCATAGAGCCATTGGCACAGGCGATTAGGCAGAACCAGGACATCAAAGGGGTAGAGGTGAATGGTAGAGAACATAAGATAGGGCTATTCGCGGATGATGTGGTAGCCTACTTGGAACGACCCAGTGAGTCCTTTCATACACTGATGAACCTAATGGACGAGTATGGATATTACTCAGGATACAAACTTAATGTAACCAAAACACAGATCTTGGCCATGAGCTATACCCCTACACCAGAGTTGGAAGAAAAATACAAAATTAAGTGGAATTCAAAAACAATTAGATATTTGGGAGTGAACATCACGCAGGGAGTGGGGAAGTTATATACTGCAAATTACATTCAGATTAATCAGGAACTCAGACGGGATATAGGAAGATGGTCAATACTACAGTTGGATCTTAGTTCAAGGATAGAAATAATTAAGATGAATGTATTACCGAGGCTACTGTACCTGTTCCAAACTCTGCCAGTAATGATACCACAGAAACAATTTATGGAGTGGGATAGATGGATATCCAGGTTCATTTGGGGGGGTAGGAGGCCAAGGATTCGATATAGCACCATGCAACTCCCCAAGGACAAAGGGGGCATGGCAGTACCTAAACTGCAAGACTACTTCTATGCTGCACAACTCAGGGCTGTAATGTGGTGGTGTAATAGAGAATATATAGCTAGATGGAAGGATATAGAAATGAAGGTAGGGGCTAGCCCAGTACAAATATTAATAACCGATAGGGAATTGTTTAAGAGGGAAGAGGGATTGCTGGACCCAATAGTGAAATTCACAATGTGGATTTGGTATTTGGTAGTGAGAAAATATGGACTACAGACTGAAGCAAAGATTCTGAGGTGGATAACCCATGACAAGAGATTCAAACCGGGAATTAGTGATTGGGGCTTTGAGAGATGGGCACATAAGGGTATAACAGCAATATGCACACTAGTTGAAAGAGGGGAAATGCAGAGTTTTCAGGCTTTAAGGGAGAAATTTGATTTGGAGGCAAGCGAACTTTTTAGATATTTTCAGGTGAGGGATTATTATTTAAGGGAAATAAAGTTAGAAGGATCCAAAGAACAGAATATGATTATTAAAATAATGATAAATGCATATGAAGGGAGAAAATGTAGAGCCATTTCGGCTCTATACCAAGCCCTAGGTGCCAGTGGGAATAATTCAACTGCCTATATCAAAGAAAAATGGGAAAAAGAGCTGGGCGAAGAAATAACAGAAGATAATTGGTATAATGTGTGCAAGGTTCAACACTCAGCCACTAGCTCTAGGGTATGGCGAGAATTTGGGTGGAAGAACATTATAAGATTTTTCATAACTCCAAAGGTAAAGGGGAGATACGCACCAGATCAGAAATCATGTTGGAGGTTGTGTGGTCAAGCGGATGCAGACCATATTCATGTGTTTTGGAAGTGTCAAAAGATGGAGGGATATTGGGAGGGAGTGTGGAGTGTGCTGAGGGAGATACTGGGATATGAGATACCAAAAACTTGTTTGGTATTATACCTGGGGAACATTTCAAAAGAAGAGGTACAAGGGGGAGATGAATACCTGGTGAAAGTATTATTGGTGGCTAGCAGGAAGGCAATTACAAGGGCCTGGTATAAGGTAGACCCCCCAACTAGAGAACAGTGGCTAAGCATAGTGGAGGAGATTTATGACATGGAGAGGTTCACCCATACCTTGAGAATGCAGGAGGAACAGTTTGAAGGGAAATGGGAGAAGTGGAATCATTACAGAAGGGGGAGGACGATACCACTAGGGATGACAACTGAACAGGACAGAATTGCTGCATTGTGACCGAATGGAAGAACCTATAAGCTGTTAATGGGATGTTAATGCTTTTTTATTTTTTATTTACTCATTTATGTTTGTTTTGTTTTTTTGTGTGTGTGTGAATTATTGTATTTAAATGAAAAAAATCCAAATAAAAATAAGTTTAAAAAAAATAAAGCTCTTTACTAACTTTGCCAGTTTTCCAGTGTGCTGCATTTGGGTCCTAACCTTACCTGTAACACTTGTCCCACTGGACTTCTTTTTAGTGATGTTGTCACTTTCCTAGAATTAAGCAATTGACTTAAGTAAAATGTTATTTTTTAAAATAAAAACATAAATAAATTCCAAGACACAGGATTTATGAACAATTTCCTGAGAATTAAAAGGACTCCACACATGAAAATTTACCACTTTAAGTTGTAGGGATATCCCCTAAAATAGAATCATCAATCGAGAAACCCCAGAGTCAAACCTCATTTTGTCAGTTGAATAATTGCCCCTCTTGTTGCTGCATCATTGTACACAGTAAAAACACAGGTCAACATCGTCAACATCTGACTATAAACTTTTACAAGCTTGGTCTGGTCTCAAAATCACCTAACGATAAAACTTGGAAAATTCTGATTCATGTACAGCCCTACTTACTTTCATCAAACCGTCATATCAGACAAAGAATATATTGATACTAGGTGAAGGGAAACCTTTAGCGGTGCATGGTTATAGTCTGGCCTCAGATTGTTTCACTCATTTACTATCACTACATTAAATTTTTCAAAAACCCAGGTGATTTAGTTTTTAGTGCTAGGTAGTGTTTTGCAATATACTGAGAAGTGTTTACAATATGTTGTCCACCCCATTCATATCAATGAAGCTACTAAATATTACAAATCCTCAGTTGCATTTTGCGACCATGGTTTGAGACAGTGTGAGTATTTGTTATACAACTACTCGCACATGTGCGACCTGCAAATTTGACAACAAACGTTGAGACAGTCAACTTTTTGAGAAACACAACCAGTCGTCATGCTGTGGTGGCCAAGCATGTAACCAGCAATCAGACTTGTCACAGCGAAAACACAGCGGCCGCCAAGCGGAGCTGTTTTAATTTCGGCGTCCACGTTATGCAATCTGTCAGTTCATAACAGCTGCGTTCAGGAGCAGAGCGGTCGCGTTGGCCCGTGTGCTACAGCGATCGTTTAGGCGTCTCCTCCATTTGTTCCGCAAATACAGAAAGGCCACAGTGCAGCTGGATACTTTACAAAATAAAACAAATTTCAAAAATAAAACACCCAGGTTTATGGTGATTTTGGCACACAGAGAGAGAGAAAGACGGATGGACGGACGGACAGACAGACAGACAGAGTGACACACACACACACACACACAAAACCATTCACTAACAGGGAGAGAGAGAGACGTTCTTTCGAGTGGAAAAAGAGAAGGATCGCTTTGTAACCGGTGCCAAGAAATGCGCGGCTGGTATGAACAGGCACAAATCTATGCTACACAGCGCTTCGCAAGCAGTGTGTTCCTGGCATTAGTCGGTTTTGAGGCTGTGAGAGTCCTGTACAGGAAACATTAATGCCTCTATCGCTGCCACAAGAAAGTTTTAAAACACCAAACACAAGCACTGAACTGCCCAGAGGGCTATTTCACAAAACCAAGATAAGGGATTAAGCCGGGATTTCCCAGTTATCCTGGCAATTATTCTGGTTGCCTTGACTCGGTTTCACAAAAGCAGAGGCACCTAAGTTACCATGGAGATTTATTCTGTACAGCTAGCCTGCTCCTGACCAGGCTAACAGCCAGGATTTATTAATCCTGGAGCCTTTTCTGTTCACTCAGCAGTGGTTTTACCTTATTATTATCAGCCTGCATTAAAGTACAACAGGTGCATATTGCTGTTCATTTAAGTACTGTTATTATTTAAAGTTGTGACCATTATTTTTTTTATAATTATTCATGTGACAGTCATTGTTACTGTTATATTACTGTATGAAGACTGCTGTTTATATTGTTGTTAGAAGTTTGATGAATATATTACAGCAGTTGTTGAGATAATTAGAAAAGGCTGATACAGTTGCCAAATGTGTTTTAAATGAAGTCAGTTAGTAAGGGCAATAGATAAAGTGCTGTACATGTGTGTTTCTATAGTGGACCAATGCACCTTAAGTTATTTTAGTCGATTCATTTTTTTGTATTCTTTAACAATAAAGGATTCAATAAAATGGCATTCTTAGCACAATTTGTGTTGTCCAGTAAACTGGGACTATAATTTGGGAGGATTGTACAATTATAAAAAACTATCCTGATTGCACAATCCTCCTAAATTATAGTCTTAGTTCATTAGACCAGTAACTATATAGTGGTGTAGACTACTGTACATTCATGTAACAACAGGGAGAGGACACCCCAATGGTTTTTGACCTCATATTTTGCTGGGGGGCAATAACTGATGAATATAATCTGTTACATTCATGTTTACAGTGTACATTATATTTATCACTTAATTATCTTTATAGTTTCTAGATTTTAGAGTCCAATTTCTTCAGTGTCTTTCTTTTCTATATCCATATATACGAGGGAGCAAAACATATATGTACAGAAGGAAATTTTTACATTTACCAACTACTGCTCTTAACTGAAACCATTCAATGAGTTACTTGTCATTTGCAAACGAACTGTTCTACACAAAATGGATCTTCATGGTAAATTTCCTGAGGAACATTATCTTCTGCTTACTTTTAAGACAAAGAGTTAATTTGTGCAGATGATTAGTAGCCTAATCCTTGAATGGTATGATTATGACGGTTTCAGTTCAGAGCAGTGGTCAGTTAATGTCTATATTTGGGCTGCTTACGCATTCAGTCGGTCCGCAATCGTCTGCCAGGCTGTCTCTTGCTGTTTCATTTCAGCGGCTGTGTTTCTTTTTTTTCTTTTTTACAAATAATGTGTTTGACGTTATCATACTTCTACAAAAAGCTGCTGCTCACTCTGTATAAAGTAGCATCAGTAAATCTGTGATCGACCTCGCGGTCTGTTAAGGAAAGCCGTGAACGCGCATCTATCCGAATTACTTCAGCCTGGCTCGACCTAGTCGCTCCTCCTCAGCCTGGCTTGGCCTTCGTGAAACGCACCAAGCCAGGCTGCACTGATTAGACTAGGTCAAGTATCGCTTTATCGGTTATCCTGGATTTATAAATTCTACTTTTGTGAAACAGCCCCCAGGACTATGTGTAACAACTGAATGTTTGCCAAACAACAAAGCACAATCGATCCGTCTCTTTTCTTTCTCTCTTTCTCCGTGAAATAAAGCTGCGGTCAGGAACTACAGTACAGTACTCCCCTTTCCATGGAAGTTTAATCACCTTAGATACGATTGCTTTTTCAGTGATAACAAAAAAAATGACAGAGAGGAAGGAGGGAGAACCTGTATGATGCAGGGACAATAATACATTACATTGACAAAAATAATTATTTGTTTACATTTCTGAATGTGCATTTGTTGAGCACCATTCAATTAAAATGTGACTGTGTGTAGTTTTTGTATTTATTACCAAAGCATTTATCAATAATACAGTTAAAATGGGGGAAATGTGAAGAACTGCGTTGCAGGTCGATTTAAGGTGTGCGCCCCTACATTTTCTGCCTGTGCCCCTAACTGAAAATTTTTGAGTATTAAAAAATTCTGGAGCCCTGATAGTTCAACAGCACCCCAAACTACATCCCTCAAACTAACAGTTGAATGAACACCTCTCTAAAACTGTTTAAACAACTTTAACTTTCATAAAGGTATAATTTATTGCAGAACTGTTGCATTAGACTGTTTTAGTTTTAGCTGTGTGTACCTAGCTGTGTGTACGTATGCGACCCAGATGGACAGAAGAGTCTTTAAGCATTACCTTAAAAGCTGTGGTAACTGCTGACAGCTCTGTGAACATAAATACATCAAAGACACACAAACTGGGGTTAGGTCATAGTCATGGTTGTTCCTTGCTGTTTTCACTCTATAACATCGGCCTAGTTTCATTCTCTTGTCCATCACATTAACTAAACATTCTCACTCTGCCTCTACATGCATTTGCGTTACAGCTAAATGTTTTTACCACATTTTCTGTAATCATAGATTAAGTTTGATTATTGCTGAGGTAGGCCATATTAATGAGACTCTATGCTGAGCAGACAATAAAACCCCACTTTAGCTCCTGAAAAGGACTAATGTAGCCATATCAACTCCATCTACATGCATATAACATGAACAAAGATAGCAACACAGCTGGGGCTCTGTGGTAACATCACATAAAAAATTACAATATATTCTAATATGATCAATATTCCAATGACGTAATATTCATGAACAGCAGTAAATCAGAGAGGTGAGCAGTGTTTAAGTTAGGGCTGGGCGATAAAACGATAACGATATGTATCGCGATAGACATGTAATCAATATCAATAAAAAATGCGTTCGATAAAAGTTAGATCATTTTTTTTCTTCGTTGGAAGAAACCAGAGGTTTCAAAGCAAGTTTGGTTGCCAGGTTACCACCCCCCCCCCCCCCCCCCCCCACCACGTACGGTTTAGTCTGTACCGTGACTGTTAAACGGAGAAAAATAATAACTGTTACTGTGCTGTATCAGGTTTGTTTTTTATGTTACAGATGTAAAGTCTACCTCAGTTTTATTTCAATTTCTCCTATGTTTACAAAACACTGCACATATTTTCAAACACTTCATTCACCAGAAGTGTTCATTGTGATTTTAGACTTATGTTTACATTTGAATTATTTGAGTGTTTTCCATGGTTGTGTTGACATTTCTGCTTTTATAACTGAGGGGATTATAATCGGAGGAAGCTTAAGCTTAAAATAAAAACGTTTAAATTGAATAAATTTTTTTCTCCTGGTCCTTATTTTAAATAGGTCATAAAAAATATCAATAATTATCGATATCGACTGATATGAAACACTTATATCGTGATACAGTTTTCAGCCATATCGCCCAGCCCTAGTTTAAGTATTCATCAAGTTGGTGAGATGGCGGACGAGTGGCTGGTTCAACATGTCACTTCCTACACCTAAACACACGCTCCCCTGCAGTCTCTTATGTGTGTGTACATTATCAGAGCCAGACAAACAGGATAGCGTCTACCCCCCAGTATCGGATCTGAGCCGATTTGGGTATTTTTTTTAACTGATTGGGAATCGGCATTTACCCCGATTACCTTAATCCGATCATTATATAAGCTTGTACTGATCGCGTCCTTTAATCACACACGTCCTGCGCCACAGAGCCATGCCGGCACTTTCAAACCAAGATGGCGCGGCAACTCACCAGTGTCCATCCAGAGAGTGTCTGGTAGCTTGCCAGCCCTTGGCAACAAGTAACAAAGTCCATCTTTCTTCGTCACCCATTTTTTACAGAAGCGGATTATCCAATACTCCACACTTCTTCCGTGATTCCACCAGAAAACCAGTTTGCAGGCTGTTATTCCCTGGAGCTGACATTGGTAAACACGATAAGAAAATCAGAAATTGACTATTAAGCGCACAAGGCATCAATAAGTTTAGTTTAATCAAAGGTTGACCATTAAATGCAAGAGGCGTCACTAAGTTTAGTTTTATCAAAGACTGACTATTAAGCGCAAGAGGCGTCACTAAAGTTAGTTGTCGTCCAGTTTTCAAGTTCCCCAACTTGAAACTGTTTATGTTTTGGTTGGGGGTTTGCTACGATTCTGAAGAGAACTGTTTTGGTGTTGAGAGAAAAGACTCACTTTATGCACTAAGTTAAATGTATTAAGCTTAAGACATATGTTAGTTACTTTGTTTACTTTTGTTAACAAAAAAACAGTGTGCAGCTCTATTATCTGAGCAAATACAAGTATCGGATCGGGACTCGGTATCGGCAGATATTCAATATTTAAAAAATCTGACCTGATCGGGCAATCCCTAATCATAGTATCATAGAATTTGTTGAAAATAAGAATATAGAATATCACCAATGTAATCCTTCAATATAATACAATGTAGCTGGGCGATAGGGAGAAAATCAAATATCCTGATATTTTTGACCAAATACCTCAATATCGATATTGTGGCGATATTGTAGGGAGACAATTGTTGCTTTCACAAAATACAGTATGCACACAATGATATTTTTGATAAATAATCAACAGTTATGTTGATATAATAACTATGTTAGTAAAGGCAAATAGCTAAAACAGTCTGATGTGTTCAGAGAATTACATGACTCTACTGTAATGCAGCCTTTAAAACCAGGAAAACACAACACTTGTGTCATATCAGAATATTACAATATCCAAAATTTAAGACATCTAGCCTCATATATCGATAGCAATATAATATCAATATATTGCCCAGCCCTAATACAATGCTTAAAATGTTTGTTGGTATTGTACATAGTACTAGAAAAACACTGCAAGTTCCTAAATTGAATAGATAGAAAACAAAACAATAAAAAAGACAACATTAATGGAGATTGCACATTGTGACAGTCCCTGCTAGCTGTGTGTCTAACTCTGTATAACTGTGTTCAAGGTATCTGCTGATGGAGCCTGATTTGGAGCATCTGGGCACAGGAAATAAAAGGCCCAGCTTCCTGGACTTCGGCCTTTCTTTGCTCTCTCATCTCTGCCGACACCAGAAGCCCTGTTACGGTTTTGTTTGTTCTGTTGTTCCTTTTTGCATTACAACACCCTACACACATCCACATGCACTACTGATGTTACTGTTTTTCACACCTCATATTTATATTCAGTTTAACCTTTTATATATATATATATATATATATATATATATATATATATATATATAACCCCAAATCAGAAAAAGTTGGGACAGTATGAAAAACACAAATAAAAAAAGAAAGTGATTTCTAAATGTACTGACTTGTATTTCCTTGCAGACAATGTGAACACAACATATTTCATGTTTTGTCTGGTCAACTTAATTTCATTTGTAAATATACATCCTTTCCTGTCATTCAGACCTGCAACACATTCCAAAAAAGGTTGGGACAGAAGCAATTTAGGGCTAGTAATCGGGTAAATTGGTTAAATAATGATGTGATTTGAAACAGGTGATGTCAACAGGTGATTGTAATTATGATTTGGTACAAAAGCAGCATCCAAGAAAGGTCTAGTCCTTTAGGAGCAAAGATGGGCCGAGGATCGCCAGTTTGCTAACAAATACGTGAGAAAATTATTGAAATGTTTAAAAACAATGTTCCTCAAAGAAAGATAGGAAGACATTTGCTTATTTCACCTACAACAGTGCATAACATAATTAAAAGATTTAAGGAATGTGGAGGATTTTCAGTGCGTAAAGGACAAGGGCGCAAGCCTAAGCTGAACAACCGCGATCTCCGATCCCTCAGGCGGCACTGCATCAAGAATCGTCATTCATCTATAAGCGATATCACCACATGGGCTCAGGACTACTTTGGCAAACCTTTGTCAAGTACCACAATATTTAGTTACAGCCACAAATGCCAGTTAAAACTGTACTGTGCCAAAAGGAAGCCCAATGTTAACAGTGTCCAGAAGCGCCGTCGACTTCTCTGGGCTCGGATGCATCTGGGATGGACCATCACACAGTGGAAACGTGTACTGTGGTCAGATGAATCAGTATTTCAGGTATTTTTTGGGAGAAATGGACGCCGTGTGCTCCAGACCAAAGAAGAAAAGGATCATCCAGACTGTTACCAGCAACAAGTCCAAAAGCCAGGGTCTGTCATGGTATGGGGTTGTGTCAGTGCCCTTGGCAAAGGTAACTTGCACTTCTGTGATGGCACCATTAATGCTGAAAAGTACATGGAGATTTTGGAGCACAATATGCTGCCTTCAAGAAGACATCTTTTCCAGGGATGTCCATACATATTTCAACAAGATAATGCGAAACCACATTCTGCACACATTACAAAGTCCTGGCTGCGGAGGAAGAGGATACGGGTACTTGACTGGCCTGCCTGCAGTCCCGACCTGTCTCCAATAGAGAATGTGTGGCGCATTTTGAAGCGCAAAATGCGACAACGAAGACCCCGTACTGTTGCCCACCTTAAGACTTGTTGGCAGCAAGAATGGGACAAAATTACACCTGAAACACTTCATCACTTGGTGTCTTCAGTCCCTAAACATCTTTTAAGTGTTGTGAAAAGGAATGGCAACATTACAATGTGGTAAATGCTTTACTGTTCCAACTTTTGTTGAAATGTGTTGCAAGAACCAAAAAAGGAATTTTGTTTTTTTGGAGAAAAAAAACCCAATATAAATCATGAGGAACACATTAAATTATGTGCTGTTGTATTGTCTGCAATGAAATACAAGTCAAAGTACATTTAGAAATCACTACTTTCTTTTTTTATTTGTGTTTTCCATACTGTCCCAACTTTTTCTGATTTGGGGTTGTATATATACTTTTGGTAATAAATACCTTACATTTTTGGCATCTTGTGTCTCTTCCTAGTTTTTGTCATGACCTAGAGCAAGGTTTACGGCGGCACCGGAACAATCCTGGAAATGAAACGTCATTGATATAGACTACATGCTTGGCCACTGCAGCATGACATCAGTATGTGTTTCTCAAATATTTGTCTTCAAGTCTTCGCCTCAGGCTGCTGCATTTTTTCCCGGCTCCCCCCAGCTCATCCCCCACCACAGCCTAAATGTACAACCCTTATTCAAAAATGAATGGAAAGACCAGCATTTTTTGCCGCACTGTCTGACGGCCGACGCACGCAATGTGAATGTAGGTAATCACTCACAGACCCCCTCTTACACACATTGACCAACTCTGGCAGACTTGCTCTGTCCTTGTGTTTCAACATGAAAAAATCGTCAAATCTGCAGGTCACACATCTGCGAGTAGTTCTATAAAGTACTTGCACTGTCTCAAAACATGGTCGCAGTCTGACTTATACAGTTAACCCGATTTCAACATCAACATGTCTTTTAAAAGATCTGCATACTTACACATTACAAAATAAACTAATAAAATAATACCCTATATAGTAAAACATATGCTAATTGAAAGGATATACAGTAGGGGTGGTACGGCACACAGAAGTCACAGTTCGGTTCATACCTCGGTTCAGACATCACGGTTCGGTACAATGGAGGGAAAAGCAAAACAAAAATGCAGAAGGCAATTTTCAATAAAATGAGCAGTCACCGTGAGATAGCTTTCTGTGGCATGAGAAGGGAGAAGTTGGACAGTTTTTTTTGGCTCGTTCCAGTGATTGGTACATCTGGGTAATGGCATCGGATATGCGTTAGCATGTTAGCTGTATTTCCACTCACATACCCAACAACTGCTGAACAACACTGTCTCGCCTGTACTACTGGAATTGACTGGGAAATCAAAGTTTTCCCAAACTTGTGATCAGGCCGGCGGGTCCTTATTGTTGCTAGCTCTGACTCACTCACTGGACCGTCAACATGTAGGCGGAGCTCAGAAGCTTCAGAGCTGGGGGGGGGAGGGGGCTACAGATTAGGTGTCTAAGAAACGCGTATCTAAAAGTAGTTCCGCATTACATTAATTAATTTGTACGCAACTTGTATGTATTTTTATACCGTGTATTCTCCGTGTAAATTCACGTACCGAACCGAGACGCCCGTACCATTTCGGTTCAATACGAATACATGTACCGTTCCACCCCTAATATACAGTATACCTCTCTCTCCACTGTATTGAGAACTGAGCCTCCTAGCAAGCTAGATAGCAATCTAGCCAGCCAGCCAACAGGCCAGACACAAAATTAGTAAGTGAGGGAAGAAGTGAGGTAGAGGGACCATAGGGTCTATGCTGCCGCAGGCTGATTCGGCTGAGAGGTGTATTGTATGTATCATAGCAACGGTTTGTATACGGTTTCCCTTTTTGAATGACGAATAGATTACCGCTGCCTGCTGGCATGTACAGTTATTTCCTCTCACGCAGGCGTATATGCTAGTTGGCTGTCGACTGTAGTCTTTGCACTGTGCTCAAGTGCAACCTTTTGGCCAAAACACAGGCTACTTAAGGCGACGTCACAACCGGCCTTCAACACCACTAGTTCTTTGCCATCTGCCTACTGTGTCAGCACCTTAAAGTGAAATAAATAGTGAATTAGACAGTTTCAATCAGCAGAAGAGGAAAAACTGAAAACCTGTATAGTTTTTACCAACTGTCTTGGCAAGAAGGATACATTTTAAGCGTCACAGTCAGGCACAGGGGAGAAAGCTACTTACATCTACCTCCCTGAGTTGAGTGTGGGTTTATTATAATAAACGATTTTGTGATGTTGCAAAACGTTACTTTTTGGTGGAATGCATGGAACATAATTATTGGTGTCGACCTTGGTGTAAAACGTGCGGAATGCGAAAGAAACGCCAACAAATGTTCCATATTTGTTTCATTTTCGTTTCGTCCTTGGTGTGAAAAGGCCTTAAGATGGTTGCCATATGGTTCTATACCGAAATGGCAAGTCTTAATGACATGTCATATCTAGTTTTATATCTATGATGGCCACAAGTATGTGGACCCCACAACCAGTAAACCAATAATCTTGAAAATGAGATTAATCAATAATGAAAAACAAGTTTGATGCAGCGCTACTTTTAAGCATACTTCTGTCTAATATATCATTGCATGCAATATCATTAAGATTTCCCTAAGGAGCCAAGTCCAAACTCTAACCTTTGACATTTTAAAGACTGAACGATTAACTAAAAAGATGTTCATAGAACAGATGAATGAAAGATGAATTGATAATGGACATATTTGCAAGAGATAAACTAAAAAACAAATACGTGGACTAAAACACATAATGAGGAAACAGAGAGCTCTGTGTCTTCACAAGACAAATGGCCTCCTTCTCTGGTGTGTAATTACACCCCGTCTGTTAATAATAACTCAGTTTAATCTGCTCAGCTTTTTTTTTTAAATCTTTCACAGCCAATCACAACTGTTTTTCATTTTGGAAAAAGATGGCTTCTCAACAGCAACATATGCTTGCGTGGCGTTTTATTCTGCTATGACTCACCGTAATATTCGTTGTCTCTCCACCAAGTTGGACTGTCTCTCTCTCTCTCTATTTCAGTCTGCATTTCTCCTCTCTCTCATTATGTCTGTCTCTTCTACTTTTTTTTCAGCCTCCTCTCACTCTCCTTCAGTCTGTATTTATCTGTCTGATTTTTAATCCATCTATCCTTTCATCATGGGGGGGGGTCATACAGAGGGGGGAGGATAGTTAAAAGTGGAGAGCCGCTTGTGCCTTTCTTAAAAGCAGAAAAACTCAAGTCCTCTGGGCAAAATGCTGCAGCAATACAGTACCAGCAACTGACTGCTTCCCTTAACTGGCTTTGAAGCAATAAGGTTAAGAATGTCAAGGGGTTGGTTCACCAAAATGAAAAGAATTCTCTCACTAACCTCTAGTGCCGGGGTCAGCAATTAGGTTCAACCATGTGGCAGTGTTTTTCAGCATTGTTAAATGGGGGGGCAACATAGTTTACAGGCATGGTGGAGATACATCCCTATTTGTTGTCATTTGTTATTATTGTTTTTGTAGTATTTTTGCAGTTTTGGTATGATCTGCTCTGGTTTTACAGTAAAATATCCATCTCCAGAGTAGGGTTGGGTACCAAAATCCGGTTCCACTACGCAACCGGTAGTACTCGGACCAGATTAGAACGCATATTTTCCCTCTGTCGCTCTGAAATGCACGTAAAAATATCACACTTTCTCTGTAGTCTACCGTTAGCTTGATACCGTAAATGTAGGGTACTTTTAAAATGCCATATTTTCCCTCTGGGCTCACCAAAACAGACAAAAGCATATTAACCACACCGAGCCGAGGAAACCGAGCGCAGTCGATAGATTTGTGCCTTTCCGTTGATATCTAGCACCACGAATCAGCGAGACAATGGACAGAGCTTTCCACCGAGCCCGTCCATGGACGAACAGGCGGGGCCCGGCATGTTCTTCAACAACAATAACAACTCTGTTTTACCCGGCAGTGGTAAAGGACCGCTGCCTGATGAGCTGCAAGTTCTGTAGTAAATTGCAAATTTCCTATATACAGTAATTGAGTTATTGGCCAAAACGTGTCTACCTTGAAAATAGCGCCTCCTATAGGTCGATCTTCACCAAATTTTAGCAGAGTCTCAGAGTGGCATAGCATATGTGAATCTCAAGTTTTGCATTGATAGCATTAACTGTGGCGAACAAATTAGAACTGCAAATTTCCCATTTACATGTACTGAGTTATTAGCCAAAAGTGTCTACGTTGATTTTAACGCCCCCTAGTGGTTGATTTTCGCCAAGTTTGGTAGAGAGCCTCGAAGTGGCATGTCAAACAATAATCTTAAATTTCGTGTTGATAGCATTTACTTTGGCCGAGAAATGCTAAAGTTTGTGTTTGGTAGCTAGCTACAAAAGCTTGTCCGTTCGTAATTTGCGCATATCTTGACGTAGCGAAATTCGTGCAGATCGAACGCAAGGCCTAGGAGGAGTTTGAAAAAGTTGGTCGTTTTTTTGTGGAAATGGGTGTGGCCTATATCATGTCATTCAGCTCGATTCAAGGAACGGGTAGATGTAAGTTTTTTTTATTTTTTAAATGTTTAATATGCGAATTATAGGCCAAGGCCTACAATGGTCTTTAATGCATTTTACATCTACCCTATACATTTGAAGTTGTTCCTTTAAAGGTCCAATATGTAATATATTTACTGTAATAAATCAAAAAATTACCCTAATGCGTCATCAGATATTAAGGAAACATGATAAGTTGAAACATGATCTTTTCTGAGAACAATGCTAATGCCAGTATTTTCTCCTTTTTAAATTTCCGTTCCATGACGGAATTTCTGTTTGTGTTTTGACCTGTGTTGTTATCAACCAGTTTGACAGCCAGGGTTGCCAGATATACCTGTAAAAACATAAACCCAGCACCCTACAGCTGTAACGTTAGTATAGCCTTGAAAGCAGCAAACAAATCAACAGGATCAATGGAGATAGATCCTACCAGACCTTTTCTGGTTTCTGGTTTAGTTTCTAACAGTTGCGTGACCATAGACTTACAAACCCCGGGTAAATATTGGAGATGTATTTGAAAAATGGAGACAGCTTAGAGTCCAAAAGGACGCTGAGTTGGCTAATTTCCTCCTGAACAGGTAAGCATTAGCTTCGGGCTAATTTGGCACGGCTACAAGGGACGGGCATTTTAGCTATGTCATTTCAACATTTGTGTACCCACATTGAATTATATAGCTAGAGTACCCAAGTGGGTTACTCACAAAAACAATTGAGACACAGCCAGTAAAGTGATCCTGACTGGTCCTGGCTAACGCCACCATGCTAACCCTGCTAACTGCTAACGTTACCGGAGGACCAGGCAAGCGGCCCACGGCTGTTCACAACGTGTAGCCTGTTCAGGGGCCGTACCTGACAACGGTGAGTTATTTTAAGCCACAAGAGGGGGGTTGTAAATCAGGAAGAGAGGACAGTGAGTTTGCAGTGTGTTTAGAGATTTTTACCGTAATTCTAAGCCAATAAAGTGTGTTCAGCTGGGTGAAGAGGACAGCGAGGTTGTTGTGTTTTTAGCGGCTCCTATTGGAACTCTAAGCTGAAAAAGTGTGTCTGTCAGTTGGGTACAGATCTCCGCGTGAACACAGGCTTTTATGACCGTCAACATAACCAGCATCTAACGTTAGCTACTCCGCTGTGCTGTGAAGTAATGTCTGGCTATGTGACACAAGCATCTAGCAACATTGTTGTGGATGCTGTAGTCTCAGCCTGGCAACCTCTGTGAACTTCGAGTCTGGGGAGGAGGAGGCGGGGGAGACAACTCTCTCCAGTATTTTGAATTTGTACTGCAGTAACTATTTTAAACACTAGCTGTCAGTATTACATATTGCAGCTTTAATGTAAGAGGTCAATCCAAAAAAAATGGTAGGCCTGGCCTCAGAAGTGTCCCTAGATAGTACCCTCCAAATTTCGTAAAAATCGGATGAGCCCTTCATGAGATACACTTTTCACGTTTGAAGCGCCCCCTATGGGCCAATCTTCGCCAACTTTGTTGGCGAGCCTCAGGGTGTAATGACACAAAAGGTGTAAAACAAGAATCTAAAGTTTTGCGTTGATAGCATTTAATTTGGCCAAGATATCTAAATGTTTGTGTTTTCATAGCTAGCTAAACAATTTGTTTTAACCAATTAAAAATCTTTTGATAACTTTTTGTCTTGGAATCCTTCTAATTTTTGCAATGAATTGAATTGCAATGTCTGGCAATCCGCTGGCCCAGAAAGACTTTTCCAATAGAATTTACATGGCAAAAGAAACGTCTATATTTCAGCTGATAATTTTTTTTGGGGTACATAAACTTACAAGTCCGAACACTAAAATTGTCCTTGTTTAAACTACAAGGTTTTACATTTTTTAACATGCATTAATAGCCAAATCCAGAGTTATTAAAATAGGGATGACGAACGCACATAAGAGAACAAAGGGACTGCGCCCACGTCGCCCTGCACTGCAGGCTCGAATGACGGTTCTCCTGAGATCCATTCTGTAGTTGTAATAAGGGATGTAATTCATCATGTATATTATCTTATAATACATCTGAGCACTGTAGACTGTAACACTGTATGCAGTGCTTGAAGTGGGAAAAAAAAGGTGCCGGTACTCTCTTGCATTGGCAGATCATCATGACATTTGAGATTTCTATAGTGAAAACCAAAACTTGGAGATATTGCTGGTACAACAATTTATTGTCATTTATTAACTATATAAATGTATGGATTTATTTAAACAAGTTTACATAACTTTAGTGCGTAAGCTATTCAAAAAATCATGTTTTGATTTTAAACATACATGTGGCACAGTGAATGCTTATTAACTATCTATGGATGGCCTAAGCGACTAATTTACATATAGGCTAGTATCAATATTGTTTATTTTTTCCACATATAAGCTGATTTATATTTGCTAATATGTTGGAGCCATGTTAAGAAAAAAAAAATTCATTCATTCATCAAAACTATACATTTTAACAATAATTTGGTGCTCAAACAGATGCAAAACAGTCAGTCACTCTCAGTGTGCGTGTGTGCGTGTGTGACAGAGACAGGGGGAACAGCTTCAGTCCCCTCTCTGTCTGGGCAGCAAGTGACGGGATGCTGCTACATCATGTTTTGCAGCCCAGTTTGTTATCATTAAAAACAAGCCAGCTGTTCATGGAGCAAAAATACATAATTTGGTCCTTTGACCAACAGTCAGGCCATCCGTGTGTTTCGTTACTCACGTTACTGTTGACGTCGGTGTAACGTTAAGGTTGGTAGCGGCCTTTAGATAAGCATTACAGTGCTCATATGCTTTTCAGGTTCATAATTGTATTTAGAGGTTGTACCAGAATAGGTTCATGTGGTTTAATTTTCAGAAAACATGCACATTGCTGCAGCTCCTCTTTTCACCCTGTGTGTTGAGCTCTCCGTTTTAGCTATAGAGTGAGGCATCTCACTTCTGTACCATCTTTGTTGGGAGACGCATATGCGCAGTAAGTACTGCTAGCTTGTCAGCTGCAGAGTAGGTCTGCATGATTAATCCTTATAAAATTGCGATCTTGATTCACCCCTTCGCAATGTAATTTTTAAATGACTGATTTATTTCATATCGTTTTTGAATAACCTTTTGCCTGCTTTTTCCTGGACTGCTTATGTTTGTATATTTTTCCCTTTGGACTTATTAAACTCTTCAATATTACTCCTCCGCCTACCATCTCTGACTTTGGGTCCACCCTTTTCCTGCAAACCTAACATGTTCAAGGAGTTCAGATAGAGCCTGTATCAGGGCCATATTTAGTTCAATGTGTTATATGTCACTATTTTTTGGTAGCCTATTGTATGTACTTTATTTTCTTTATTCATTGAAGCCTCTATGTTTACAGGCTTGTGGTGATGCACAATGTGCTATAGTAGCCAAAAAAATCTATGTTTGGTACTGCCAGTTAGTTTTGTTTTGTCATGGTTCATATGTGCAATAAACATTACACTTCGTGAGAAAAAAATTGTGGCCGAAAATCGTGATGTCAATTCTAAGTTAAAAAAACGTGATTCATATTTTTCCTCGAATCGTGCAGGCCTATTGCAGAGTATGAGGGCGTGCCATGCTAGCAGCTAGGCGAGCATTATAACGTGTGTTACAAAGTGACGCACGTTCGTCACGGAAGTAAATGTTGGACTACAACAGAGCTGTTTGGAGCAGTTTGTGAACAATGTTTTCTCTGGAAGATGGTAAGTCCCTTTAGGCTGGACTTTGGGCTTTTTCACTTTGTAAACCTATAACGTGCACAAAAAGATATATAACACAATAGAGGAAAGGGAAAAAGCCAAAAAGCATTATATGAGCACTTTAAATTATGAGAAACAATGGAAATCCAATGTTTAACGTTAGTGAATATGAACGGTGAGTTCTCCACGTTTACTTGTCTCTATATACACAAGAGAGAAGCTCATGAACGAGCGGTGTTGCTACGACAACTCAAACAAACTGTCACTAGTGCACATGTCCATCGTGATGTCATGGGCCAGTCAGCGCATAAGATCTGGGTATTTTTTAGCTCCATGATTGCATCATGCGCTACTGAGCAACCCTCATTGGAATGAACAGGGCTTTGCGGTGAACGCTGTATCGAGTCCTCTTAATACATCCATGAGTCCACACATAACGACAACTGCATTGGTGGCACACTTTCAGAGCAATTTCATGAATGATAGAAATACTGACAGCCAATCAAAATCCTTCTGAATTTACAACATGGCACGGCAGAGAGAGACATTATAGAGAGATTTCTTTCACACAGGTGGTCAGTGGCATGATGTGACTTTTCCCCTTGGTGGGGCTACGATCCTTTAGCTCAGTGGGCCCTATTTTAAGTATCAAACACTAAATGCAAGTAGCTTCGTTAGCGGATCTTGGGTGCTGTTGCTATTATACTGGCGGGATAAATTACTCTTGTGGCCGACGCAAATCTAAAATGTGTTGGTCTGAAGTAGCTACATTAACTCATTGGTGTGGTTTGGGCGTAACGTGCAATAAACCAAACAGAGCGTTATCTCACATTCCCTTTAAAAGCAGGCACGCTTGTTCCATGGCGGATTGCTATTATAATGGCTACTGATTTTTCTTTTTGACAAAATGTAAATAAAGAAATGTCACAAAAACATACTTTCCGATGATTTCGGCTCACTCTCACTGAATCACGAGGTTATGAATGCATGGTGATATTTTTGCAATGTATGTGTATGCGCGTTGTGCACACACTACATTATGGCCGAGCATGCACCCTTAAAATAGCATCTGAATAACGCGTCACTGACTTTAGACTAGCTTTTTCCTGGTCAGTGGCGGAATTGTTTTCTGAAACTGCAAAATAACACTAGGGAACGTTTGCGCCGGAACACGCCTCCTCTTTTCGCTGAACTGCCCCCGGGAGCGCAAGTTCATTCCCTAATTTACCGACGTGAGTCTGTGGAGGGAAAAGTCCGCTGTGCGTCGGGTGCAAAATAGGAATGACACATGCGTCGGTGTACAAAGTCAATTGCGCTGGGTGCAAGATAGGGCCCAGTGTGTTTTTGTATCTTTAGTTTATATTAGTACTTTGAAAGTACCGTACTTCTCATGTCACAGAAACCACTGAGAGTGAATCTTTTGTTTTGGGTGTTATCATACTGTCTGTGTTTTTGTTCCAGTGCTCTGCACAGATCTGACACCCGCCCGCTCCCAGCTCTCTGGAGCTCTGTAGCCTGGGTAAGGCAGCGGTGTTGGCACCCCAGGGACCGCTTGTAGACTTTTTGATTCATAAAATGTACCTGAATTTACGAATATGTAGGTACAGACATTCCTGTAATCTTACGTTGAAAGGTCTGCTTTATTAGTGTATTATTTCTTATTATCAGCTGAAGCGTGCAGTGCGTGCTTGATGCCACTGTTTGCAGAACGTTATCGTTAAGCAGTGTGGATGACCATTCTTATAGGTATAGTTATGGTTATAGTTGTGGTTCTTGGTGTGGATGGCCTTTACACATCTTAATACCTTACTGAAGGTGAAAATTCCTATAGGCTGTTTTTTCATATTGCAATATATATCCCAGTCAAAAAAATATTGCAGTAAGTTTTTTCCAATATCATGCAATGCCTGTAATAGGCAGCAGCTCTGCTGATGAGAGAATGGCATGGTCCATTTGGGGGGGGTTCAGCTCACGGCAAATATTGCAGAATGAAAAGAAGCTTCTGACTCAATGAGGTAGAAGTCTTTTGGGTGACACAAGACAGAGTGTAACCAGAGATATTAACAACTTAACAACACTCACCTACAGACACACTTTAATATCTTTTAAGTAATCTTTGCAGTACTTATTGTGCTGATGGTTGGTTACCCTTCCTTTTCAGAGGAAGATCATGGTGAGTTCCCAGTTAGCCCAATTCATTGGACAGCTTTAAATAAATGTTTTTAAGTGAGGTGTTTTTACAATATGGAGTTTAAAACTCTGAGTAAACTTAAATCTGAGTAAAATTGGGATTTCTTTAACACTAGCCCAGCAAAGCATGTTAACCTCCAAGTCTGACGCCCAAGATCGCCTGTATACTTTTGTTATGGCTGATGGGCCATTTACGTTTCACCCCTCTCCATCTCTATAGCGCTGAATTAATCTTTATAGCAGCAAGGACACACACAGCCCACACACACTATTCACAGCCAGATAGATTATCTAACAGCTTGAACCCACACAAAAGTGGTGTACTCTTAGAAGTGTAAAATGTGCTATTTTAGAAAAAAATATTTTCACGCTGCCACCCAATGCTGTTATAGTCCGGTCATTTGTGCTGTGTGTCGTTCAGTTTAGTCAACAGTGAACACAAAATCTCAGGGGTTTCTGTGAGAAACTCCCACAAATAAATACATTTTCATGACAAAACATCTATTTGGTTATATCTGCTGCTGTTTTGAATTGTAAGCATTGTATAACCTGCACTATACAATGCATGAAATGCTGAAAATTTTAAATAAACTAAAAGGTAAATATAATCACTAGGCTTGAGCCAGTGTAAAAATGTTCAAACCGGTTTGATTTCAAGCCAAACACCGGAACAGACCAGTATACTGGCACTTCAACGTGCCTCCTTTCACATGCTTCAGCACCAGGAAAGGTCAGTTTTGCAAATGTTTCAGTTCACCACCCTTATGTTAGCGTTAAGAGTGAAATGCTCCCTGGGTAGCTCACCTGGTAGAGCCAAGGGGGTAAGCCTCGCTCCACAACGCATAGCTCCTATGGCTCCATTTTGATGCTACCGGCTCTCACCCGCTGTTAGCATTCCATTGACTGCCATTCATTTTGACGTCACTTTGACAGCGAATAACTTTACATCTGAAGCGTTTAAATACTTTATTTGTCTATTGTTTATTTCTAAAGAAACACAACAATGTATAAAAGGCTCCATTACCTTGTATCTCACGTTATGGCTCCACAGCAGACGTATTTGTAAAAATAGGCTAACGATTGTGTCATAACCGCAAAGTTCAATGGCGTGGGCTATGACAGTTCTAGTGTTAAAGGTCCCATGGCATGAAAATTTCACTTTGAGTTTTTTAAACATTAATATAAGTTCCCCCAGCCTGCCTATGGTCCCCCAGTGGCTAGAAATGGTGATAGGTGTAAACTGAGCCCTGGGTAACCTGCTCTGCCTTTGAAAAAAGTAAGCTCAGATGAGCCGTTCTGGAATCTGCTCGTTATGACGCAATAACGAGCGAGGTTACCTCCCCTTTCTCTGCTTTGCCCACCCAGAGAATTTGGGCCCCTCCCATTACAATTTCCAGGGTAGATAGCTGCCGTACCGTACGTGCGCCATTGTTTTTCATTGGGAGACATCATGGCTAGCAAACAAGTGAAGCATATTTGCTTAGTGTTTGGATGTTCAGAAGAACCCAAACATTTTTTTCTGTTCCATCATCTGAGCCTGTGCAGAGCCAGTGGGTTAATTTTATTTTATCTGTAAATACAACGACAGAAATCCCCAAAGTTTTCTTTGTGTGCGAAAAACATTTCACTGACGACAGTTTCCTCAACTTGGGCCAATACAAAGCTGGCCTTGCTGATCGTCTGAGGTTAAAGCCTGGTGCAGTACCAACTCTTCGTGGCTCAGCTACAAACCTCGAAATGGTAAGTCAACTAACCATATCATTTTTTAGCTTCACTGCATATGGTTACTTAGCTTGTTACACTTGAACGTGGCTGTAACATTAGCTAGCTAGCTCTGCAGCTAGCAGCCCAGTTACTGGCTAATGTAAATACGGATAGCATCAAGTATGTGTGTGAATAAGGGCTGCAGTACTAGAGTCCGGTCTTGGAGAAACACAGCTTGGACGGGGATGTTCGGCTTTTCACAAGTTTAGACAGCTAGCTAGGTAGCTAACGCTACGCCGACGTTTGGTAACGTTAGTGCAACAGCGTTAGCCTAGCCTGGTAGGTAGCTAAATATTACGAATGCTTTCGGAGTTTCCTAGCTATGTCTGCGTCTATGTTGTCAACATAAGACCTGTTCGGTTAGTGCTCATTTTGTATCAATGTTATTGAATGAAATATTAAGCTTCGCTCAGACGAAATGGGTGGGTTTTTGTTACTTTATACACACAGATAACTGGCTATATTTAGCCTGTACGTATGCTAGCGGACATTAGATAACTTCAGTGTTTTCTCTATGTTGATTTGACCGTGGCGGCTCCCCACAGCAACATGCCTGCCACCCATGGTATCAGAAATAGGGCTGCATTGTTAGAGTGCATGTCGGATAATAGCGCGGACACGCGCTTCATTTTTTGTTTGTGTTCTTCACCTGCTATCTAAATTGCACATGGCTGTTGATTTGATATAATAGCGATTGCTCAACATCTGCTGCTAAAAGCATTTAACCTGCAGTAATGTTTGAAATGGAGACACACATATTGTGCCTTTTCACGGAGATCCAGGCCATTATTTTAAGGCATAGCAAAACCAACCATAGGGGTACACTCTGTAATACTGGTCACTTTTTTTCTACAGTACATCTGGAGTGAAGCTATATTGTCATTTAGTTGCTCAAATGCTCTGTACTAGTACCTAGCAGTGGTAAAAGTAGTGGATTTCTTTTTGTATCAGTTGTAACACCACTATCATGAGGTCTCATCATATGTCATTCTGCTTTCTTTAGATCATTAGATTATATTATATCAAGGGGAATGGATATACATACAAATCATGGGTATTGTGACACTGTTTTTGCTTTTAGATCAACAAATAATAACCCCAAATTATTGTCTTGATACTGTCAAGCATACGATTATTTTTTCTGTCCTGGACTCGGTCTTGACTCTGACCTTTTTGAACTCATTCTTGTCTTGGACTCAACCAAGCTGGTCTTGACAATAGCCCTGGTGTAACGCGTGTGTTGTTCACTTCTTTGTTATTTGGATAACCGTTCTGCTGTTGTTGTTATGGCGCGTGCAATTTCTGCCTATGCCATCTTTTAAATTATTGAGTGCACCTCTGCAAATATATACAAAGTAATACATTGAGTGGTAATTTGACCTTGTTGTCTGTACACAGGCCAGCACATCAACTGCTTCCATTGAGCTGCCTTTCTCAAGGGATGTTGCCTGCCAGACAGACCACCTGGAAACATGTACTATAGGCACACAGCTAGCCTTGAGGACTCTGCGGCCCCACTTTAGAAGTGAAGGTATGTACTTGCCACCTTCAGTACATTTACTTTTCATGTACTCAGTAAGTATTCTGGTATTTGTCAATGCTTTCATTATGTGTTGTTTCATTGGACTTGCCTTTTTAAATTTTGGCCGTAGGTATCCAGGCAAGTGTCTCCTGCAGAGATTTTGGTGTGGGGCCCTCAAATGCAGACCCTTTGTACCTGTCATCGACACCTATAAAGAGACCACCCAAAAGACCTCGTCTAGACCTCGATGAAGAGCTCGAGGACAATCCATTGGAGGGCAGCTCTTTAGTCGGAGCTTCAAAGGGACAGGATTCCACTTATGATCCTGCCGACTCCATCACAGCATCGTTAGACTCTACGCTAAAGTTGTAAGTTACGGAGTGTGAAGATATGTATGCTTGTGATAACTTTTATGATTTTTCTTCTCAGTGAGACTGTTTTTATCAATACTTTTCGGACTGTTTATGTGCATAAAGATTGTTAAACCAGCTGCAAACAGGATGATGGTTTGAAATACAGTCCAGATGAAACCTCAATCTGTTTAACTCAAAATGAGATTTCCTTTCTTTGTTTTGTTATACAGAGAAGATTCATCCACTTCCACCCACAACAGCAAAATATACATGGTGTACGAGAACTGCATCATGGAGTTGTTTAATGCATGTCCAGTCTGCACGCGGGCATGTGATGTGAAGACCCAAAGGCTGGGGAAATTCCTGTCTGTGAAGCAGCGGTGCCCCCATTGCACATTTGCAAGACACTGGAATAGCCAGCCTGTCCTTGGGAGCACTCCAGCTGGAAATCTGCACCTTTCTGCAGCCGTGTACCTCAGTGGTGCATCTTTCATCCAAATTGAAAAGGTAAATGATGTGCAACTGTAGTTACTTTCACTGTGAATTACTTCAATTTAGATCAAATTACATGTATTATTTATCCTCCCAAACCAACAGGTCTTCAAGGCAATGAAGCTACAGTTGTTTCGGTATGAAACATTTCGCCGCCATGCCAGATCTTTCATTGAACCAGCAGTTATTCACCATTGGAAAGTCACACACGATGCGAATCTGCAGCGGCTGAGTCAGGAGGAAAAAGTGATCCTTGGTGGTGACATGAGAGCTGACTCACCAGGTATTGATACTTAATTGAATAAGTGTAGTTTATACATGGGCTAGATATAGTTTGAAGTTAAAAGGAGTGACCTAAATAAAATGCCAGCATTAAATGGTAATTATTAATGTCCCTATTTGAACAAAAACAGGCCACTCTGCAAAATATGGGAGTTATACAACTATGGATCTCCAGAGTAACACCGTTGTGGTTCAGGTAATTTGCCCAAATTTATTTTGCAAAGGGGTTATTGGTTGGAAGTCTGTAACGCATTGTCTCTTAATATATTATTTTCTGTGTTAACAGAGCAACGAGGTTGGTAGCTACCACATGGAGAAAGAGGGCCTGACAAGGAGTCTAGCATTACTGGAGTCACGTGGCGTCAAACTTGATTGCATCGTCACTGATCGTCATCCACAAGTACAGAAGTTCCTCAGGGAGAGAAATATAACCCATTACTACGATGTCTGGCACATGGCAAAAGGTAAATTGTCAGTGCCAATATTGAGCTGATTGACGTCCATATTCCATTGTAACAAAATCTATAATTTTTGCTCCAGCCTTTTCCTTTGTTTGACTTTTTAGTGATATCCTTTTGGTGAGAAGGATTTGATGTTAGATTTTTGGTAAAGCTCCCATTTGGTGAAAAGACTTGTCCTAGCTGTGAAAATGTTGACACTATGAATTAATGTTAAAAAATGCTTTGAAATTGATTTTGAAATGCTACAATAGAGTAATTACTTTATTACAATAGAGAGTTTATGAGTATGTTAACTAAGTGTAATATATTTGGCTTTCGTTGTAGGAATTTCAAAGAAACTGGAAGCAATCAGTAAGCAGAAAGACTGTGAGAAACTCAAGAAGTGGATGAAAAGCATCAACAACCACATATACTGGACTGCAGCTACCTCAACCTCCGGGCCAGAGAGAATCGCAAAGTGGACCGCGATCCTGAACCATGTTCGAGATGTCCATACACACCAGGATCCTCTTTACCCCGAGTGCGAGCATGTGATCCACAAGACAACTGACAAGAGTAAATGGCTCCAAGCGGGTATTTCATCAATATAACAGGCTAAATGTAAAAACAGTAAACAGACAACTACACACACTGTAATTTAGTCATTTTCAGAAATTTATCATTATCATTGTTGTAATATTCTGTACTGTATTTTTTTCTAATATTGTCTTATTGTCTGCAGCAACTCCAGCTTTCTACAAGTTGGAGAAGTTGCTGACCAACAAAAGAACAATGAAGGATGTTGCAAAACTGAGCCCCCACTACCAGACTTCATCATTGGAGGCTTTCCATGCCGTCATCCTTCGTTTTGCACCAAAGAATGTTGTCTTTCCCTTTATTGGAATGCTGTGCAGGTGAAAGAGTTAGTTGACTCAATAATTTTGATAATTGTAGCCCAAAATATCTGTTATTAACAAGTTTTGTATTGTACTTCCAGACTCTACCTGGCTGCTATGCATTACAATGAAAATGCGGACCGACCACAGGCCAAAACACAGGAAGGGGAACCTCTCTTCAAAATCTACTTTCCAAAGGCTAGGAAGGGAGAGTGCAGAGCTAAACCACAAAAGACACAGCCGACTTTTGGTAAGGGTTCAATTAAAAAAAAACATAATTTATTTCTCTTAATGAAAAGACAATTAAATACACAAACACAGTAAAAACAAAACTCAAACAATTAAAAACAGAAATATGTTTGTGCTTTTGTTTTATGATACAGGTTATGTTGCTAACATGATGGACCTCATTTTTGAGGAAGTCTTTGTCAACCCTACGCCATACACCGCTGCGCTGTTGGCCATCCCTGTCCCAGAGGACCTATCGGCGCAGTATGAGAAGCCGGACAAGGAAGAGGTCATTGCCAGCTTTGTGTCAAGGTTCAAACGGGGGGCAGTTTAAACCCTACGTAGTGGCCTTCCTCATCAGGAAACTCTGAGTGGATGCGCAAGACCACACAAGCTGGAATGACGACCCGGATTCTGCGACCCAGGAGGCCCCAACACCAGCTCACAAAGGACCGATAGGAGAGATACCTGTAGCGACTGAACAATTGATCCTGTTATTTAGTTTTGCATAGATTTTTTTATTTTGGTTTGTGTTATTGTTATCTAAATGAATATTCCTATGTATCATCTTAAATGCATGTTTTGTAAAAAGAATTTATTTTCCTCTGATGTAAATAAATCTGGACATACTGTCATCTGTCTACACTATTGGATGAAAATTAAGCACACAATTTGTTGAGTCTAGACAAGACTTTACTTTTTTATTTTAACTACTGTAACAAAGCACAACTTACTGGTGTATTCCTCTCAATTGTAGAGGCCCATAGTCAGCTCTGTATATTTGGCCTGCATTCTGCAGAGAGTACACATTTAAGCAGACAGGCTCAAATCCAGGATGGTCAACCATACATGCAAGCTGTTCTTCGACCTCCCGTAGTCTTCTAGTAACCTAATTATAAATGGTAAGTGTCATTTTTAAGCACAATTAGTTGTCACGTGAATAGACAGAGTAGTTTACAATTTAGTGGTGACAATGCTACCTGAGGTGTCTCCATGCAGCAAATATTCTCAGCTTCTGTGGGCATGGTAACACATTTTCCACAACGGCACCTATACAAAAAAAGTAGATGTAATAATGGCAGAGAGATGACTAACTAATAGCGCCACTGATTAGTGTCTATAGCTGATATTTTATTATATATATATATATATATATATATATATATATATATATATATATATATATATATATATATATATATATATATATATATGAGAAACATTTCTGGGGTAAATCATGGGTTATGTGTAACATTACTGTAATATACAGTACATGGCCTAATTACAAAATGAGCCACAGTGAAGTATTCTCTAAAATACAAACATTACTGATAGATGCTAATACAGCTTTAGAATTATAGCAACATGGAAAAGCCAACAACGCAGGCTGTAACAGCATACATAAACAAACCAACTAAAGTACCATATCCAGACACAATTAAAAATAAGCCAAAGTAGTCTTCTCTAAAATACAAACATTACTGATATGACTGATATAGATGCTAATACAGCTTTAGAACACCAGCAAATTACAGCAACATGAAAAGCCAACAACGTAGGCTAGCGTTAGCTAGATGATAATAACTGTAACAGCATACATAAACAAACCAACTTAAGTACTGTATCCACACACTACATTTTAAACTAACCATTCGGAGACCTGCTGTTGTAGCCGCAGAGTTGCAACTTCTTCAGGTGCTTCTTCCTCCGGACCAGATTCTGGGTCAAACTGGAAAGCTTTAACGACTGGGAGTCTACAAGCCATTGCGATACATCCACTATAAACATTAGCGCATGGTGCCGTGGCCAGCAAGTTGGTCAAGGCTACACCCCCACCCTCCACCTTGCCCTGTCAATCTCCTCCTCATTAGCATTTAAAGCTACAGACACAGAAATGGCACGTCCTGAAGCAAGCTCATTGAGGCAAGGAAACTAGTGGCTGTAATTCTGTATCAAGGCTGAGTTTGGGGAAAGACACTTCAGATACTGTATCAGATACTGAGGCCTATATAAAAGCACCCAAAGACCACCATGTAATAGGACCTTTAAAGCAGAATTAGACAATATTGGATTGAGGCTGATTCACTCTCATTCAATGCTGCATGGACACTGACTGACAGAAAAACAGCTGAAAGGGCACGTCGGTCTTTAGGGCTGTAACACGCACGCACACACAATTGCTGTAAATGAGCAGCCCTGGGTGCCACTTAACTGGTAGGGGTCTAAGTGTTTATGGAAATAATCATTATTATTATTATAACAATCACAAATGCACAGGATTTTTTGACAATTTACAACATAAGTGGGTGTAACTTTTAAAGATTTGCAATTTATAGATAAAAGGCATCGCTCACATGATAGCACAGACATGGACAATTTTTGGTGGTGTGTGTGTGTGTGTGTGTGTGTGTGTGTGTTCAGTGCATGCACTTCAAAAAGTGGTAAAGTTTAACACAAATGGCCACTTAAACTCAAGTCAAATGCTGCAATTAGCCTACATTATACATTTTTCCCTTCAGCTTTCTCTTCACGGCTCCTGACTAACTTTTTTTTTTTTTACTAGGAGCACTGTAGCCCCTATTTTAGGGGCACAGACAGAAAATGATATACGGTACAGATTTTATATTCCACCAGAGTAGTCTTGTCAACATATCGTCATCGTCTGTAGCAAGGTTATTATAGTTTTGCATTTTTCATTAGTTTTTCTTTTTATTTCGTTTTGACTTTTTGTTTTCAAATTCAGTTTAGTTTTAATTAGATTTTAAAGCGGGTTTGCTAGTTTAGTTTAGTTTTTATTAGTTTTACTCTTTTTTGGGTTATTTGTTGGGAGCAAGATTCAAAAAGGTCAGAAAAAGTATTTTGTAATAATAACTCAACAAAAACATCATACAATTTTAGAAATACTGTATGTATTCACAATGTATTAAACAATAACACCGGTACATAAAATGTATATGATGATGAGCACAAATATGTAAACAGTCTACACAATACGCCGCAGTAAGTGCAAAATGTGTAAGTGACATGTGCCAGGAAAAAAAGTAAATAGCCAATAGACTAAAGAAGACATACATCAACAGGTGTTTTCAACTTTGGTTTGAGTAAAGTGGCGAACTTTTTGAAGTCAATCGACTCACACAGTTGTGTAGACATCCCAGTATCAATACACATATTAACCCACGCTTCCTCCCGCTTTTGGTGTTCCTGCGTATTTACTAACCAGCAGCTATCGGGTCGCCGGTGAAAGCACGCCTGTAGTGTTCTCTGTTCTACGATTGTGTCAGTCATGCTGCCTCGCCCTGTATTCATACATTCATGCCCTGTACCAGGGTTAGCTTCTGTTTCGGGGAAAGGGGGCTTTGCGTTCTCCTTTACCTTGTTAAGGTAAGCTAGGTTAGCCTCCTGGTGTGCGCTTCTCAAATGTACTTTCAAATTCGTGGGATGTTTCCCTTTAATAAATTGTCCACATATTTTACTACCTTCCACTGCATGGTACTTGCTTTTATCTGACACAGTGATGATCAAATAGGACTCAGACGCTTTTTTTTCCGACTTTCGGTACTGCCACGATGCCAGGCGAGGGGCATGGACTATGTTGTGTTCAATTTGAAACACGCTGAAATGTGGCAGGCGCATTTCTGACCCCAAATGGCATAACTGTATACTGCAGGAAGTGGTCTGGGGTTACAAAGGCCGAGATCCCAGAAACTCTGCGTTAGTGGAACCTGCCAGTACCCCTTCAACAGATCGAGCTTTATAATAAATATGGCCGGCCCAATATTATTGATACAGTCCTCCATGCGAGGCAAAGGAAATGAGTCTGGCCCTTAACTGCGTTAACCTTGCGATAGTCGGTACAAAAGCCATCAGACCAGGAGCCAGCAAACACGGCAAACTCCAAGGACTACAGCTAGGTACAGCTAAACCATTTTCCAACAGGTAATTAGCTTCCTTTTTCATCAGCTCTCTTTTGGCTAAAGGACAACGGTAAGCATGCTGTTTAATGGGAGGTGGAGTACCAACATCAATGTCATGTTTTAATACGTTGGTGCTAAAGGGTACGTCACTAAACAGAGATGGATGGGAGCGCATCAAGGAAACTATCTCTAGTCGCTGATCTACCAGGAGATAATTCAAATGGGTGTCTATTTTCGACAAGAACTCTGTGTTACAAAGTCTACCACTCTGCTGATCACTGCCCAGTACCGCCAAACCGTCGTCAGCAGGGCATGAAGTTAACTTTTTTGACCACCAGCCACTGTGGCGGGTGGATTTAAAAATCCACCCGCCACAATGACTTTTTACCAGCCAGATTTTTTTTTGCCTCATAAAGGTGAAAAACAGGAATTACTGTGTCTCTTTGATCCTTTCCTGTCCTATGCCTGTGTATTAAGACGAAACATAATAATTTATTGAATTAATCAAATTTGAACATACAGTAGGCCTATGTGTGTGGCTTGTTGATCTTTACATCGTTAGTTAATTTTCTATCCTGGTCTGGGACACACATTCATACGGTTTGAGTAGCTACTTATTGGACTTTAACTTATTGCACTTACAATAATGAGCATAGCAGTCCTCAATTTAGGTTATTATGTACGTCTCATCTCCGTTTTTTCCTGCATTCACCGTGTGATTGTGTCCGTGTGTCCATGTGTGTGTGTGTGTGTGTGTGTGTGTGTGTGTGTGTGTGTGTGTGTGTGTGTGTGTGTGTGTGTGCGTGCGCGCGTCGCGGGGGAAATGGAGCAACGGCAGCAGCTTTCAGCAACATTAGAGTGAAACATCGCTACAGTGTACATTGATGTTAAAATTTCTACCGGTTGGCAGGACAGTCCGAAATGTTTTGCACGGTCTGTCGCTGTACGTTTTGTTGGTAAATGTGAAATGTTCGAGTCACACACGTCTTGTCTTCGTTATCAGAAACAAGGAAATGAATTTGACCCGTTCTCACTACCGCTTGGTCAGTGGCTGCACGTGGGACTGCTGGGATTGTCGCGAGTAATGCAAATGCGATAGGGGGCCCCGGCTGTCAATCAATGTCTTCCAGTGATGCAGGCCTCTGATTGGTCTGGGCCCGTAAGCAACCGCGTACCCTGGTTACCAATAGTTGCGCCTCTGAATCACTCAATTCTCATTGGCTACCTGCCAATGTGGCAGGTAGATTGACAGTGTTACCCGCCAATTGCAAAATTCACCCGCATTTGGCGGGTGGGCGGGTGTTCATTTCATGCCCTGGTCGTCAGGTAAAGATTCCACACAAACCAAGAAAGTAGATGTTTTGTCTGGGGCAACAGTCTCCAGAGTTTTTTCCTGCTCCCCCTGGACAGCTTCTCTGGAATGATAGGATTTAAGCATTTTAATGTGGCACAATCGCACCTTACGTCTGCGCTCAGGCATGTGGATGACGTATTTTTTGTCAGACACTTTACTTTTTAGGACATACAGTCCTGAAAAACAGGCAGCAAGAGCAGAGCCAGGCGTCGGTAACAGCACCAGAACTCTCTCACCCGGTTCGAACTCACGCTTAACTACTTTCCGGTCAAACCTTTCTTTTATACTCTCCTGAGAGGAGGAGAGTGCCACTTTAGCCAGCGCAGAAGCATGACGTAACGCTTCTTGCATCGTGATACAAAATCCTGAACTGTAGTCTGTGGAGAAGTGTTACACAATAACTGTTCCTTTAACACTTTCAGTGGGCCACGCACATGGTGCCCGAACACAAATTCAGCTTGGCTGAACCCCAGTGACTCCAGTTTGGCTTCACGTATGTAAAGGGGACACCCTCATCCCATTCTCTCCCTGTATCAAGACAGTACTTACACAGCATGGACTTTAGAGTTTGATGCCAATGCTTAAGCGCCCCCTGTGACTGTGGATGATACGCACTAGAGACTGAATGAGTGATGCCCAGAGACTGCAAATTTTGCCTAAAAGATTTCGACAGGAAGTTAGTTCCTTGATCAGTCTGTACAACCTTTGGTAACCCAAACGTGGTAAAGAACTTGGTCAATGCCCTTGTGATGGCAGGTGCAGTAAGTTTTCGCAGTGGAATGGCCTCAGGAAAATGAGTGGTAACGCACATTACTGTTAACAAAAACTGGTTACCAGACTTTGTCCTCGGCAATGGACCAACACAATCGACCAATACACGTTCAAAGGGTTCACCAACAGCAGGAATAGGGTGCAAAGGGGCTGGAGGAACAACCTGATTTGGCTTCCCCATCACCTGGCAGGTACTACATGTGTTGCAGAAGCGTGCCACGTCCGCCTTCATTCCTGGCCAGAAGAAATGTTTCAGAAGACGGTCATAGGTTTTAGTGATACCAAGATGACCAGACCAGGGATGTTCATGGGCTAACTCTAGTACATGCTGATGGTACGCAACAGAAATCACTATCTGACACACTGAGCCCCAGTCACCAACTGAATTGGTTTCACCTAGTGGCGAAATCCATCTCCGTATCAACACCCCGTTATCTACGAAGAATGACTTACTCTCAGTACACTTACTGACATCCTTCACTGCTGCAAAACATTTCCTTAAAGATGGGTCACCTGACTGGGAGCTGATGAGTGCCTCATGTGTCAGTGGCAGCACATGAGCAGCAAGAGGTTCTGCCCCACTTTCACACCTTTCTAAGTCTGCTGTACAGTTCTCCTTTTCCCCGTAGGTGGCAGCCTGTCCTCAGATAGGGCAGAAGCGAAAACAGAATCGGACAGATCAAATCCTGGGTTTGTTTTCTGGCTTGAGCCCTAGTTACCACGCTAACTGAAAACACATCAGGGTGACACTGGACCAAATCATCATGTATAGATTCTGCAATAGAGATGTCAACAACTTCGGGTGATGGATATACTTTACCCCCCGCTAAGTCGTTACCCATTATAAAAGTAACACCATCGATGGGGAACGAGGAACACACAGCTACCGGAATGGACACACACACACACACACACACACACACACACACACACACACACACACACACACACACACGGGACGAAACCAGTTTTAAGGTTAGACTGGAAGTGAATGCGGTGAAGAGGTGCAGGTACAATACCCATCCCGATACCTCTTACGATTGTGCTCGCGTTACGGGCAGACTCCTCACTCAAGGGCAGCACCGTGGAAAGGATGAATAACTGGGAGCCACCTGTGTCTCGCAACACTGAGACAGGACACTGATCATCCGCCCTACCTGTGAGCGAGACAAATGCAGGAACAATGAAAGGTTTGAAACACTCATCAGGTACGGTTTGAATGGTGGATGGTGAACAACTTGCTACTGTTTTAACTAGCCCCACACCCTTGGGCTTTGGAACTGCCGCCTGCTGCTTACGTTCCCATGCATTGCAGTCAGCAATTAGATGGTCAGCTTCATGACAGAAAAAACATTGCCTATCTGTCTTAGGACCAGAGGAAGATGTACCAGCACATGGAACACACGTGTCACTGGACCTAAAAGCAGTTTCACGATGAGTGGAAGAATCGTGCCTAATAAAGGCGCCTTTGTGGGTTAGAGCGAACTCATCAGCAAGAATAGCAGCTTGTTGCAGAGTAGATACTTTCTGCTCATTTAAGTACACAACAGTCCGCTCAGGCACACCGTTTTTAAATTCCTCCAACAACATCAGTTCACGAATCGAAACAAAGTCATCTGCCCGACAAGCTGAACACCACTGGTCAAACAGCATCCCTTTCTACCTGGCAAAGTCAGCGTACGCCTGGCCTGCAGTTTTCTTAAGGCCGCGGAAACGCTGTCTATATGCCTCAGGCACAAGCTCATATACCTGCAGTATCACGCTTTTTACTTTTTTATGAGAGGCTGTCCTCTACGGAAAGAGAAGAGCAAGCCTCCTGAGCTTTACCCGTTAGTTTGCACTGTAACAATTATGCCCACACATCCTTCAGCCTGTGCAGAGCAGTAGCAATGCGCTGAAACGCACCAAAATAACCCTCCACAGACTCTTGAAAGACGGGAACCAAAGAAATGTTTTTACTCACGTCAAATGTAACAGATGAATCAGACATCCGCGTAACAGACGAAACTGAGCTAGACTGTAGTTCCAGCTCGCGCATCTTGACCGCGGTCTATGCCTCCAACCGCTTCAACTCCAACTGGAGCTGAAATTCACGCTCCCACTCCTCCTTCCATTCCTTCTTGTCCAGCTGGAGACGAGCTAAACGCAGCTTTATTCTGTATTCTCTATTCTGGAGCCAGGGGTCGTTTCAACAGACAACGGTTCAAAACGTAGCAACATAAACTGCTTGTCGTCCCTGTCATCACATTTTACACCAGGGGTCAGGTTAAATATGTCTCGCTGCAGCTCAGTCGCTTCCGCCCCCCGGAACTCGGAGCGGACCTCCGAGTTCACACACCCCCCCCTTCCACCAACCAGTCAACCACGGCAGCTTTCAGCTCCTTTTTAATGAGAGTGGCTGAAACTTGGTTACCGTAGCGGTTGGCAATCGCCAATAAATCAACTTTCCTACAGTTGTCTAGCTTACACAGCGCAGGCTCCGCCACAAACTCCTCCACACTAAACGCTGCCCCACTTGCCATCACGGCGGCAATAGCGCTTAGAAGCTAGGCTAAGCTACAAACAAATTATAGCGTGTGACTCATTCCATGGTAAACGTCACAACTATTAACGCAGGATGCTACACACACACACACAAACAAACAAACCCAGCCTTACAATAAACTTGATCCCCGCCCAGGATTTACTCCGAAAATAATAAAGGAAAAATAATAAACAAGTGTCCGATGGAGGGGCCGCTGTGCAACCCAGCTGGTCTGAGGGAGTTGTTAATAATTAGTGAAGGCTCGACCGTGAACACCCAGACGCCAATACTCACCGCGAACCACCGGAAGTGACATTACCCTTCCAAATCAAAATAATCCACACAACTACAAATGTATTTACAAATTTCTTTAAACAAAATTGATCCCAAATTGCAAATCAATAGGCCTACATTAAAACACAGTCCAGTCTTCTTTCTAATATTGTTTTTAACAAAAAACAAATAGAAATACCTGAATCAATTAAATAAAAAAAATACACATACACACACACACACAAATGCATTAAGATGTACAGCCAAATGAAAAGCATCCATCAAATCTCATCTCAAACACTTGAGTTTTTCTATTTGCATTTTTACTGCTGCATTCAACAATAGTTTTTTCCCAGCATTATTTACAGGCAGGCGACCACAGGCAGCTGTGTTGCTGGAGACGCTGCAGTTCACTTGCAGACCATGCACTGCCCCTCCACACTAGCACCATGGCAGTCTTAAATTACAAATCAAGCACTTTATTTCAATGGCTACTTTTCAGGTTTATTGTTTTCTTAAATTATTTAAATGGGTTGACAAAGGACATTTTGTGATGACCTGATTATATCTGTCTTATAATATGCCAGCAAGCAATGCATCATCAAGGCTGTGTTGTAGATGTTGATGAAAGCCTTTTACCCTTGCACAGTTAACAATATGCAGTGCACCCATCCATATGAAGCACATTGCACACATAATTTGGGTGATATGAATGTAAGATGATTGCAGAAGTGACACTGATCTGTGTTTTTGTTTATTATTTTTAAAGAAATGGCAGAGCAGATTCCGAAAACAAATCCAGTGTGGCAGGGTTTACATTTGTATGATGTAAATTGAGGGAGCAAAAGCAGTATCGGCTCCAAATATTGGCTCAAGAAAATTGGCTAAGGCTGAGGAAAAAAATTGGTATCGGCACTAAAAAATCCATATCGGTCGATCCTTAATTACCACAAATGACATAAACACCAAAGTAAGAAAACAAAGCATACATGTATAACAACAGAAAATGACATGAACTAACACACAGACAAGGTCTTGGAGACTTGTAACCCTTAATAAATAGTGCACTGGATTCAATGTAGCTGGTTTAACAATAGGATAGATTGATGTATGAAAGAGTTTTTAAGTCTGATGCAATTGAAAGAATGAACACTAAAGTGTCTGTTTGAAGGCAGAAGCTGATATTCTCTGTTCAAAACGTGAGGAGTTATTTGAAATATTCCTGGCCAGTCTGAGCATACTATTATGGCGTTTTTCCATTACATGGTACCTGCTTGACTCGCCTCGACTCTACTCGCCTTGTTTGGTTTTCCATTACGAAAAAAAGTCACTGGTACCTGCAACAGGTACTTTTTTTAGTACCACAACCGTCGAGGTTCCACGCGAGCTGAGCCGATACCAAAAGGTAAAAGACAGGGGGTGTCCTGAACAAACCCGCCATTTTTAAATAGTTTAGCCAGCTGTGTGTTTTTTTTTTTGCTGCCTCCAGCTTCATTTGGCTGTGGCAACAACACACCTTCGACGTTCTGTGTGTGTGTCACGGCACTTTCCTGCGGTGGCGCTATGACGACCAGCCACGCTCGCCTAAATGCGTGCTCTGGGGGAATTACTGGAATTGGTGGGTCTTTGTAAATTATAGAGTGCGGACTAGACCTACTCTATCTGTAAAGTTTATTGAAGCTTAGGCCAGCTTAGTCCCATTCTCACGTTAAACGCAACACGCAGGGAAAAAGAAACCGGGGGATAATGTTACTGGCTAGGCTAGCCCTTAGGCTCAATCCCAATTCTCTGTCTTACCCCTTCCCCTTAGTTTTGCGCGTTCACGTGAGAGTAAGGGCTATCCCAATTATCATTGTGATCGAGGGGTAGGGCTAAGGGGGAGGGGTAAATACCCCTTAAAACCAAGCACTTTCGTGAACTTACTTGAAACCAAGGGGTACCGAGAATACACTGCGCAACTGGCAACAATGTGCTACACAGTCCTGTACATATATATTGTCAACCATGTTCTTAATTGAAACGTTTTTAAAAATCGCTAGTTTGTTACGCTAACGTTACATTGCTGATTTGCACAACAGTCCCGCATTTCTCTGCCTTGAATGGACTCCATGCATGTCTACAGTTTTAACTAAACTCCATTAGCAGCGAATTTCATTTGATATCAGTGCATAACACTACTTGCTTTGGACGATACGTGCTTTACATATACCGTCCTGTATCACACAGGGACGCCGGAGGAAACCCAGCAGCTGATCCACTTTCGGGCTGAACACGAGCAGAAGTTTCTTAAATCAAAATATGCTGCAAAACAACTATGGGAGTGAGCCATGCGTTCATGTTGTAGCCATTCATTATTGTATTGGTACTGTATTATTGTAAACATTTGTAATTCATTCCTTTTGTAAATTTCTATTGTATTGTTGTTAATATCCTTTCTGTTTTATTCTTATATGTTAAGTGAGTGTTGTACTTTGAGAGCAAAGATTAACCGGAGTCAAATTCCTTGTTTGTTTGCACAAACCTGGCCAATAAAGCTGATTCTGGTTCTAATAGTTGATAATGGTTCTGTAATATACTATATTTTATATGTTTTTGCCCGTTATATTTACTTTATTGGGCAATAAAGACAGATTTTTGTTAACAAAGAAAATGTTTCTGAACATCAATGACATTCAAAACCGTGATAACTGAAACAGATATACAAAACACCATGCAGTGTGTATTCAAATATTTATTGATGACATAACCGTAACCAAGTGTTGTCTCATTTCATATGGGTATGTTTTATTCCCTAGCCCTTACCACTTGGTTTCAAGGGACAAGGGCTAGGGGTAAGACGAATGGGTAGGAGAATGAGATTCAGCCTTAATAGCTTTGTGTCTTTCTTATAACCTAGCCCAGGTTAGCTTAGCCCAATATGCTTAAAAGCATTTAACCCTCTGGAGTCGAGAGCTCCACCGCCGTAGCTCGGCAGGATAAAAATAAATGTCATGTACTTAGAGTAATAGCTTCATGAGTTTTTATCATACAAGCATGGCACAAATATTGACAGAATCTGTACATTATACACTTTCCAATGTATCCACTGCCAAATTATTTAAAAATTACGTGAATTAGATAAAACCATAAACTTTTCACATTACTCAGTCACAGCAGGTAACATTCCACAGGGAGAGCGCAAACCCAGCCCCCTGTATTTGTATCTCTATTCAGGTGACGATTAGTTTCGGTATTGCAGGAGGATCTAAGTCACACTGGACTACGCCCAGTTAAACCAGAATGCCATGCAGCTTTAAAGATGTTTGGGATTCTGGACACCGATGTCCGCCAAGCAGAGATATAGTGTGTTACAACACGCAGCACATGTAGCCTACCTAACTTGGAATGATACAGAGAGGATTATCAACAACCTCTGGTGGTCTGACATGTTGACATCTTGAACATGTTAAGAGGCTAAAAGCACATTTAAAACCTGCCCCGTTTCAGCCGCCTGGGTGCGAACTGTAGCAGGAGCATAACTCGGTGTAGGCAACACCGATTATTTCCGTTTTTCTCGCTACTGACGCACTCCATGACCACAAACAACATAGCTACTATCATCGTCCATTGTGATGGCTGGCCGACATCACGATGGAGAGCCACCATCGTGATGCCACGCCCCCCACCCTGTCAGACACACTACTCCTAGTCGCGGGCGCTGGACGGGAAATTGACATCTGCGTCGGTCTTAAACTAGCAAAAACACTTGCGTCTGGCTTTCCGCTGTGCAGGGTGCAAGATAGGGCCCCTTAAGTGGAAGCTTTTTTCCCCCTTACAGTCTCTCTCTGTCCCTGTCAGTAGCAGCTCGCTCTACCTGGACTTGTAACGTAAACAGACTGTAACGTATCAGCATGTGGTAAGGTCATGCTCTGTGCCCCGGCTTGGACACAGCGGTCTCGAGCGAGAGAGAAAAGGTGTTAACGTAGAACTCTTCACACTTTCCTTTCTCCCCTCACAAGTTTGCGGACACTACTGTGTGCATGCATCAATAAGTATGTCTGAAGTCCTGTGGGTACAGGACAATGTTATGTAGGATTTATGAATGTACGTTAGCAACAGTAGGCTAATTAACGAGGGTGCTATTTTATGTGTGAGCTAATATTGCGCATCTGTTCATGTGCGCTGCAAGAGTTATGTTTCTGTTTATTGAATGCGTTATAGAGCTCAACAGTCCCGCCCACAGCGGGTTCCGGAAGTAAAAATCCAATGCAATTTCTCCATTGACAATTTCAGTAGAAGACATAAAATCGTAACCGTCGATGTTAGACTTAAAACCAGCTACGGCATGACTAAGCTATTGTATATGCTCATATAGATGCCAAAAGTTTGTGGGGCACTAACCTTGTTTTGAGATAAATGTCTTTAATTCGCGATGTCTTGGATAAGTACTTCATTACCCACAATCCTGAACAATCCCACAGTGATGCCTCTGATTGGTGGAACTCATGCTGGTGAGGAGGGGGAGCCGTCTGCACGATCCGTCACGTACATGCGCAAGATGATTTTCCGAGGATCTACAACACTGCCCGATTCACGACCTGTTCCACAATTCGTCCGGCAAGCTAACGTTAGTTTAGCTAACAGCTAATTAGGCTAACCGCTAGCTAACTGCTTGATTCAGTCTAAAATAAATTAAAAAAAACGAAATACTGGGAAAGCAGGCTGCAGCTGATGTAACAGCTGCTATATATTTTAACGGTTCTTTTCAGGTTTTATTTTGAGGGTCTTTTAAAGTTATTACATGCTGTCTAAGCTAGCGGTTAGCCGACTTAGCTGTTGCGTCATTCCGTTCACCGAAATCCGCACTGCTATTTCGTTCAGTAGATACCGGGCACCGGTGCGCCGTTAACATGAACATGCGCCGTTAACGTGAACAGAAAATTACGTTCCCTGTATCTGTGTGGAAAGCGGTGCAGTCGCACAACAGCTGAAATGGCATTAGTCCTTCATAGTATCCTTTAACAAAGGAGGAATGTAGCACAATATGGATGTATTAGCAGGAATGTAGCCCAATATGGATGTGAAAGCAGTTATAATTAGCCTACGTGACAACAAAATTAGTTTTGGTTAAAATCAACAAATAATCGTGATAATTAATCGTGATCTCAATACTGATCACAATAATCGTGATTATCATTTTGGCCATAATCATGCAGCCCTAGCTTACCATGACCACTACTATGGTCAGAAAGACTGTGCCAAAATATGAACAATAACATCGCTGTCAACAGACTTATCTGCTAATGTTAGCTACCGACCGTTACCTTGAAACCATCCAGCAAATAGATGGTACCGTAGGGTGCCGTTACCTGAAACCGGTGATTTAACGTCACCACTCATTTTACATACAGTTTAACAACAAAACGCTGAGTAGGAGTGATTACTACCTACGTTTTTCATGTTGGTTTTGAGCTGTATGCACCCCCACTAACCTGGAAAACGGTTTAAAAAACCGTAATGTTAATACAGCGTGTCGGAGGAATACAGCATCTCCTGCAGCGGGGAGTCAAAGGCAGAGGGGCCGCAGCGTTCGCTAACGTTAGCTTCTTGTCTCATCTGGGGTGTGATGGTTGGGGTCTACTACCTGTGGGAGTTTGTTTATTTTCTAGTTCTGTTTATTTTCCACAGTTAGTTTTTCTGTTGGCCCTGTATCCCTCTGTTTCTCTCGTGTCTCCTCCTCCTCTCCTGTTTGCCAGCTGACGATACACACCTGCTGCCAATCCACCATCACTGCTCCCCCGCCACGCACACCTGCCAGCCATCTACAATCAAGTTCAGTATTTCAACCCCGGATCCACTCACTATCTTCGTTGGATTTTTTAGCCGCCACACTGGTGACACTCACCAAAGGCTTTCTATTGTTGAACATTGTAGCCTTACCTGCCATTGTCCTGTGCCAGTTCCTCTCGTGTCTCTTCCCTGCAGCCATCATCTCCATACCTCGCCTTATACCCCAGTCAACTGGCTTCACCACTCGGTTCCTTCCTCCCGGCTCTCCGTTTCATCCTGCCTCCGCTCCTTTTCTCTGCCTTCCCCTCTTGGACCCTCTCTGTTCACTGGACTTTGGTTTCTCCTCCCCGGTTCCCTTGGCTCCGGTTTCCCCATGCTCTCCAGTATCCCCAGTTCCCAGCCTAGCTCCTGACTTCCTAGCCTAGCTCCCCAGTCCCCAGCCTACCTCCCGAGTTCCTAGCCTGGCTCCCCAGTCCCTAGCCTAGCTCCCGAGTTCCTAGCCTAGCTCCCCAGTTCCCAGCCTAGCTCCTGACTTCCTAGCCTAGCTCCCCAGTCCCCAGCCAAGCTCCCAAGTTCCTAGCCCGTTTTCTGGTTGCCAATAAACATAGGTTTTGCTGAACATTGCATTTGGGTCTGTCCTGTGTTCCCCACTATAACATGGGGTCTGATAAACAATAAATTCATCAAATTCAGTGTCCACAATGCTATTTTCCAATGAACTGTAGCTGTCATATTTCACGGGACCCACGTGAGTGCGGATTTCATCGCTGTTTGTAACTTTGCCTAAGAATGAGTGACAAGTAGTACTTGCCCTGTTGTTTATTTGATAGATATTTTATAGATGACGTCCTGTCACTGTTCCAGTTGCTCACCCTAAGGAGAGAGAGCGGCTGACAGTTTGCTTGAGTTCAGTAGAGCAGACGGCTCTGCAGAGTTGTGTAATTACGATTATGACTTTTTATAAACAGCTCAAGGAGTGGCGGTGCACGGTGTGCATAGCGGAAACCCTGTTGCGTGTCTGCCCTATTTCTGATACTGTGGCGGCAGAAATGTTACTGTTCAATTTGGTAAAATCAACAGAGGAAACACTGGTGTAAATAGATGTTGACTGAGACAACAGTCTACAAATGACCCCCATCACGATCTTGCACACACGCGCACACACACGCACACGCACACACACACACACACACACACACACACACACACACACTTGACGGATGGCCTGTCTTCAAAGCACACTAGGACTGCAAATCTGCCCTGGTCCCAAGGGCATTTTGGGAACTAAGGGAGGAGGTCTGGGGTGTGTGCATCTGTGCATGCGTGGGGTTGGGGGATGCAGAATCTAGACACAAAGGCAGGATTTTCACTGGGTGTTTGTAGCGCTTAGGTGCAAATGACATCAAACGCTCATTCACATGTTGGTGACGTCATCGCGCAATTATTTGCCTAAAGCTTAGTGGTCGTCGGTTGTAGCGAGGGAGAGATCTTTAAAGCAAAACATGGAGGAGCAGCTTGTCACTAAAATGAGAATAGCTGGTCCACCTTAAACCCAGCCCACTTTAAAGTTAGTAACCCTGTGCTGAAGTTCTCGCTATCTCCGTAAAAGCTAACCCCATTCACTTTAATCAGCAGATAGCAAGCAAGACACAGGAACTTGGCTTGGGTATTGAGTGTTGTAGTATTTATTCACCGACAGATAAACTATAGCCTACACACACTGCACTGTTAAATTTACAGCTACAACGTTACTGCTAATTTCTTCCTCTTGAGGGAATTATTAGAATTGTTGGGTCTTTGTGGGGGCTAGACCTACTCTATTTGTAAAGTGTCTCGAAATAACTCTTGTTATGATTTGATACTATAAATAAAATTGAAGTGAATTGAACGTCTGCTGTGAAAGCCTAAGTGGTCAAAGCAGCGGCTGTAAAACAGTGAACGGTTTCATTTCCTATAAATTCTTCACAATAGAAGTCACCCGTTATTTTGAGCTTAAGCTTTTAATATGAAGCAGCGAATTAAGGAAATGTTGGGTGACTTTATCAGCAGTACCTTAACACGACTCCTATAAGCAAACATAAAACAGCAAAATAAAGCAGATATAGAAACTAGTTTGAAGGTAATTTCAGACTGACTTTCAACAGTAAAGCCAACCAAGAACAGTGTATTATCAAATCATATCAGCAGTCTGAAATAGGTGTAGGCTAAAGCTCTTGCTTATAATGCCTACCCTTTTTTAACAAATCATACTTTAGAAAAGAATAATAATAATTAAAGCTGCAAGCAGCGATGAACAGGCCCTCGCCTCTTGCAGGTCGGGGGTGCTGGCACACGCCACTCTTTGTGGCTGTGCATTTGCGGGCCACTCAGACACTGCAAATCGTCGAAAAGGGAAGTCTCTGCTGAGTTGAATGATACCTCACACAATAGTATACCAGAAATGGGTCATTAGTTATGAAAGGGGGCAAGTTTTCATGCAGAATGGACTCACAGTACGGGAGAAGTTAGACAAAAAAGGTTTTCCATATATCGCGATGTAGCTAATTAATAAATAAAATTCAAACAGCACCATCGAATGGCCGATTCACTCTTGATTTGGCATGGATGCTCAAGACCATATGCAGAACAACTGTGTTATGTTTGGTGGCAATCGGAATAAATATTGGCAAGATACGCAACTTCTCGTTTCGACAAAAAGTATGTTTCGTATATAGTGAATTTGCTAATTAGAAAAAAATCAAAACAGCGCCATCTTAAGGCCGATTGACACCATATTCAGCTGACAGCCACATTGGCACACGAGGAACAACTTTGTTAAGTGTTGTGTCCATGGGAATAGCTGTTGGCAAGATACAACCGTGTCTGTTTCAACACCCACCTACAGAAAGTTGGTCCTACATAACTTGCGCATTGTTTTATCTATCAAAATTCTTTTGATAAATTTTTGTCACAAGGATACACCAAGTCTATACGCAAGTTTTCCTGCCAATCGGACTCACGCCCCAGGAGTAGTTATACAAAGTAGGTTTGCCATGTATATTGATATTTTGCTGATTAATTAAAACAATTTAAAACAGCGCCATCTAATGGCCGATTGCCGCCAGGTTTGGCACAGATGCTAAACAACTTTGTCAAGTTTCGGGGGAATCGGAATAATTGTTGCCAAGATAACGCAACTTCCTGTTTAGAGAGGAAGTTGCTAGAACTTGCGCATTTCTTGAACTATCAAAATTATTTGTTATTTATAACTTGTCGTCATGAGGGTCCACAGATACTACCTGCAAATATTCAAGAAGATTGAAACCACGGCCTAGGACGAGTTCAAAAGAATATAAAACACATGAAAAATGCATAATTAAATATGGCCGCCTTCCGGTTGGGCGATGCTAATGAAGGTAAATGGGAAATATGTCCGCAATGCTTAGAGCAATATGTGTATTAAATCTGGTGAAGATCGGAGCAACTATGTCCAAGTTAAGGCCTTCCACGCATTAGGGGGCGCTATGGAGCCCGCTTACAGGTATGGGCAAAATCTCTGAACCATCTCGCAAAGCTCCTAGCCGTTTATGTGGGCGCCAATTTTTGTGAGTTTTCGTATATATACTGAGGCCGTCAAAAATGTACACAAGTGCTAAAACCATTAGGGGGCACTATAGAGCAACCATACCACTCCCAAGCCTAAATGTGAATTCAGATGAAAGAGTTTACTATTCTGCACATGGCTACAACATTTTGAGAGTTTTCGTGCATTGCAAAGTCCTCAAACAAGTGTTTGTAAAATGAAGATTGTCGCACGAAAACCAAGATTTTGGAAATTTTAGAATTTTTAAATTTTTTCTAAAAATAGCACCATGGACTTCAAGGTGAGACCTATAATCCCTCAAAGTTGGTATATTAACTTATTACTTTTGTCTAATTTAAGGCGCACGTTAGCGGGCGCTATAGAGCCCCCTGGCAGCTCAGTATCACATGTAGACCACATATTATAAGTTTCATGTAAATCGGATGATGTTTGTCATATAAGGCAGATTTCGTGTTGCCAGCAGGGGGCGCTGTGACCAAATGTAAATTTTGGCCTGTAGGTGTCCTCAGGCCTGGACCCTTGTCAAACGTGAGAAGTTTCGGGCGGATATGACAATGTACACTAACGTGACAATAACTTCTTTGTTCATCGATGGATGCTCAAAATGGCCGCCACGCCACGCCCACACCGTTCGACAAAAAGGTTTTCTTTTAACAATTTTTCATCTTTACAGTGTTGAGATGGTACAGACCAAATTTGAAGTCCATCAGATGAAATCTGTAGGAGGAGTTCGTTAAAGTATAGCACCTTGACTTTTAGGCCTACTTCCTGTTGCCACTAGGGGGCGCTATGACTTTGAGTATATATCGGCCCTTATATGTCCTCAGGGTTGGACTCTTATGAATCATGAAAAGTTTCGAGCCAATTGGACAATGGACACTTGAGTTACACCCACTTCCTGTTTCGATGGCCAAACGCACAAAATGGCCGCCCCGCCACGGCCATGCCCTATGACCAAAAGTTTTTCTTTTAACAACTTTTCATCTTTAACGTCTTAAGATGGCACAGACCAAATTTGAAGTTGATCGGATGAAATCTCTAGGAGTTCATTAAAGTATGACATGTGGAAATGGCCAAAATTGCACTAATTTCGAACTTTCAATTAAAAATGGCGGACTTCCTGTTGGGTTTAGGGTATGGCTCCAATGACGTTTTCTGTACGTCGTGACATGCTACATAAGTTAACCAAGTTTCGTGAGTCTACGTTAAACGTACTGCAGGGGCTAAAAAAAATTTAACATTGTAGGGGGTGCTAGCGAGCCATTTTTGTGCGCCTATTCCTGAAACCCTTGAAATAAGTAAATTTTCACCAGACTTGATGCGACCGCCAAATTTAGTGAGTTTTTGAATATGATAAGCCTCTCAAAAAGGCAATTCATTGCGCAAAGGAATAATAATAATTAAAGCTGGAAGCAGCGATGGACGGGCCCTCGCGCCTCTGCGTGCGTCGGGGTTACCGGCGGACGCCGCTCCTTGCAACCGTGCATTTCCGTGGCACTCAGACACTGCAAATTGTCAGAAATGAAAAGGGAACTCCCTGCCGAATGCAACGATACCTCACACAAGACTCTACGTTGTACAGTTCATTAGTTGTGAAAGGGGGCGTGGCCAAAACATAGGGGTCGGGGCAAACCTTTACCAATGAAAAAAGAGGTCTCTGCTGAGTTCATTGACACCTCACACAAGACTACCTTAAACGGGTCACCAGTTATGAAAGGGGCGGAGCTAAAGCATAGGGGGCGGGTCAAACCATCACCAATTAAAAAGGAACTCTCTGCTGAGTTCAATGACACCTCACACAAGGGTCTACCTTAAACAGTTCAAATTGTATGAAAGGGGGCGTGGCCTGAGTAAGTGGGCGTCGTTAAAGTATATGGGGCGGCTCAGTGTCACATGTAGACTACACATTATAAGTTTCATGTAAATCGGATGATGTTTGTCATATAAGGCAGATTTCGTGTCGCCAGCGGGGAGCGCTGTGACCAAATGTAAATTTTGGCATGTACGTGTCCTCAGGCCTGGACCCTCGTCAAACGTGAGAGGTTTCGGGCGGACATGACAATGTATACTAAAGTTACAACAACTTCTTTGTTCATCGATGAATGGTCAAAATGGCCGCCACGCCCACACCGTCGGACGAAAAGTTTTTCTTTTCACAACTTTTCATCTGTAAGGTGTTGTGATGGTACCGACCAAATTTGAAGTCCATCAGATGAAATCTGTAGGAGGAGTTCGTTAAAGTATAGCACCTTGACTTTTAGGCCTACTTCCTGTTGCCACAAAGGGGCGCTATGACTTTGAGTAAATATCGGCCCTTATATGTCCTCAGGGTTGGACTCTTATGAATCGTGAAAAGTTTCGAGCCAATTGGACAATGGACACTTGAGTTACACCCACTTCCTGTTTCGATGGCCAAACGCACAAAATGGCCGCCCCGCCACGGCCATGCCCTATGACCAAAAGTTTTTCTTTTAACAACTTTTCATCTTTGACGTCTTAAGACCAAATTTGAAGTTGATCGGATGAAATCTCTAGGAGGAGTTCGTTAAAGTACGACGTGGAAATGGCCAAAATCGCACTAATTTCGAACTTTCAATTCAAAATGGCGGACATCCTGTTGGGTTTAGGGTATGGCTCCAATGACGTTTTCTGTACGTCCTGACATGCTACATATGTCTACCAAGTTTCGTGAGTCTACGTTAAACGTACTGCAGGGGCTCATTTTTGTTTTACTTTGTAGGGGGTGCTAGCGAGCCATTTTTGTGCGACTATTCCCGAAACCCTTAAAATACGTAAATTTTTACCAGACTTGACGCGATCGGTGAGTTTTTGAATATGTCAAGCACCTCAAAAAGGCAATTCATTGAGCGGAAGAAAAAGAAAGAATAATAATTCCTTCAGTTTCAATAGGGCCTTCACCGCTGTCGGCGCTCGGGCCCTAATAATAATAACAATAATAATAATAATAATAATAATAATAATAATAATAATAATAATAATAATAATTCCTTCAGTTTCAATTGGGCCTTCGCTGCTGTCGGCGCTCGGGCCCTAACTAGAACTGCAAGCAGTTATGACGGGGTCCAAGCAATCGATTCAAGTCGCCCCCGACGCCCGGGGAGCGTGTGAAAGCGTAACCTATAGCTTGACGTTGGGGAGGCAAACATTGGTAAACATCGAGAGGTGTGAGCCGCAAGGTCTGCAGCGCGTTGCCGTTGCAAACATCCCATCAACATCGATAGAGCAAAATGCCCAATCTGGTCTACGTTGACTTTAGCGCCCCCTAATTGCCGATCTTTACCAAATTTGGTACAGAGCCTCAGAGTGGCACACATGATAGCATGTACTGTGGCCGAGAAACTGCAATTGAAAATTTTCCATTTAAATGCATTGAGTTATTTGCCAAAAAACAAACGTTTATTATAGCGCCCCCTAATTGTTGATATTTGCCAAATTTGGTAGAGAGCATCGGAGTGGTATGTTGAACAAGGTTATCAAGTTTCTTGCTGATACCATTTAATTTGGCCGACAAATGATTAAGTTTGTGTTTAGTAGCTAGCTAAAAAATAAGTAGTTTGGTCGTCAAATGCGCATACTTTAACGTAGCAAAATTATTTTTGCAACATCTGGTCACGTGTATCTGGAAGTGCTACCTACCAGGTTTCGTGCAAATCAGTCGCACGGCCTAGGACGAGTTCGAAAAAGTTGGCCGATATTGCGAAAGCACTTCTCAGCAGAAATGGGCGTGGCCTACATCACGTGATTCAGATTGATTCAAGGAACACGTGGATGTATGGCTTTCTAATGTGCGATGTGTCATGTGGGAGTTAAAGGCAAAAAAACATAGCGCCACCTAGTGGTCCACATGTGTAATTTTTGGTAGGTATATTTAAAGTGGCTCACATCAGTTTAAGGTGTGAATTTAGATGTGAGTCTCATAGGTCACGCCCACTTCGACCAATCAGTACCCCAAAGTACAAAAAGTAGGTTTTTGATAAAATCGCGATTTTTCACGCATAAAAGTCTAGGCGGAAATGGCCGTGGCCTACATCAGATTCAGTTGGATCCAGGGAATGCGTGGATATGTGTATTTTTTATGTGCGATGTATGGTTTGGAAGGTATATGGCCAAACGGTGGAAGTGCGTCAATTGTTGCGCCTGAGGTCCTTGCCGGGTTCTGGACCAGTTCTGAAAAGGGCACCTGCCCACTATGTACGGTTCAGGCTGTAGCGGGACTTTTACACGGAAAAGAATAATGGAGGAGGAAGAAAATAATCAGTACAAAAACAATAGTGTTCCACAGCCCTACTGTGCGAATGGCGTAGCTTTGCTACCGCCGGTTCTTCCAGACTCGGGCTTGAACCCCTAATAATAATAATAATAACTAGAACTGCAAGCAGTTATGATGGGGTCCAAGCCTCATTGCACCATTCGCCCCAACGCAAGTCGACCTCAGTGACCCAGGGAGCACGCGAAAGCGGAACCCAAAGCATAACGGTGGGGAAGCAAATGTCAGGTCTGCTGTACATTGCCGTTGCAAATATCCCAGAGCCCTAAAGGATTTTTGACAACCTCTGGTCCGTCTGGTTTCATTTTCTATAAAAGCTTGTAAAACATCAACCCTGTTGTCCATAGTCAATCTATGAACGTCATTTCTTTTCAGGAAAAACTGGGCTATTAGAATATTTGTGCTGCAGTGAGGTCACTTGAATGTTAAAAAGGTTGTAGACAAATAGACGGAACATGAATCTCACAGATATACACTCACCTAAGTGATTATTAGGAACACATGTTCAATTTCTCGTTAATGCAATTATCTAAACCAAACACATGGCAGCTGCTTCAATGCATTATTACAATCTCCTGAACTTTACATTACATTACATTTAGCTGACGCTTTTATCCAAAGCGACTTACAATTGCAATATATGTCAGAGGTCGCACGCCTCTGGAGGGGGTTAAGTGTCTTGCTCAGGGACACATTGGTTGATGTATCGCAATGGGAATCGAACCCTGGTCTCCCACACCAAAGACGTGCCATATCCACTGCGCCATCACCACCCCACAGTGAACTCCAAACTGAATGTCATAATGGGAAAGAAAGGTGATCTAAGCAACTTTGAGTGTGGTATGGTTGTTGGTGCCAGACGGGCTGGTCTGAGTACTTCACAATCTGCTCAGTTACTGGGATCCTCACACAAACCATTTCTAGGGTTTACAAAGAAAGGTCTGATGAAGGAAAAACATCCAGTATGCAGCAATCCTGTGGGCAAAAATGCCTTGTTGATGCTAGAGGTCAGAGGAGAATGGGCCAAGTGATTCAAGCTGAGAGAAGATCAACTTTGACTCAAATAACCACTCGTTACAACCGAGGTATGCAGCAAAGCATTTGTGAAGCCACAACATGCGGCGGATGGGCTACACCAGCAGAAGACCCCACTGGGTACCGCTCATCTCCACTAAAAATAGGAAAATGAGGCTAGAATTTGCACAAGCTCACCAAAATTGGACAGTTGAAGACTGTAAAATGTTGCCTGGTCTGATGAATCTCGATATTTCTGTTGAGACATTCAGATGGTAGTCAGAATTTGGCGTAAACAGAATGAGAACATGGATCCGTCATGCGTTGTTACCACTGTGCAGGCTGGTGGTGGTGGTGTAATGGTGTGGGGGATGTTTTCTAGCTTAACTCAAGGAACACATCGATGTAAGATTTTCTAATGTGTAATGTGGGAGTTAAAGGCTAAAAACCATTATAGCGCCACCTAGTGGCCACCTAGCCTATGTGTAATTTTTGGTAGGTGAGATCCATGACCCATTGTACATCTACCCTGTAAATCTAAAGTTGCTCACATCAGTGCAAGTGGTGAATCCAAATTTGGGTCACATAGGCCACACCCACTTTGACCAATCAGTACCCCACTATACACAAGTTTTTGAGCCGTTTCCGCTCTACATCCTAAACTTCTCCCATCGATGCAATCCATTTCCGTTATGGCGGGCTGGGTTTGTTTTGCTAGCTAGCTCCGTTGTGCCGACAAAGCACTGATATCGCAGTGACAAAGAGGATATAACAATTACAACATGAAGAAAAGTGGTTTGGGAACGACGTGTGCGGTAGTTGGTTGCAAACACTCGAGAAAGCACCTGAACGAGTGGTTAGATAGAGAGTGCTACGACCACAAACCAGCTACGAAGAGGCAATGTCCATGCGCTCCATTGTTTAAATTATTTCGCAAGCCTGATGCCGACTCGGAATCAAGGACCTGGCTGAAGGCATTGAATCTAAAGAAACCACCCCGCAACGTTTTTGTTTGTTCCTATTTTTCCTTTGTTGTTGACCAAATCCTGATGACCTTGATGAAGCTAAAACTAAACCTAATATTAAGAGATATTGCTCACCGCTTCAATGTGTCTACATCCATGGCAGCATTGTGATTAGTCACTGGATTGAAGTGATGGGTGAACAGTTCAAAGTCCTGATCCCCTGGCTTCCAAGAGAGACCATTCGTGCCACCATGCCCTTGTCGTTTCAGAGGAACTACCCTCGAACCACCTGCATCATTGACTGTGCCGAAAGTGCCATGCAGAGAGCCACAACTGGACAACATCTTAACCATCTGTGCTGGCCTAGATAACCTGAAGTCCACTGATCAGTGAGGTTTAGAATCTTGCCTTGTGTCCCTGTCTACCAACACCCAGCCATGTTGTTCATTAAATACAAACACAACAAATACATGCATGCATGGTATTTTTTTAATATTATATATGAATATTTTCATAGTGATGTAATTTTGTGGGATGCTTTTGTATTTTACTTTTTAATACCTGTTAGGATTAAACACGCAATCTTTGAGGCTGCGAGGGCCGGTCTGATAATAATAGTTACAGGCTACTTAATTTGGAAGTTCTTAGCAACACCAGGCTGCCTGGTGTGCAGCCGCTGCCCGCTGGTCAAACTGTGCAGCCTCTCTCTCTTTTTTCATCTCGCTGCGCGTGGACATTTTTGTTGTTGTTGTTCTAACATTGTTTTTTCATAAATCCAAACACGAAAAATAAAACACAAAAGACAAAAAAGCTATAAAGATTTATAGCGTTTTGGAAAGAAAAAAAATACTTTGAATTTATCATCAACAATATTGTTGTTTGATTTAATAATCATTGTTCAACATGTTGAGCCACAAAAACATTTTAACAAGACAAATTGAATATTCACAAAATGTGTGGGTCTAGGTAAAAAAAAAAAAAATTTTCCTGAAAGCTATTGAAATGGATGTTTTGGAAAAGAGCACCCAAGCATTATGCCACACATTGTTCAAACACTGGCTAGGCTCTACATTTGCTTTCAGATAAACAAAACGATCATGTTCGTATAACATGACACAACCAACTTTGTTGCTGTGCAGATATTGATATGCCTCGGAGGCTTTCAGATTGTCCATTGCTTTTCCATCTATTGCCATGGATTGCACGAAGTAGGAGCAAATCTTGCTGTACGTTATGCTGGGCCACGTCGTCATGTTATCCTCCCAGTTCTACACTGAATTTGGGTGGGGGAGAGTAACGCCATCTTCAATCAAAGTAGTAGAACCGTGTTCCCAAGCTATATATATATATATATATATATATATATATATATATATATATATATATATATATATATATATATATATATATATAAAGAAACACGACAATGTATAAAAGGCTCCGTAGCAGACGTTTTTATAAAAACAGGCTAACGATTGTGTCATAACCACGCAACTTACCGTCGCATAGTAGAGGAATTACCGTATAGTACAGGAGAAGCTCGCAGGCAGTTTTGACGTACATTAGCTGTTTAGTTTAATTACTAATGTTAACTAGCATTTTAGTTAGCAATAATTAGCCTGTGCCTAGGTTATCTCCTTACATATACCTACGCTCTCCGTCTGCAAGATTGGGAATGATTGAGATTTCTCTTGGCAAAGCTACCAGAAGACTTACAACTTGCAGACACGTTGCTCATGTCACATCTACGGCGGGAAGCTCAGTTTGCAGCTGCGCAGTAACGCTCAGTAACGCTTAACCATCACCGGAAAAGTGCTGGTAAGAGGCTTTGTCACTGCACGATCTGAGTCTCAACGCGATCTGAGTGCGCATGCTCAGATTTAAACAATTTACAGCATAACGACAATAACGGAAGATGGGAACAGCAATAATCGAAGATATGGAAGATGTAAATGGCAGTAATGTATTATTTAGTGTAACGCATCACATGTTCACGGCATGATCCCTCACGTCAGTTAATAAAAAAATAAAAAAGTCAGTGAAAATGGAGCTACATGACCAAGTTGGTTCACTGCTGGCTACAAGTTGGCAATCAGACACAACAAAGGCTGTTACTGGAATGGTGTTTTGAGCTAACGTTAGCAATCAAACAATCATAGATAGCATTTGATAACTAAAACGTTTTTGAAATGATTTTTACCTTCTATATCTTCGATTATTGCTGTTCCCATCTTCCGTTATTGTCGTTATGCCGTAAATTGTTTAAATCTGAGCATGCGCAACTCGACGCGTTGAGACTCAGATCGTGCAGTGACAGACTTCACTTGTCTCCGTCAAAAACAGCGGGATCGCTGTGTCCATTTTATATACTGTCTATGGGATCGATATACTGTCTATGCACTTTCCACACTCAACGGTCACCATCTTGGCTACGTAGCGGAAGGGGCGGAGCTAACAAAAAGTGAAAAACTTTGGATAATAGGCCCTTTTCACGATGACGTCATCTAACTTCCGCCTTTCCGCGTAGCAGGTTAACTTCACTTCCGTTCGCCCGTAACCTGAGACTTCTCAACGAAAATACAACTGTTGACCACTAACTAGCAAGCTAGCTACTTGAAGAAATTCCAAAAGGTACGTTTAAGTTAAATTAGTAAAGTTAAGAGTAATAATGTTTACGTATATGCAATGGTTTGTAACTTGCTAACGTTATTGTTAATTCATAATTGTTCACTGCCTTAGGAAAAGTGGGCTAACGTTAGCTAGCAATAACTTAGTACCAGATACCGATAACGTTAAAAGGTAGCGTTACATTGCTGCCTGGCTGTAATGTAACAAGTTTACTTAGCTAGCTATCTAACCCTTTGTTAGGCAGTTAGTTTATTCATGAATGTATAGTAACTCACCTATTCAAATACTGTTGATAGCTAGATACATATTGATTCCTGGTCAAAGCTGAATGTTAATTTAGCTGTTTCTTTTCTCCCGGTGTCTGTATCGCAACAGTATCCCATCCAACACCGAAGCATGGCACAATCTTCGAGAAGATGCTATTGCAGTGTACCATTTTGTTCAAACAACAAACAGAAATTCCCGTATCTGAGGCCAGGGACGCGACAGCAAGACCGACCGAACACAAATGTAAGTTGAACATTCATCTTTTTGCTGTACTTGTATAAAATATAAGCCACTTGTTTATGTATATTTGGTTAATTTTGCAGTCGGTGATGATTTTTGTACCACGAATCATAACGTTTATTTGTACCGTAATTTGACGTGCTATCAAGCTAGCTTTAGCTAACCTTAGCTAACAGCGGCACAGTTTAACCAAAGAGTATAGAAGTTACCGGTACTCTTTGGTTTAACCATTGGCTAATAAGTTAGCTAACGTTACATGTGTTGTGGTATACTGTTGTTTATTGTGTTAAACTATCGTCCTCACTGTAGACGATTTTAGCGTTAGATGTGTGATCTTGTAAATATACATTAAGCTGCGAGCGTCAGCAGTAATGTTACAGTACGTTAATGTATTCTATGTTATAACGTATTAACAGTGCCGTTTCTGTCCTGATCTGACTTATATAATCGTTAGGGACACGGACGTGGCAGCCGTCAATGCTGCCAACTTGAGGGAAGTCCTCCTCTGCAGGAAGGCGAACGACCGGGGGAAGAGAGAGAGAATTTCCCTGCTGGTCTTGTGGACAGCACGGTGCACAGTGGCCCGGGGCATAGCAAAGGCTCTGGCTAAACCACGGTAAGAGGTACCACTGGCTAGCCAAAAGCGGAAGACAAGGGCCTTGATGACGGGTCCCCAGCCATGGCACACGCTGTGCCAAGGATGTACCGTTACAGGATCCCCTCATATCGCTTTCCCCATCAAAGTACAGGCCCAGCAATGGCACCGTCTTTTAAAATAAAATGTTATTGAATGCATTTAATGGTATGTGTTATCTTTAGCGTTGCATGACTGTAGCAAGCATACATGAAATGAAAAATGAATAGAACAATAGGATCTATTGAAATGTCTATTGGGTTGCCTCTGCTTTCCCTCTTGTATTGTCACTGTAATTAATAGCTATTGCAATAAACTCCCTTATATAAACATATAATATGACTATTTTCTATGTTAACGTTATGTCAGTTGGACACCATTTTAATTGCTCCAATTTTGCTAAAATAACTCAAAATGGCCATTTTTTACAATGAATTAAGAGCAAAAGTATGAATATCATCATACCGGTACGTTTATGGTTGCGTAAAACAGAGGGCAAATACAAGCAACAATAAAAAACAATCACATTAATTTTGATGAACAAAGCAGAAATGTATTTTTTGCGAGTGACAATAGGTGGTGGGAATTCTCTGCCCTGGGTACAATTCACAATTTCACAGAAGAAGGAGGAGGACTGAGATGTGATCGTCATTTCCGGTAAGTACATGAGGCAGTGCGCGATTTGAGACAACACTCCCCCGTCAAATTTTACGCACTATGCGTATGTAAGTACATAGTGCACGAAGTGCACTTCTCTGAGTGCACTAAGGGAAGTGCGCGATTTGGGACACACTATGTGTTTTCATAGTTAGCTATACACAAATTTGTTTGTGCCTAATATGCACAATTTGTATCCTATAAAAATTATTTTTGCAACTTTTTGGCAGGTCGGTCTAGAAGTGCTACCAGCCAAGTTTCGTACAGATTGGTCGCACGGTCTAGAAGGAGTTCGAAAAAGTAGTTGTTTTCACGCATAAAACTCTAGGCGGAAATGGCCGTGGCCTATATCAGTAGATTCATTTGGATCCAGGGAACGCGTGGATATGTGTATTTTTAATGTGCGATGTACGGTTTGGAAGTTATAGGGCCAAACACGTTTTTTTCTGCTATAGCGCCACCTAGTGGTGGAAGTGGGTCAATTGTTGCGCCTGAGGTCATTGCGGGGTTCTGGACCAGTCCTCAAAATGGCACCCACCCACCATGTACGGTTTAGTCTGTAGCGGGACCTTTACGCGGAGAAGAATAATAATGGAGGGAAAAAAATAATCTTTAGAAAAACAATAGGGTTCCACAGCCCTGCTGTGCAAACACCGTAGCTTTGCTACCGCCGATTCTTCCATACTCGGGCTTGGACCCCTAATAATAATAATAATAATAATAATAATCAGAAAAACAATAGGGTTCCACAGCCCTGCTGTGCGAACGGCATAGCTTTGCTACACTGTAAAAAAAAAAAGTTATTTCACTGGAATTTACTGTAAAATTTTACGTGTTTTTTTCCGTTTTTTCTACATTAAGTGTTAATGCCATAAAAATACGGAAAAATACTTTTATTTAAAAAAAAACACATTAAATAAAGGTTGTAGTCTGTGAATTGATATAATGAGAAAATATAGTTGTTTAACAGGATAATTCCATTGCTTAATGAGCTTGAAAGTTAAATTACATTGAATTTTATGTAAAAAGACAAAAAATAACCATAATTTTACTGAGTGTAAAATTGAGGCATCTTTCTGTTTTTTTACAGTTAAACCTTAAAATTAATATAAAGAAACGTTAAAAAACAATCGTGAAAAAACGGTAAAAAGTCTGGCAGCAAAGTTGCCAAACACTTACCGTAAAATGACAGTCAAAAACCTTATGTTATTCTACAAAGAACTTCTTTTTAAAATACAGATATTTACTGTACATTTTCTGTATTTTTTCCGTCCAACTACTGTAAAATTAAAAAGAATTGTAATCATAAAACATATTTAGAATGTTAAACAAATGTATAAATCTATACAAACACTGACAAATATTGCAGAATACCTTAAAATTACATAAGTTGAATGAAAACTGCTGTTTTCATACTGTTTTTTTTGGTAAGTTCACAAGATTATCCAATCCATCCACAAGAGTTCCCTGTCAAAGTACAGATTTCTGGATGTAAAACACACAGAAATCATGTCAAATGAAAGTAAAATGACCCTCTTTTTACAGCCCAGTAATAGTTTTTTAAAAGCTTTAGGCATTTATTTTATATGATTATCCAGTCTATTTACAGTAAATTCCTGTTTAATACTGGTTTTCTACTGTACAAAAAAGCAACTATCTAATATACCTACATACTTTAACCATTAATATAACAGTTTTACTTTATATAAACAGTACTTTATAGTGATTAAACACAACTATTCAATATATCTACAGACTTATCCCATTAATATACTGTTTGTTTACTTTGTAAAAACATTTGACAGTATTTACAATTAAATATCCAATATATGCATCAGAGACTCTTCAGAAAAATAAATAAATAATAAGTAAATATTGGTATAATGTATAGGGGTCCATTTTAGCTTATTCAATGTGGTCTCATACATACTGTGTTAGTGTTTTAATCGCTGTCAAACATCATCCTGGCCAATATCTCCTAATGGAAGTGTACTAAAGGGGTTAACAGAGGTACTGAGACAAGTAGGACCAGCCTGACCCGTTTAATGCATTGAATGAGGCTGACATGAACCCTCACTGCATGGCCTCAACCACTCCACAGCACAAACCCACAAGCATTGTTCTCAAGTATAGTTGGATCAATGTAATTCTATTAGAAACTAAAATACTGTAATATTTTGTAAGCATATTTATGGTAATACAAACAGTAAAAGAACTTGGCAGCACACAAGCTTAAACAACCAGCTAAAGCCGTATCGCACCAAATCACCACTGGGGCCTATGTGGACAAAGATGCTGTATTCAGATCTGTCTTTGTAAAAATATAGATTCTCTCACCTAAATATTTGTGGAAACAAAGCCATAGCTTCATTTAAGGGAATGCATATGAGACAAGAGTCAACCTAAACTGCAAGCCTTGGATGTACATGATGTCTGTTTTAGTCCAAGTCTGTGATATGCTCATCACTATATAATCATGTTTTGGTCTGACAAATGAGTTGACAAAAGAATCGTGCAGCCACAGTTCACAACACATAGGCCCACAACCCTATAGGCCTACAGGATGGCGATACAGTACACAGAGTGCCAGGCAGCCTACATCTTCACTATCCTAATATTTTAGGGGGCATCTGATGATCTTGCCTCATTTAACTTCCGTGGAGGCCATGTGAGGCTATTTCAGATTCAAGGCCCAACATCTTTTTCCACTGACTGCTTACTTTGCTGAGGTCTGCTGTGATGCCTTATACTGTGTCCACTCTGGCATCTGATGTTTGTTCCTGTCTATGTCATGCAAACAGCTCAGAGCATGAGCTTCCCTCTTATGTGGGGTAGAATGAATATTATGCATGTCCAGTACCTCAAAAGCCTCACCAGCGCCTGACAAGACCTCTGTGATCTGATCACCTATGCCTCTGACACAGGCATTGATGCACATACAGCCTGGGCAATATGTGTTCCATTTAGGTGTAACATTAATAAGTTAATACGTCTGCTACACTTTTATAAGGGGTGGAAAATCAATATTCATGCACACCAGTACCTCAAATACATACCTGCTTGCCTAACTTGCACACCACCTAACCTAACTTGTTCAACTAGTTCCAACCCTCATACAGTTTAATTCAACCCTGCATTGATACGCCATAACAGACACAACAGTGCCATACGTGTAATGCCAGATGTTGCTTCATAGTGTCCTATACCTGTAATTTACTGTAACAATAAAGAAATCTTGAATTGTGTGCGGCTGCCCATTTAAAGTGTGTCCCCTCTTATGAAAGTCATGCCTACTGACAAACAGTATGGACATCTGCAACATTATGCTTATTTGAGAAATGATCTGTTTTTTCATAGGCCTTTCATAAAAGGCTGTTAATCCACTTTAAAAACGTTGGAGGCTGTCTTCCAATACAATATGTTAGACCAGAGGTTTTGAAAGTGGGAGGCAGGCCCCCCTAAGAAGCTCCAAACTGTTTTAGGGGAGGCTCGTGAATGTAAATGAAAATTAGGAATTCAGAAATACAGTAGTTTGGGGAAGTTTTTAGTGTTTTTTTCAGTCAGAAACTAATAAATGCATGCGGGACAAACCTCTTTTTTATGTATTTGGTGTACTTGAAATAATATGTAGCATACACATTCTTTTCCTTATGAAGGTGTATGATACATTTGTTACATTATTTTCTCTTAATATTAAGACCCAAAATGAGTGTTCAACAAAATGCCAGGTCTTTGTGCAGTCCTACTGCTCCCTCAAATCATTTTGCCTCTCCCCAGTTTCTACAGGTCAAAGGGAATAAAGAGTTTTTCATGGGCTGAGGTAATATAAGGTGAATAAAGACATGAAGTATGAATAAAGCCTTACATTGGTGTGCTATATATTGTTTTAATTTAGCAATACATGCAATGTGTGAAAGACTGGGAAGTGATGTTAGTGCTCAACAGTTCAACCAAGGCTTCTGTAGCATCAACATGAATTTAGTAATCTGGGGGTGAAGCGATGCAAGACCTTACAATGGTTGAAAAAACATAAATGTAAACAGAATTAGTCTCTTTAGTCTCTGTGCTTCAAATATCAAGAAAGTGCGCGCAGATTCAAATAACTGAATGTTGTGAAATCATTGGATGAATCATGCCAGGCGAGACAATCTTGACCAATGGTATTGTTTGACTTCAGAGGGGGAGGGGCTAACGTCAAGATCAACGGCACAGAGACACTGTGGAGTGGATAACGTAGCTAGCTAATGCAGGACATTTCCATGAAGATTCACATTCAGCTTTCACTTCAGGTAAAGTAATACTGTTGTTTTTATTTACATGCAGTTTCCTCACGAGATATCAACTGAACATGAGTTAAGATAACACTTGCAATTTTAAAATGTCAGCAGGGATAACGTTAGCATTTGCCGTTTATGTGCCTTATCAACATCTGGCGCAACATTATGCCTGTCCTTAGGTAACGGTAGCCTTGAATGTGAACCATGCACCAGTCGTAATGTTAGCTAGCTAAATATATAGGCTAGCTAACAGTTAACTATATTATAGTTGTCAGTTGACTAACGCTAACGTCAGTGTTCCATGTTTAACTTAAGTTCCTATTTCCTCGTGCAAACACGGACCTGACAAAGACAGTGGCAGTTAACTTAGTAACGTTAACTTGCTAAGTAACGTTATGTTAGACTGTTTAGCAGGTTAGCTTGATTAGCTAGCCAGGTACTAATACTAGTAATTAAAGAAACGTCATAACGCTCCGTTGCTCCTAACACTAGGTAGTTAACATTACATGCTAGCTAAGCTATCTCAGCTGACTAACTTTAATTTGGTTCTACTTTATGAACAGTGAACCACACGTTGTAATTAACATTTTACCCCTGCTTCATTCAAGATTGTGTATCAAGTTACAACATGACATTACACAGAGAGACTGCTTTGTGGACCACAACATCTTAATTTGAACGTGATCGTTATTTTCACTCATGATTCAGTGTGTCCAACTTAACATTATCATTCTGTCTTTCCAGAGAGAATGTTTCCATTCTCGCTTTCCACATAAAAGTAGATGGACAGAGAATTGAACAAACTCAGAAATAAGATATAGTCTACCTGCTCTACTTAGAAGTGTCTCTCCTTCCAGTCCAGACCACTCAGTATGTAATTAAATATGTATTTTAAGTTTCATTTTTGCTGTAAATCTAAATAAATAATTACCTGGTGGTCAGTGCTGGCAAGCCACCACAAATACATTAATGTAGCTATAGTACTGTTACAGTAATGTTGAAAATGTTAAAAAAAATCTCACCCTAATTCTTTGATCCCTGTTTAGGCAAGATGGAAGAAAGGAGGATACAAGATTAAGAAGACCAAGGAGAAAAAGAAAGCTAAAGTAAAGAGATGTTCACCATACAGTATCACACGTAATCAGCTGTACCTTACCACATCTTTCTCACCCATGTTATGGCTCTCATTCTGTGTTCGGTTTGACAAGGATCAAGAGGCCAATGACCAGTTAATGAAGGCTGAACCAACAGACCAGACTGAGAACATGATAGCCCAGAGCAAGAGGGGGCCCAGCAGAGGCTAAGGAGGAGGCAGAACACCCACATACAGCTGAAGGAGGTACCGAATGACATCTGCACTGGTAATAGTTGCTTTACCTGGGCTGTGCTTGTAAACAAAAACAAACCGAGGTCTGAACCGAACGTGTATTTGTCACATTGTTACACCCCTATTTGTTGGTACAGCCTTACTTGAGTCTAAACACAGTGACTTGGGACTTGTTCAAGATGGTGAAGGTTAAAGCGTAACTCTCGGCAAAATGCAACCATGGGTGTTTTTGTGAATGTACCCGAGTCAAACTTCAGGTTAAAAGCATAATTAGGACGGTAGCACAGCTTTTAAGATTTACCATATCTTCGTTTTCCGGTCAAATGGCCTTTTGAATGGGAGAGCTAGGGGCACTACTATGATCACATCAAAATGACTTTTTTTAAAACACTAAGAAGGCTCAACACAACATGAAACTTTGCTCCAAGTATCACCAGGGGATCTACACATTAACGAAAGTATTGAGAACATTGATTGTGTTCACAGAGTTTACTAAAAAAGGTTTTTGAACGACTTAGTTTAGCAGTTGTTGTTTCCGGGTGCTAACATCTCCAAATGCAGCTTAACAGGGAGGAGAGTAAAGATGGAAAGCTCCTAAAGCTTAGTTCCATATAAATACACGGATAATTTATTGTTTAGTCATTAGTGAAAAACCATATCTACCTTGTAGTTGAAAAAGGAGCCTCACATAAGAATTACATTTCCTCTTATTGAGTCTGTTCATTCGCATTTGGAGATTGACACTTTTTGAGAGATGGTAGCGCCCGGAAACAACAACTCCTACAGTGAGTTGTTCAAAACCTTTCTTTTTAGTAAACTCTGTGAACACAAACAATGTTCTCAATGCTGAGTTCATGTGTAGAGCCTCTGGTGATACGTGGAGCAAAGTTTCATGTTGTGTCAAGCCTTCTTAGTGTTTTGAAAAATAGCTAATTTTATGCTATCATAGTAGTGCCCCTAGCTTTCCCATTCAAAAGGCCAGTTTACCAAAAACAAGAATACAGTGAACCTTAAAAGTGGTGCTTCCGTCCTAATTATGCTTTTAAACTAAAGTTTGACTCGGGTACGTTCACAAAAATGTAAACAAACAACAAAATATTAGGGCTGCACGATTTGAGGAAAATATCTAATTGTGATTATTTTGACGGATATTACGATTGCGATATGATTCACGATATTGGAGGGAATGATGTTTTTTTATTTTCATTGAAAAATATTTTTAAAAAATGATTGAAGTGTGATTTATTTTGCGAGGATCTGTGCCAAAACAAAGATTTTTTCCTTCAGTCTGTAGGATAGGATTTGTAGGCCGGGACGTCTCTGCAGCACCACAATACTTTATTTACGGTTTGACACATATTTAGCCTTCAACAAATATTGCCCCCCCTGCGATTTGGATATTGCACTAGTTCATATTGCGATTTCGACAATATTGCGATTAATTGTGCAGCCCTACAAAATATATTGACATGCGAAATAATCGCATGGAAAAAACGTCCTTGGTGTGCAAATGTCTTTATTCTCACCTCTGATATTTGTGAGTAAGAGCTACTCTCTCACAAAGCCACAAACCAGAGATTTTAGACTCAGACTATGATGTCATCAGGTTACTAAGCTGCTTCTTAGACAATAAATGTGAAACTAATTTTGTAGAATAAAAAAAGAAAAGAGGTTTATTCTATGTTAGCGTTTCAATTCTGAAACACTAAATCTCCCCGTTACCTCCTAACATCCCCCTGGCTGTTCTCAGTGTCATCTTTAAAATCTTTCTCAAGTCATTGTTTTTGGAAAAGCTTATACATTGCATTACATTATATTAGATGACATCACAAATTTTAGTTTTTGGATTTTGGAGAGAGTTGTTCATGTTCACTGACATTTTGAACACGCACGTATGAATTCCCAAATTGCCCATAGTTCCCCTTTTGCTATAATGCAATGTACCAGACAGTTTTTTCTCCCATAAGTTTATTCATATGTTAAGGATTAAGGATAACACTGTTTAATAGTGCATTTATTTGTAAAGCAAGCAGTAAATGGTCATTTTATGATAGTTTCTGGTTATGATACATTAAAATACTTAAAATCTCAAAAAGGGATGTGCAGTGAATGGATTGGACAATGCTGTAAAATGTCAGCAGAAAAGATTGATATATTTATTGAGTGTAAAAGTAGTTGATGCAAATGCACTTTTACATAGTCCTTTTGGTTTTTGTACATTCAAAACCCCATTTACTGATGAGGTCGTTGTGAACATATATTGGATAGTAATAGTAATTACTGTCAAATAATGTTTATGAAGCAAGTCCCATGCACTTGCACAAAGTCTGTAGATATATTGGTGTTGCTTGTTATTACTGTCAAATAAAGTTTATATAAATAAACATGTATGTACATATAATGGAGAGTTGCTTGTTATTATTGTCAAATAATGTTTATATAAAGTAAACCCCTTCAATGAGGAAAAGTCTGTAGATATACCAGATAAGTGCTTTTAAATTACTATAAAACTATGTTTATATAAAGTAACCTCATGTATTAATAGTAAAGGTATGTAGATATATTGGAGAGTTGCTTCTAAATTACTATAAAACTATGTTTATATAAAGTAACCTCATGTATTAATAGTAAAGGTACGTAGATATATTGGAGAGTTGCTTCTAAATTACTATGAAACAGTGTCTATATAAAGTAAACACCATACAATAATGGTAAAAGTATGTATATATGTTGGATAGTTGCTATTAATTACTATAAAGAACAGTTTATATAAAGTAAACCTGCATACAATAACGAGGTTAAGTCTGTAGATATATTGGATAGTTGCTTGTGATTACTGTTGAATACTGTTTATATAAAGTGAACACCCATACAATAATGGTAATATTATGTTTATATATTGAATAGTTGCTTTTTATAACTAAAAAGCACTGTTTATATAAAGTAAACCTCATATAATAATGGTAAAGGTATGTAAATATACTGGATATTTGCTTCTAAATTACTATGAAACAATGTTTATTTAAAGTAAACACCATACATTAATGGTAAAAGTATGTAGATATATTGGAGAGTTGCTTGTAAATACTATCAAATATTGTTTATATAAAGTAATGACTATTATTATTAGGTTTATGCAAGGTATTATCCCATTATATTCTTTTTTTATACAGTAAAAAAACAGTATTTAACAGGAATTTACTGTAAATAGATTGGATAATCATAAAATAAATGCCTAAAGGAGGGTAATTGAAAGTTATTTGACATCATTTTTGTGTGTTTTATATTCAGAAATCTGTACTTTGACATGGAGTCATTGTGGATGGATTGGATAATCTTGTGAATTTACCAAAGAAAACCGTATTAAAACAGCAGTTTTCAGTTAAATTGTGTACTTTTAAGGTATTTCTGCAATATTTCTTAGTTTTGATAAAGATTTATAAATTTTTTTCACATTCTAGAAATGTTTTATAACAAGATTGTTTTTTTAATTTTACAATATTTAGACTGTAAAAATACAGAAAATATTTACAGGAAATATCTGTATTTAAAAAAAGAATTTTTCTGTAAAATAATGTAAGGTTTTTTTACTGTAATTTGACGGTAAGTGTTTGGCAACTTTGCTGCCAGACTTTTTACCGTTTTTTTACGATTTTTTTTTTTACAGTGTACCGTTGTTTCTTCCAGACCCGGGCTTGGACCCCTAATAATCTTTAGCAAAACAATAGGGTTCCACAGCCCTGCTGTGAAAACGGCATAGCTTTTGCTACAGTCGTTTCTTCCAGACCTGGGCTTGGACCCAATTAATAATGGAAAATAATAATAATCTTTAGAAAAGCAATAGGGTTCTACAGCCCTGCTGTGCGAATGGCGTAGCTTTTGCTACCGTCGTTTCTTCCAGACTCGGGCTTGGACCCTTAATAATCAGTAGAAAAACAATAGGGTTCCACAGCCCTGCTGTGCGAACGGCGTGGCTTTTGTTACCTCCGTTTCTTCCAGACTCGGGCTTGGACCCCTAATAACAATAATCCATAGAAAAACAATAGGGTTCCACAGCCCTGCTGTACAAACGGCGTAGCTTTTGCTACCGTTGTTTCTTCCAGACTCGGGCTTGGACCCCTAATAATAATCAGTAGAAAAACAATAGGGTTCCACAGTCCTGCTGTGCGAACGGCGTAGCTTTTGCTACCGTCGTTTCTTCCAGACTCAGGCTTGGACCCCTAATAAGTGTCTTACTTCAGACGATTATAAACAAACAAGAATAAACAAGACAATACAAAACAATCATATATACAGCACCGTTGCACAATCCAGATCAAGGCAAACTGCTTAAACATGTATCACGCTTTACCAGTCTTAACGACTGCTCAAAGCGCTTTAACATAGTACAGTAACCATTCACCATTCACTCACATTCACACGCTGTGGCCGGAGCTGCCGTACAAGGTGCCACCTGCTCATCAGATAAACATTCACACACATTTACACTTCGACGTCGAAGTGTCCCGAAGTGTCCCAACCTTTTTTGGAATGTGTTGCAGGTCTGAATGACAGGAAAGGATGTACAAATAAAATTAAGTTGACCAGACAAAACATGAAATATTTTTTGTTCACATTGTCTGCAATGAAATACAAGTCAAAGTACATTTAGAAATCACTACTTTTTTTTATTTGTGTTTTCCATACTGTCCCAACTTTTTCTGATTTGGGGTTGTAGTTAAACCTGGAGCCACTGCAAAAGAGTATATAGCAGGACTATGTACTGTGAAAAATCACCAATAAAGGCTTCTAAACAAAATACTACACAACTGGACATGTCCCAGCAGTAAAGTGACCCGAAATGACCAGCATTGGCCACCAAAATTACAGCTATCTCACGTTAGCATGCAGCTACTTACTTTAGCACAAGGCTAACATTAAGACTGTAATGGAACTAAGCAGCACTTTCTACCGTCAAAAATCACAGATGAAGGCTTCTAAACCAAACACTACCTAATCAAACATGTTTCAGCAGGAATGCAACCAGAAATTGGGGAGAACATACATCTTTTACTGCCGTTAGCATGTAGCTACTATAGTTAGCAGTGGACTCTTAATACAATATAGCAGCACTTTCTAAAGCCAAAAATTGTAGATAAAGGCTTCGAAATACTACATAACCAGAAATTTTCAGGAGTAATGTGACCCGGAATTGGGGAGAATTTAAAGGCATATTTCACCGCTGGAAAGCTGAATATATCTTTAAATTGGGTCACTTATGTAGTAGAAATTGTGAAATTGGTGTCTTCTAGGCCGAGAAAAGCCAGAAAATGTGTTTTGGGCTCATATGGATGAAAGACACCAAATCCCAGAATGTACCTGCTTCGCTGCTTTATGAGTCCACTCCCAAGCCATGCCTACCATTTACGGACAGAGGCATTCAACTCAACTCAAGTGTGTTTTATTGTCATTTCAACACAAAACGTTTCATCGTGACTCAAGTGGTGTTACACATTTAAAATATATAAAAACGGCATTGTATAAAAACGGCATTATATAAAAACGATATACGAAACAGGCTACATTTAGTGCACACACATTATAGGCTCCGTAAAGTTAAGCTAACGCATACTAGCATTAGTGCTTGGTGGGCTGTATACACCGAGTATAAACACAGCCGTGAATTAGCGTGGAATGTAGAATGGTCTGCATTTAACAGTAGCAAACTCCACAGGCAGTTAGCAGTTAAATGGATACTAATCACCACATTTCTGCACCACTCCGTGTTAACACAGCACACCTCTTTTACCAGGCAACAGAGCATCTCTAGCTCGGAGGGCTAGCAGGTCTGGTAGCTGGACAGTCTGGTATACTGTTGTTCAGCCATGTTTACACAAAAACAAAAAACACAGCAGTCTCTGAACTCGCGTTGGGAGTTTTGTTGAAGTTGGATGTAGTCCAGTTTGTTGTCTAATGAGCGGACACTTGCAAGCAGGATCCGTAAAGTTCAGCTAACACATACTAGCATTGGATGTAGCTAAACACCGAGTATAAACATAGCCGTGAATTAGCGTGGAATGTCAAATTGGCATTTAACAGTCACAAGCTCCACCAGCAGTTAGCAGTAGTTGGATAAGCACCCCATGTTTGCACCAGTCCGTGTTAACACAGCCCACCTCCACGAGCCGGCGAGAGCAGCCTGGTAACTGGATAGTCCCGGTGCCGGTACACTGTTGTTCAGCCATGTTTCCACAAAAATACAGCAGTCTCTGAACTCACGTTTGGAGTTTGTAGTCCAGTTCGTTGTTTAATGAGCGGACACTTGCAAGCAGGATTTATGGGACAGGTGACCGGCTAGCGTTAGCCCACTCTGGATGTCCCTTACCCCGGTTAGCGGCATCGGCTGAGGTGCAGCTGGTCTCCGTAGCAGGCGAAACTCACGTAGTGTGCCGAGTATTCCGTCTGTAACAACGTTTCCTGCATATTCTCCGATCTGTACCATTGCATCCCGGTGGTACACATGTGCGGTAGTTTGAATGCACATAATTGTTGTAAAAGTTTGCTGCTGAAAGAGAGAGCCTGTTTAGCGAAGATTCAAGATGGCTGACAGTCGTTTTCATTCGGAATACCTCGGCCAGACTCGGCAGTCCAACCCCCTTTGAGCTCCTACTACTGGCTGTAGTCCTTTGCCTCTGGCCAAAAGTTCCTCCAATGACGCAAAAATCGTCATTTTACATCATTGGAGGAACTTTTTCCAGACCCCCAATGCAGAGATCTCCAGTCTCAGGGAGACATGAGGGAGGGAAGCACGGTCATTCAGAAATACTACTGATACAAAGCTGAATGCTCGGTAAAGTATCCCTTTAACAACACTGGCAGCCAAGATGACATATTTTACTGCCGTTAGCATGTAGCTACATGTGACAATGTTAAAAAAAAAAAAACACTCCAGTCCTGCCTACCTGGTGCAGATGACCAATCATGTAAGGCGGGCTTAAAGTTTCGCAACACTTGGCCGAGAGTAGAAAAAACTGTTGAAACCGAAGCGTTCAGAAAAGTTGGAAATCTGAACATTTTAGGTCACAGGGATTTCTCTTAAATACGTTTACCTCATTATTTGAAGTTGTGGGCATGTTTAACATGAAAATTCAACATTATAACATTGTAGATATGACAGAAAATACGGAAAAGCATATGTCCACTTTAATAGTTACATTATTCTTTGTCAGAAAATAGGCTAGGTTGGGTAACCTGTCCTTCCAACCTCATTTTTCTTCATGTAATATTTTCCAAGTATTATTTATTATTTCTGTTTTTTCTGTTTTATTTCTGAACTTTGGAGAATCAGTATTTTTACTCAAGTACTTGACATAAAACTTAAAATGACATGGATTTATTTCATCACTCCGAGTAATATGCGGTTAAGATAATCACTGGATCAGCGCACGCGTCCCTCACCTGGTAGAGCACGTCCCATATAGAGGTTCACTCGTCGACGCAGCGGTCACGGGTTCGACTCCGACATGCGGCCCTTTGCTGCATGTCATTAGCCCTCTCTCTCCCCTTTCATGTCTTCAGCTGTCCTATAAAAATAAAGGCCTAAAATGCCCAAAAAGTTATCTAAAAGTGACTACTACTAACAGAAACATGTTGATAATCCTAATATGGGTGGGGACAAAAGTAAACAGGACTTGGTGCTCTCTTGCTGCTATCTTGACATAGTGCTCTGGGATGCTTTCACTTCAAATGTTCATTCATGGCAGTTGTACTGCTGTGATAAGCAGTTTCGCTGTACCACATTGTTGGGTCTCTGTCTGAAATATTTCCACGAAGAGCTTTCGCCATAGCCTACGTAAGTGGTCTGAAGTTTATACTTCTGCGTCGTTCATTTTAAGAGAATAGCAGGGCCGGCATGTGTGTGTGCGTGGGGAGTGTGTGATAGAGCGAGTGAGAGATTGACGGTGATTAGTACCGACTCTAGAGTCATAGTGAGACAAACAAAGTGTCTCCCCTGTGCTTTCTGACCACGGTGGAAAATCAGCAGGAAAAGTTAACTCTCCTTGATTTCATGTTGTTTATGGAGAAAAAGAACCAGGAAATAAGTAGGGAAAATGCGATGCTACCAAACGACAGCCGAGCCACGTGTGCCGCGACTTGTAGTTGAATTTTTCAAGAGGTGCACGTCAGGCTTCTGCGAAGGGTCCGTGTCTCCTCGTACCTTCGCACATGGCCACGGCGTAGATTTAACGCAGAAACATAAATCAGGCTAGATGGCCATTGGTGACGTCTTTTAGCTGCAGCTTCTTCAGATGAATCCATGCTTATGGGCGTTGCCATCTTCCTCTATTCCTACGCATCGACGCAACTTATGCAAAGCAACGTGTTTTTTTTAATCCATGACGGCGATAAATCGTCCCAGTCCCTTTTCTGTTATTTTCCAATTAATTAATCTCTTACTTCTCTTCAGAAAATTATTAGGGCCCAAGCGCCGACAGCGGCGAAGGCCCAATTGAAACTGAAGGAATTATTAGGGCCCGAGCGCCGACAGCGGCGAAGGCCATATTGAAACTGAAGGAATTATTTATTATTATTATTATTATTATTATTATTATTATTATTATTATTATTATTAGGGGTCCAAGTCCGAGTCTGGAAGAAACGGCGGTAGCAATAGCTACGCCGTTCGCACAGTAGGACTGTGGAACCCTATTGTTTTTGTACTGATTATTCATTCATTCATTCATTATTATTATTATTAGGGGTCCAAGTCCGAGTGTGGAAGAAACGGCGGTAGCAATAGCTACGCCATTCGCACAGTAGGACTGTGGAACCCTATTGTTTTTGTACTGATTTTCCTTTTTATTAGGGGTCCAAGTCCGAGTCTGGAAGAAACGGCGGTAGCAATAGCTACGCCGTTCGCACAGTAGGACTGTGGAACCCTATTGTTTTTCTCAAGATTTTTATTATTAGGGGTCCAAGTCCGAGTCTGGAAGAAACGGCGGTAGCAATAGCTACGCCGTTCGCACAGTAGGACTGTGGAACCCTATTGTTTTTCTACTGATTTTTTTTTTCATTATTATTATTCTTCTCTGCGTAAAAGTCCCGCTGCAGCCTAAACCGTACATGGTGCGGGGGTGCCCTTTTCAGGACTGGTCCAGAACTCGGCAAGGACCTCAGTCGCAACAATTGACCCACTTCCACCACTAGGTGGCGCTACAGCAGAAAAAACGCGTTTGACCCTATAACTTCCAAACCGTACATCACACATTAAAGATACACATATCCACGCGTTCACTGGATCTTACTGAATCTCGTGATATAGGCCACGCCCATTTCCGCCTAGACTTTTATGCGTGAAAAATAGCGATTTATCAAAAACCTACTCTTTTGAACTCCTCCTAGACCGTGCGACCGATTCGCACGAAACTTGGCAGGTAGCACCTCCAGACCGACTTGACAAAAAATTATAAACAGAATTTTTGTAGGATATAAATTGCGGATATTACACACAAACAAACTTGTGTAGCTAACCATGAAAACACCAACTTTGCCATATCTCAGTCAAAATGAATGCTATCAATGCGCAACTTCAGATTCTTGTTTCCCTTGACCCTCTGGAGAGGCCCAACACATTTTGCAAAAATTGGCCAGTAGGGGGCGCTACAAGTACAAAATGTTTATCTCATGAACGGCTTGTCCGATTTTTACCAAATTTGGAGGGTACTATCTAGGTTCAATCCTGAGTCCACCGGTACCGCGGGGTACTGATTGGTCAAAGTGGGCGTGGCCTATGAGACTCACGTCTAGATTCACCCCTGCCAATCTGAGGCTCTACACCAAATTTGGTAAAGATCAGCCATTAGGGGGTGCTATAATCAACGTTTATTTGCGTTGGCCAATAAGTCAATGCATTTAAATGGGGACTTTGTGATTTTCAATATCTCTGCGACAAAGATCCATACATACATACATCCATGCCCTGTACATACATCCATGCCATCCATGCCCTGTAACCCCGGTACAGGGCATGGATGTATGGATACAGGGACAGGCAGCATGACAAAGACAACGGTAGGACAGAGAACACTACAGGAGGGTTTTCAACGGCGACCCGATAGCTGCTGGTTAGTAAACACCAAAAGCAGGAGGAAGCGTGGGTTAATATGTGTATTGATACTGGGATGTCTACACAACTGTGTCGATTGACTTCAAAAAAGTTCGCAACTTTACTCGAACCAAAGTTCAAAACACCTTTTTAGACATCTTTAGTCTATTGGCTATTTAGGTTTTGTCCTGGAACACGTCACTTACACATTGGGCGTCTTGTGTAGACTCTTTACATATCTATAAACATATGTACATTTTATCTACTAGTGTTAATGTTGAATAGATTGTGAATACATATTTCTAACATTGTATGATGTTTTTGTTGAGTTATTTTTAATAAGTCAATGCATTTAAATGGGAAAATTTCAATTGCAGTATCTCGGCCACAGTACAGGCTATCAACGTGAAACTTGGGGGGGCGTCGTCGGCATGCCGCCCTGAGGCTCCAAACCAAATTTGGTAAAGATCAGCCATTAGGGGGCGCTAAAGTCAACTTAAACCAGACCGGGCCCTTTTGCTCCATTGACCTTGATGGGATATTGGCATCGCAACGTACCGCAGACCTTGCGGCTCACGCCTCTCGATATTTACCGACGTTTGCCTCCGCGCCATCGGGCTTTGGGTTCCGCTTTCGCACGCTCCTCGGGGCGTCGGGGACAAGTTGCATCGGAGACTTGGACCCCGTCATAACTGCTTGCAGTTCTAGTTATTATTATTCTTCTTGGCGAAACTTGGCAGGTGGCACCTCCAGACCAACCTGACAAAAAGTTATAAACAGAATTTTTATAAGATACAAATTGCGCATATTACACACAACCAAATTTGTGTAGCTAACTATGAAAACACCAACTTTGCCATATCTCGGTCAAAATAAATGCTATCAACGCGCAACTTCAGATTCTTGTTTCCCATGATCCTCTAGAGGGGCCCATTTTTACAAAAATTGGCCAGTAGGGGGCGCTACAAGTACAAAATGTTTATATCTCATAAATAGCTCCTCCGATTTTTACCAAATTTGGAGGGTACCATCTAGGGTCACTCATGAGACCACCCCTACCGTGGGGTGGTGATTGGTCAAAGTGGGCATGGCCTATGAGACTCACGTCTAGATTCACCCCTTACACTGATGTGAGCCAACTGAAATTTACATGATAGATGTAGAATGGGCCACGGACTTCACCTACCAAATATTACACATGTGGACCACTAGGGGTCGCTATAGTGGTTTTTTGCCTTTAACTCCCACATTAAACATCGCATATTAGAAAACCATACGTTACCGTGTTCGTTGAATCAATCTGAATCTCAAGATGTAGGCCACGCCCATTTCTGCTTAGAAGTGTTTTCGCAATATCGTGCAATGTGCAAAACCAACTTTTTCAAACTCGTCCAAGGCCGTGCAACGGATATGCACGAAACCTGGTACATAGCACCTCAATACACACTTGAACAAAAGTTATCCAAAGAATTTTGCTACATTAAAGTATGCGCATTTGACGACCAAACAACTTATCCTAGCTAGCTAGCTACCAAGCACAAACTTAATCATATGTCGGCCGATTTTAAAGATATAAGCAAACCACTTGAGAACCTTGTGCTACATAGCACTTCAATGCTCCGTACCAGATTTGGGGAAGATCGGCCATTAGGGGGCGCTATAATAAACGTTTACGTTTTTCAGCACATAACTCAATGGATTTAAATGGGGAGATTTCAATTACAAAATCTCGGCCACAGTTCATGCTATCAACGCGAAACTTGGGGTGCTTTGTCGGCACCGACAAATTTGGTAAAGATCGGCCATTAGGGGGCGCTATAGTCAACATAGACTGTGTAAAACTCTAGCTACAGCCTAAACTGCAATGGACGGGGAGGTGCAATTTTCAGGACTAGTCCAGAACTTTGCAGGAAAAAAATGTTGTGCGACAGTAAATGCTATCAACATGTAACATGTGATGCTGGTTCGGCATGCTGTTCTGAGGCTTTGTATCAAATTTGGCGAAGATTGGCCATTAGCGGGCGCTATAGTCAATGTAGATGTGTTTTGACCATTTTAGTCAATCAATGTTAAAGGTACTCCAAGTGATGTTGGGTGATGTCACTTATTGTTGATGTTCAAAGTATTGTCCATCTCATTGTGTCTCCTTCCCCACCTCCTAACTTCCACACAGTAGCCCTCTAACCCCCACCCCACCCAAACACAAGAAGTGTTCAGTATTTGGTATGGCCACTAGTTCCATTGAGTATCGCAGTGCATCTTTTTCTTATGCAGACTGAATTCCTGAAAGTGCATATATAGGAAATATCATATTCATATTTCATTATTTGTGTGTTATCAAGATGTAGGCTATACTTGCTTTTTAGCGTGTTTTTCCATGCTATCTGGCGTTCATTGACCTTTGTTTATGTTCCTATTGCGTAGTCATAGAGAAGTAATAAAGGACGATACTCCAATGGATGTTGGTTGGGGTGGTGGATGAGTAAAATATTGGACTTTCACTTGGGGCCAGCTGTGTATAGGTGTAGGAAATATATATATATATATATATATATATATATATATATATATATATATATATATATATATATATATATATATATATATATATACACATATATATACACACACACATATATACATAGACACACACGTTTAATTTTATTTCATTTTTCAACACTTTCACTTCCTCAAAGACTGTCACAGTGATGCTTTCAAGATATTTTATTAAAAAACAACTTCATTCTAAAACTCACAAAATAAAAAGTGACTGACACATTGATTCCCTAACTTTAACTAAATATAGATCTACATTTACTGAATTAGTTATTATTAAAATATTACACATTTACACACTTATTCACACTGTTACAGGGGACACTAGAGTGCATGTGAAGGTTCTAACTGAGAAACTATGTGATGATGATCAGTTTAAAAGGTATATAATATAGCATATATATATATAATAAGCAAACCACTAGAAAAGAAGAAACTTGTGCAACATAGGACTCCGATGCTCTGTACCAAATTTGGGGAAGATCGGCCATTAGGGGGCGCTATAATAAACGTTTAAGTTTTTTAGCAAATAACTCAATGCATGTAAATGGGAAAATTTAAATTGTAGTATCTCGGCCACAGTACGTGCTATCAACGCGAAACTTCGTTGGCATGCCGCCCTGAGGCTCTATACCAAATCTGGTAAAAATCGGCCATTAGGGGGCGCTAAAGTCAACGTAGACCAGATCGGGCCCTTTTGCTCCATCGAAGTCGATGGGATATTTGCATCGCAACGTACCGCAGACCTTGCGGCTCACGCCTCTCGATACTTACCGACGCTTGCCTCCGCGCCGTCAGGCTTTGAGTTCCGCTTTCGCACGCTCCCCGGGGCGTCGGGGGCGACTTGCATCAGGGACTTGGACCCCGTCATAACTGCTTGCAGTTCTAGTTATTATTCTTTCTTCTTCCGCGCAATGAATTGCCTTTTTGAGGGGCTTAACATATTCAAAAACTCACCACATTTGGCGAATCAAGTCTGGTGAAAATGTACGTATTTTAAGGGTTTCGGGAATAGGCGCACAAAAATGGCTCGCTAGCGCCCCCTACAAAGTTACAAAAATTGTGCCCCTGCAGTACGTTTAACGTAGACTCACGAAACTTCGTACACATATGTAGCATGTCAAGATGTACAGAAAACGTCATAGGAGCCATACCCTAAACCCAACAGGAAGTCCGCCATTTTGAATTGAAAGTTCGAAATTAGTGCAATTTTGGCCATTTCCACATGTCGTACTTTAACGAACTCCTCCTAGAGATTTCATCTGATCAACTTCAAATTTGGTCTGTGCCATCTTAAGGCAAGACACGGCAGGCAAAAACATCGTTTTTTTTTTCACTGGTCAATTTTGAGATTTTGTGCTATTTGTCTTCAATAACATGTATTCTTTCAGACTTGTGGTGAATAAAAGTCCGAAATACACATTTAGGTCTTTATTTTACTATACTTTGTGTGTTTGCGTCGGTAAATTTCGCCTAAATTCAACAAAAGTTGACGTTCTAAATCATCGCGCTGCTCCGCGATCGCTGTCTGCACCCTGTCATGTCACATACCGTTGGAAAGCTCTCTCTCTGCTGTACAATGCTGTCGGATCCAAATATGGTTATTTCCTTTTTATCAGCAACCAATCATGAAAATAAAAGGGCGGATTTAACTCTAAATGCGCAATCTCATTGGCTGATGCCAATTCTGACAACGTGATTCGTTCAGAATCGTCACGTGACGTGCTCTAACAGTTTCCGCGGTAGCTGCGAATGAAAACAATGCGTCGAAAATCATCTTAGAGACGATGAAAACAGTTGTCATTAGCAAGAAGACACAGGGGATTACAAACTAAGACAGCAGATGATGAAATGTCATCACATAGTATGTATGTCGATGTGTAAACTGTTGTTCTGAAAACAGGAGTTTTCAGACAGCGGAGGTAATGAGAGCACACACAGCAGTGGCTGATAGTTCATGTAGTGCGTTTGAATGGACTGATCAGTGGTTTAATTTGTCATAATTGCGCAGGGATTAAAGTTAGTATTGATCCGCAGAATCATGGGTTCTGTAGCAGATTACTACTAGCTAGCTAAGTGTTGGGGAATCCTGGCCTTCATGTTAAAACGTTGTTAAAATCAGAGACACCAACGGAGAGTAACAGGTATTCTCTCTCTCTCCTCTCTCTCTCTCCTCTCTCTCTCTCTCTCTCTCTCTCTCCTCTCTCTCTCTCTCTCTCCTCTCTCTCTCTCTCTCTCTCTCTCTCTCTCTCTCTCTCTCTCTCTCTCTCTCTCTCTCTCTCTCGTCTCTCATCTCTCTCTCTCTCTCTCTCTCTCTCTCTCTCTCTCTCTCTCTCTCTCTCTCTCTCTCTCTCTCAGCAGATATACAGAAATTCAGCCTACATGTCATATATTAAATATATAGGTGTCACTTATATACTATATTTACTGAATGCGATACAGCACACTATATTACAAAACAATTACATTACACAACAGTTTTTGTATAATTACTATATAATACTAAACAAATGTGTACTTTTTGGGATCCTAAAGTGGTTGTGAGTACTCAGGCTGTGGCAGGCAGATCTATATTTAGCTGCCAGTGGAGCTGCTGTCCCTCCTCCTAGGAGAAACCATGTCCATATAACTGTCTAGTGTGGTTTTGTCCCCAACTTTGTGCATGATACGCCAACGTTAACTCATTGAGTTACTGCAGTTGTAGGGCCTTATATTGCTGCCATGTTACTAAATAATCAATTTTCATGAGCTTGAAATATTCTATAGTATTATTACTAAGAGCCTGAGCATTTATTCTGTTTTTTAGCATTTTTTTCCAATAGAAATGTATTAAAATCCCCTATTTAAATCTTAAATGCCGTTTTCTCAAAATGAGTTTTTTGTCGTTCTCCGGTAGATACTTCTCAGCCTGTGTAGCACCTATATACACCAAACTTTCCATTTATACACCTGGCAGTATTCTTAAGATATTTACAGAGGGATTTGTTAATAAATCATTCCTGGCCTGATTTATGTGACATTTTAATCAAAAAAACATGGCGAAAATCGATTTTTTAAGGCTATGGACAGTATATTTGGATTTCCTAGATAATGAAAGCAGATATCCTGAAACCCCTCTGTAATTTTGTTTGCATCTTGTGTGTAAACAAAATGAAAAAAGAATTTTGCACCTGGCTTTATCATATGTTCAGATCTATCTACCGAAAATATATGCAAAATCGCGCATATTTAATGACATAATGTTTAATTTGCATAATTAAACATAAAGATTTCAAAACTTAATACATTTCTTTTTATATACTTGTGTAAGTAATCAACTGAGGAAGTTTCATGGTGATATCTATTATTTAAATTTTTTAAACCTATTCACCTGTAGTGTCTCGCCTTAAGACGTTAAAGATGAAAAGTCGTTAAAAGAAAAACTTTTGGTCATAGGGCATGGCCGTGGCGGGGCGGCCATTTTGTGCGTTTCGCCATCAAAACAGGAAGTGGGTGTAACTCAAGTGTACATTGTCCAATTGGCTCGAAACTTTTCACGACTCATAAGAGTCCAATCCTGAGGACATATAAGGGCCGATATTTACTCAAAGTCATAGCGCCCCCTAGTGGCAACAGGAAGTAGGCCTAAAAGTCAAGGTGCTATACTTTAAAGAACTCCTACAGATTTCATCTGATGGACTTCAAATTTGGTCTGTACCATCACAACACCTTACCGATGAAAAGTTGTTAAAAGAAAAACTTTTCGTCGAACGGTGTGGGCGTGGCGGCCATTTTGACCATTCTTCGATGAACGAAGAAGTTGTTGTAACTTTAGTGTACATTGTCATATCTGCCCGAAACTTCTCAGGTTTGACGAAGGTCCAGGCCTGAGGACACCTACAGGCCAAAACTTACATTTGGTCATAGCGCCCCCCGCTGGCGACATGAAATCTGCCTTATATGACAAACATCCGATTTACATGAAACTTATATTGTGTGGTCTGCATGTGATACTGAGCCGCTCGCTATACTTTAATCACGGCCACTTACTCAGGCCACGCCCCGTTTCATAATATTTGAACTGTTTAAGGTACACCCTTGTGTGAGGTATCATTGAACTCAGCAGAAAGTTCCTTCTTCATTGGTGATGGTTTGACCCGCCCCCTATGCTTTAGCCACGCCACCTCCCATAACATTTGAATCGTTTAAGGTAGAGTCTTATGTGAGGTATCAATGAACTCAGCAGAGACCTCCTTTTTCATTGGGAAAGGTTTGGTCCGACCCCTATGTTTTGGCCACGCCCCCTTTCACAACTAATGAACTGTACGACGTAGAGTCTTGTGTGAGGTATCGTTGAACTCTGCAGGGAGTTCCCTTTTCATTGCTGACGATTTGCAGTGTCTGAGTGCCGTGTAAATGTACGGTCGCAAGGAGCGGCGTCCGCCCCTAACCCGGACGCGCACAGACGCGCGAGGGCCCGTCCATCGCTGCTTGCAGCCGTAATTTAGTTTGTTTTTGTATGACTTATATGCTTGCTCTGCTTCCTTTGTTTTTTTTTTAAAAATTCTACTTTGTCTATAACAAGGGACATATTACCGTATTGGTCCGAATATAAGACAGGGTTTTTTCCTAGAAAAGTCTGAAAAAGTGGGGTCGTCTTATAATCAGAGTCTAGACTTTCAACTCGGATATAAACTAAAATAAAATGATCCATAATCCATTTTACCGTAATTCTTCAAATAAAAACCGGTAGTCAATTAAACGGGGGCGTGGTCAACATGGACAAATAAAGGCTGGCCTTAAATTAAGGCCGGGGAAAAATTAGTGTGGATAATCTCCTAAGTGCCTTTCATATAATATTAAGTAAAAATAAAATTCATCGTATTGTACATTTCTACCAATTTAATTTAACAGATTCAACACTACAGTATACGGTATTCATGATTTTTTTCCACACTTGGTTTTTCTGGATTATGGTACTCATGTAAAGTATTATTGTCCTTTAGTCAATGTGGTTGTATGTGTTACTCAGCCAAGTGTAGTTTGTAGTAACATATAGGTGCCAATAGATGGCAGTTGCTACATTGGATATAATGCAGGTCTCATTAAGTGCTAGTGACGGACTTTTCAACAACTTATTGAAAACGATCTTGAGGCGCATGAGTTTTAAAGTATGCTGAGGAAAACTCAGGTGAAAAAGCTGCTTGACATTTCGACATTGACCCCAGGAGAATCCGATACTGGAAGAAACAGAAGGATGAGCTGACAAGAGCAGAGCACGGCTAGCTGGAGGTGGGAGGAAAAAAGTTAGCCTGGAGCTAGAAACAAATAGCTACCGTCTGTAACATTAATCAGATACTGGTGTGCTGCAAACCAGCAATGTTTTACAAAACTACTGTATGCTCTTATTGTAATCTACCAGCAATACCATAGTACCTGTATTTGAAATACCTGTGCCTTTCCGAATTGTGGATATGATATGATCATAACCACTACAGTGCTCAATTACCTATTTTTGAGGGGGAATAAAGTTCAAGTTTTTGTCGTGAAGACACCCTGTCCTCTGGAGCTGTGGTTCCCAACCTTTTTTCCTCCTTCCTTCCAGGCCTGTAGGCGGCGCTGTTATTGCTACAGAAATTAACCAAAAACGAAGAAGAGCAGTCTTCAGTCACTTCCACTTCCGTTCATAACATGACCACAGTTCTCTTAATACATCCATGGACTAGACTTTAATAACTTTCACCACTGCTCGTTATATAAAGGCCACCGCTAGAAAACGTGTCTTTGTTTACATTGTATAATTTGCTGTTGGATTGCTTTCTATTTTGCAATTCTGTCTGCTATCGGACATGATTGCAGCACGCTAGCTAGCTAGCTAGCAGAGCTAACGTTAGCTCTGCTAGCTAACATCGGCAGTCAAAAAAACATCAATGATCCGATGTCTTTTTGATAATCTAGCTACACGTTTTTCTTGCCGTAGCCTTTCTACAATAAGCCGTGCTAAAAGTTACTATAATCCGTTCAAGGAGTTGATAAACAGACAGATTAGCTAGCTAGTTGATAAGTTGTCTACTTCCACTTCATAAACAGCATTGCGTCCCTGCTAGAGCAGTCAGCTAGGTTGAAGGCAGCAGGCTGTGAGGTCGAGGGGTGTGGCAATCACATCATCGTTTAGCACGTATTCGGTTTCACCATCCATACGAAGCCAAAAGTGAGACATTTTTTTTATTCACCCTGGGACCAGGTTTCAAAAAAGTGCATTTAAAGGCAGTGTGTTTACAGGATTTGTATGGACGATCAGCCCAAACGATGCAAAAAAAGTGTGTTTGCATCAAAACGCGTCTCCGTTTGGTTGGCCTCTAAGAAAAGCTATGTCACCCAGAAGGCAGAGTTACTGATTTCCAATCTGTGTATTTGACTCAACACTTTCTCACTGCCCAGAGGCCATCAGTCCCCACCCGGGTCTCGGTCACAGTGCAACAATAAATGTAGATAAACATAAACACTAAATCAACCATACAAAACTAAAACCCAGATAACATAAATGCGCACCCAAAACATTAACAGAACATTATTAAAACACACTTTAACTAGGACAGAAACCTTTCAGAACATATGTGGGCCACTTTTGCCTGCAGTCTGAACGTAGCCTTACTCCTTTTCGGCATCACATTGGACTCTTGGGGTCTATTAGAATAGGTTTACATGCTTTGATGTTCAAAAAACATATGTTTCTCATACTGCCCCTCTTACCATTGAGTCCACCAATGGTCAATCGTTACAAGTTGTTTAGCCAAACTGTTCAAACCCACAGAACTTTATTTAAAATTCTGCTGGATATCACAAAGTTTACACAGAAAGACATGCAGCAAAGGGCAGCAGGTCGGAGCCGAACCCTGGGCCGCTGCGGTAAGGACTGAGCCTTGGTACATGGGGCGGATGCTCTACCAGGTGAGCTACCAGGGTGCCCCTAGAATGTTTCCATTTGATGGGATGGTGCAGCTATAAAAACATGCAATCTTGGGGTTAAATATTTCAATGTATATATATATATATATATATATATATATATATATATATATATATATATATATATATATATATATATATACACATACATACATACATACATACACATACATACATACATACATACATATATATATACATATATATATACTAGGGCTGTCAAATGATTAAAATTTTTAATCAAATTAATCACAATTTTCAGTGGATTAATCATGATTAATCACTATTTGCAATTACACCTGAATCCTAACCATTTTTTTCTGAAATGCATACCAAAAGATACTAGTGCTGTCAAGCAATTAAAATATTTAATCGCATTAATGTCATAGTTAACTCGCGATTAATCGCACATTTTTATCTATTCTAAATGTCCCTTGATTTCTTTTTGTCCCATTATATTTTCTCATTTTAATTCTCTTATCAGCATGGAAAAGTAGATTGGCTTGCTTTGTGACAATGTTTTTTTATTGAAAACAACATTGTCATATACGTTCTGTTCAATTTCACACTAACATTCACACTTGGAACTAATAATCTGTCACATAATGTAACGCTGTTACCTCGATTTTCCATTGCAGGTAGTCCTGCAGATAGTCCTGCAGATAGTACTGCAGGTAGTACTGCCTCATGCCTGAGGCGAGCGTGGCTCGTCCTACTGTCTATGGGCTCATAGCGTCGGCAGCAGCATAGCCGTTGTCATAGCAACTGGTTTCCCGTGACTCATTTCCTGGTTCTCGTTCTCGTTCATAACCAACGTAAAATCAAGGGGAGGGTTTTCCTGCTCCAGGTTTCCCACCGTGGTCAGAAAGAACAGAGGAGACACTTTGTTTCTCTCACTGACTTTAGAGTTACTACTCGCTCCGAAGCTAATCGCCATGACGAGCCTACTAGCTACGCGGCTAGCA
>CM042429.1:9537953-9627953 GCA_023631565.1 Gymnocephalus cernua
CTGACCAATCCACTATCCTCACCACTCGCGGTGAAATGCCTAAACCAAACCAATCAGCTGCTTCGTAGGGCGGGACATGGCGTGGCCATAGACAGTTAAAGAAGTGGACTAACAGATCCCGTTGCTCTCTCTATGCGTTACTCGTGCGTTAAAAAAATTATCGGCATTAAAATGGGTTTGCGTTAACGCAAACCCATTTGCGTGACAGCCCTAATATATATATATATATATATATATATATATATATATATATATATATATATATATATATATATATATATATATATATATATATATATATATATATATATCTTTGTGCATGTGTCTGAGGGAGAATCAACAAGTAGCCGTGTGCATGTTTGGCCTGAGGTAGTTGACAGATGACCCTGCTGCCACCTACACACTAACACCACTCATAAACAGGATTACAGATCAGGCCGTTGGCACAGCCGTCTGGCTGGCTGGCTGGCTGGCCTCTGCTACAGGCTAACTGTTACAAACACAGAGACGCAGACAGCTACTCAAGTGTCTGACAGACGGACTCAGACCTTTCCCAGATGGCAAGTCCATGTATAGTGCTACTATATACTGCTATGTGTGCATCAAAAGAACCTGGAGGACAATAATAATAATTCTATTATGATACGATATTCTAAGATCATTATTTCATACAAGGGTCTTCCGGTCCTTTCTTTAGAGAGACACATTTAACAGTTTTTTCTTTATAGTAATGGCTGGGTCTGACTTGAACTTTGTTGATACTAGTGCCGATATTATATCTGAGTGTTGGTACCAATAAAGACAATTTTCGGATGCCTTACAACAAGAAATTTAAATGTCTTGATACAGAACCATTTTTCGCTTGGTCAAAAATGCCAATGTTCTTAAATGTCTACCCCAGGGTTTCTGCAGGTTTCACAAAGTCAAATGTAAGACTTTCTAAGACCTTTTTAAGACCATCATGAATGAAATTTAAGCCCTGTATCACAACATTAAAAACTAGGGGTGTGCAAAAATCCCAATATGATCTTGCAATCAAACTCACGCAATCAAACTCACACAATCAAACTCACACAATCAAACTCTGGCAATCAAACTCACACGATCAAAGCAACGTGAATATTGGCTCCGCCTCAATGTCAACGCACCATTAAGAGTTGAAAATGTTTGCAGATGACCTGCCTATAGTGTTGCCCTGCATGGACTATACCTTTACACAGAAATCTAACTTTCTATAAAATTTGATTTGCAATTAGATGAATGATAGTTCTTATCAGTGTGGGTTAAAAATGTTAACAGAAAAAAAGTATTTTCTGGGACTAGGTTTAAGCCAAAGAATGTGCACAAATACAGCAAGTCTTTTATGACGCTGTGCTGTTTGACCTCAGGACTTTATAATACCATACCTATGATATGAGATAACTGTACTACACAATGAATCCAAGCACAGCAACAACAATTCCAGTCTATAGGCATGGGGTTCGATTCCTGGGCGTGACACACTGTCTGCACTGTGATCCCTCTATGTTCGTAGTCCCTTTCAATTTTCCTCCTCGTCTGACTAGAGGAAACACACCAGTGAGACCGCCTGCTTCGCTTAAAAAAAAGGCAGACTGTAGCTCTTTTCTTCAGCCAGAGAAATCATCAAAGCATGAGCTACATTATTCAGCCTTGCCGAGTCTGCATGACAACACAGCCGACAAACAAGAGCTCTTTTCAAACCAGACGGCCACTACAGTAGGACACAGCTATTTCAAACCACTGAACTGACCTGAGCTCCCTCCAACTAGTGAGATGTTCAGATGACCAGAAATACATTAAAAATGGCAGGCCAGCATTTATTTAGTACCAAAACACAGTCGAATGCATTATCGTTAATATACTACGCTGTTAAAAATGCTACAAGTATCAATCAACACTTATTTAACTGTTTTGCAGCTCTGCCTGTCTGCTCAGTTTGGACGTTTTAGGCAGTTATACTGGATTATCTAATTATGTTCTCCCTGCTGTATCAGTGTGTCTGTGAATGCACGAATTCATACCTTGCTATTAAGGGTGCTCCGATTGATCATCACCGATCGGTATCGGCCGATAATGGCTTTAAATAGTTTGATCAGCGGTCTCCATAAAGGAAAAAGCGATTTGCAACGTGTGTGCCAAGGAAATACCACGAGGTGGAAAGTTCCAAAGACATTTCAACACCACCAACCTCATCAGACATTTGAAGGTTAGTCACGCAAAGGAGTATGAGGAGTTTTCAAAGTTAGCTAACGCTAAGGCAGAGCGGAGTGTTGCAGCTCCGGCGCCACTCACGCAGCTATTTCTGTGTGTGTGTGTGTGTGTGTGCGTGTGCGTGTCTGTCGGTCTGTGTGTGTCTGTCGGTCTGTGTGTGTGTGTGTGTGTGTGTGTGTGTGTGTGTGTGTGTGTGACTGTGTGTGTGACTGTGTGTGTGACTGTGTGTGTGTATCTGTGTGTGTATCTGTGTGTATGTGCTGAAGAAATGTCTGCAGTGATTGAAAGGACATTTTTTAGATTTTGAGCGAGGACAAAAAGCCAAACAATTACTGATACATTCTCTAAACATGTGTGACTGTTACGTAATGCCGTAATTTTCAGTTCATAAAAGTGATCGGCCGACACGTCTTCCAGCAATCTGTGATCGGCCCCAAAAATCCTGATCGGAGCACCCTTACTTGCTATGTGTTTTTCCTGGCTGGCAACACGATGATGCCACAGAAAGCAAATGGTAGAATACAGGTCTGTCTGCCGGACACACACACACACACACACACACACACACACACACACACACACACACACACACACACACACACACACACACACACACACACTTACTTCTTGGTTACAATGTGGCGGCAGCGCAACCAAGCTCAGCTGCCAAATCTACATCTAATATCCTGCGTTCACCTCACTTTGACCAGGCCTGGCCTTGGCCCTGGTGGAAATTACACATCACTGTAACTCTGTCCAGTGATGTGTCTGTAGCTTGTCTGTCTGTCAATATGTCTGCCTGTCTAGCTTGGGATGTGTCTATCTAAATCTCTGTCTGTCTGCAGATCTGTCAGACTGGATACATACACTGTCTGGCTGTCCTCTGCAATTCTACCTGTCTGTCTCTGTTTCAGTCATAAGAGGAACATCTGCAGTGGATCTAGCAGGCAGCAGTGTTAGGGCAGAGCTGATAATGATAGTTTCTCTCTGGGCTGCTCAGAAGGCAGACAGACATAACATACCATTCCAGCGTTTCCTGTCTATGCTGACAGGAAAACTAGTTAACCCTCTATGGTGATCCATCAGCGCATATGCACAGCCCAGCAAGCATATAAGGCTAAATCTTCAAGTTTAAATATAAAACCAACCCCTATGGCAGAAAACTTCCATGAAATGTAAAACAGATAACTTAGCTAAAGTAAGAAGAAACAGTAAAGGAAAACTCACAATAGAAGACTTCTCGTTAAAAGCAACTACAGTAAATCTTTATTACATATCAAGAGCTAAAATATAAGTATGTAAAATGCTAATGATATGCAAATATGACATGTTTTTCCACTGTAAGCTAACTGTTGAGTAGCCTACTAACGTTACAGCATGTCTATGTGTTAATGGCTACTAAAAGCTTAGCCATAATATAAAGTTTGATATAACCAAAACACTATGAACTCAATATTGTGTGGTACAAACTTTAAGTCAAATAAAGACAATACAATAGATTATAAACAACAGTAAGTAGCCTACTCTAAGGTCACCATAAAGTTTCTATTAGACATAGCCTACTGTAAGTCCCAATAGGAGTATTATAGCCTATACTATAAAGAATATCAGTGTGAGAGGAAACGGTCGATAGCGAGTTAACAGCAGAATTGGTTGACCGTCTTGGATTAATACTTCGTCTGATTTGTTGTTTTTCTGTTGCTACACTGGAGAGTACACATACAACGGAGAGGGCACTGAAGTCTCTTGGTAGATTTTTTTTTTACCATGAGGAGAAACGCAACAAATGTTACTCACATATCTCCATTCCCTGTGGCTGGGAAGCAGAGCAGTTGCAGGAGCAGGTGACATTGGAGTTGCCGAGGCCGCCAGGGGCCGTTAGGTTTTGCATGGGGCTGGGAAGACCGGGACACCGCTCCGGGGAGAGAGCCGCCGCCACCGTCGGGGCCCCACGACTGGAAAAAAACACAAAAAACTTCCAGTCAGCGGCAGCAGGGTCCGCCGCTACGAGTAACTCCCGACAGTTTCGCACTTATTTTCCACGGTTTTCCTCACGCCATATTTGTCTCGGAGCGGCTCGGATAGTGAATTAGAAGGAGATTTGGGGGTGAGCCATTGCCCGTGGCTAACGCAATGTACGTTTTCCTGTTCCTTCCTCCGCCGCTCAGAGCAGCTTCCTCTACTAGAGCAGAGCACACAGCAGGCTCACGCCCACGCCTCGCCCACAAACTGACAGACTGCCACTCCGTCCAATCAGAGGGCTCCAGAGGAGAGACAGACAGGGGAAAAGAGACGTGTTGCCTTCAGGAGTGGACTGAAATACCACGATTCTAAGCCAAAAATATAGTAAATTGCCATTCTCTCAGACTTCACTGTCACTTACAATCACACGTTTCAGGGAGTGTTTAGGCTCAGCACATGATCTGACTGAACGACATTCTATGTTATCATAAAGAGATAAAAATGTCTTACTTAAACACTTATGCTTGTGATAAGTAGCCTACTTTTTTAAATAAGTAAAAGATATTTTTTGTTTATGCAGGGACCCCTGTTTCAATCATGCTTGGTGTCGTGCTGTGTGGTGTCAGCATTTAATATTCATGAACACCCTTGCATATATTAGCTGCAGAATGCATTAATTGGCTATTGTAATGCCTGACTATTCATAAATATTACAATTTATACAGCTGAGAGTGCTGCACCTGTTTAGCAGACTACTATCCTAAGTCGGAAGTCTTTGCTTTAAGCAGCAAAAATACTAAAATAAATACTGGAACACCATGGTTTGGAGTCATCTACTTTAATTTATAATTTTAACTGTCATGCAGAATAAATGATGGCATTTGAATTGTACAGTTAAGCAGTTCACCAAAGTAAAACTACTGTACACATACTGTGTTTCTCATCAAAAGGATCTAAATGTGGCCTAGATATTCGCAACTAGAAAATAGAGCTGTGCGAGGAGGACTTGAAGGCAGCAACAGTTAAGGGATGGGGCAGGGTGTGTGTGTGTGTGTGTGTGTGTGTGTGTGTGTGTGTGTGTGTGTGTGTGTGTGTGTGTGTGTGTGTGTGTGTGTGTGTGTGTGTGTGTGTGTGTGTGTGTGTGTGTGTGTGTGTGTGTCTGGGTTGCAGCTCCCACCCCCACCCGCTGACCTGACTCAGAAAGCTAGCAGACGGCCGGGTCGTGGTTATGGCTGAAGAGGAGAAAGGGGGGGGGGGGGGGGGGCAGAGCCAGGACTAGTCGGTCTGGTGTGTTATCTGGGGAGGGTGGGGAGAGTGCTTTGAGTTTCACTCCCTTGTTACGGTGAACCGCAGCCAGTGGAGACAGCTCTTTGAAGGGGCTAACCTTGAGGTGACCCGCTGCTCCAGTCTTGTGGTTCAGGGGCACATGTGCAGCAGAGAAGACCCCCCCCCCCATCCTCCCCTCCGGCCCAAAACATCCCCTCTGAATCTAACCAACAGTGCAACCCCCTGAAACGCACAGACATAAACACACTCTAGCACAGGACTACCTGCAGTCTATAAATAAACTAGCCTGTTCAAATACCTTTTAGGTGGCCCTCCAAGAAACAGCGGACAAAGAGTAAATAATACAGGGATGACTGTTCTGATCAGAAGCATGCTTTCCTGCAGTCCACTTCTGCAGCAAATCATGAAAGTAAAAAAAAAATGGGAGAAAATCTCATCACATTAACTGACAATAAAATGGACCTCTGTGAAAGAAAATAAGTAAACATTAAAATCAAAGACCTTCAACAGATGTTGTGCATTAAGTGCCGCATCACTAGCCAAGTTCTATATCCAATCATGCAAAACTATTTTCTTTAATGGCTTCCACACTCCTCCATGAGCGACACTTATGAAAGTGAAGAAAAAATAGTTGCATGACCCTGACACAATTTACAAATGCCTGGCTGTTGTCATAATTTTATTGAAGCAACAAATTGAGGTGCTGCTGTCTTGACAAGTAAAGCAGCATTATCAATTGAGACACTGAGGAGAGTTTTTTTCTGCCTTGATGTGAAGTTATTCTAATGTCCTCACATAAAACACACTCCAGACATGCATGCACACCCCAGACAAGCTCTCATATACAGACAGACTAAGATACACATAAATTCTCACTTTTGCAACCCACCTCTTTCCACTCACCCCACCACCACCAAACAACACTTACACCCACTCAGACACATGCACAGTCTGTCTGGAGCGTCAATTTAGTCCCCCGGGGAGCACGCAGGGTGACACCACTAACAGGCCAGACCAGACAGCCAGCAGACAGATAAATACTAGGCACGGCTGAATACCTAATGCACTCTAGTCTAGCAGCTCGCCTACCATCCCCCATGACTGCAGTCTGCACGCGCACACACACACACACATGCACGCACGCACGCACGCACGCACGCACGCACACACACACACACGCACACACTGCACGCATAGCATCTCTGTGTCTCTCGGGAAACATCTGTTTCATCTTGTATTTGAGGAATACTAACCTTAGGTTGATAGGTTATTTAAGGAACTTTGCATATGGCTTTCCTGCATATGGGTTTCATGCTTATTCAGGAGTTCACTCTGTGTTACTGTTGCTGTTGTTTTGTGACCATTTGATTCAAAGCATGGCATGTTCATGTTATGTCTAAAAGATCTAAAAAAGATATACTGTTTATATTAAATGCAGGCAGGAAAGGAAACACCACCACCATGTGTCTGTACACAACAGGGCTGGACTGGGACAAAAAATCGGCCCGGGCATTTTTGGCCCAGGCGGCCAACACCCACCGTGATTGGTCAGAGACATTCCCTGCAGACAGTCCTCTTAAAATATGCGTCCATTCTATGATATGAGTTGTCTAGTGTTCTGCGTTCATGTGATGGTTTTGGATCCTTCAAGAGGTCTCAAGACTTATCTGTTGATCTTACACTTAAATAATTAATTCATTCTTAGAGTTATGATTTGTATATTTATGGTATTTTGTATTATTATTATTGATATTTGATATTGTATTGCCATTATTGTTATTATTACTATTTTGCTTAATATTGGCTTAGCAACTTTTAAAAACTGTTTACTGTTAATATTAACCATTGTAAGATTCATATTTTGTCGCTTTGGACAAAAGTGTCTGCTAAGTACAATAACCATAACCATAACCCTTCCCAAAAGCTACAATAAAGCTGGGAGTAGTACATGCCCTGGAAAGGAGAAGCAGTGTACTCACTGACTTTTGATTGGCGACCTGGAGGCCATAGGGTAGCCTACACAATGTCCATACTCAAGTCCAAGTAATTGCCAAAGATAAAGTTTAAAGTATAATTTCAAATTATTTAACAACATTTAAGTATACAAGTGTATTGTCAGTAAAGTCAATCAAAATGTTGCCTTGGCTCACACCAATGAACAAGAAAGATTTAGCTGTACACATAGTTTACATGAGCCTAGTAGAACAGGCTGTATACATAGTATACATGAGCCTAGTAGAACAGGCTGTACATAGTATACATGAGCCTAGTAGAACAGGCTGTTTACATAGTATACATGAGCCTAGTAGAACAGGCTGTATACATAGTATACATGAGCCTAGTAGAACAGGCTGTTTACATAGTATACATGAGCCTAGTAGAACAGGCTGTATACATAGTATACATGAGCCTAGTAGGCTGTATACATAGTATACATGAGCCTAGTAGAACAGGCTGTATACATAGTATACATGAGCCTAGTAGGCTGTATACATAGTATACATGAGCCTAGTAGAACAGGCTGTATACATAGTATACATGAGCCTAGTAGAACAGGCTGTATACATAGTATACATGAGCCTAGTAGAACAGGCTGTATACATAGTATACATGAGCCTAGTATAACAGGCTGTATAGATCACAGACTTCAGCTACCCAACAGGCCAACCCTTAAACAGTTAGGTTACCTGACAGCCACTAACTTTAATGTTACTGCCAAACTGCTTGTTGTCATTATGACGTGAGGCGCACGCACACACCCACACACCCACACACACACACACACACACACACACAACCTGCTAATCCACGTGCTTCTTACCGTCGTCAACTAGGCCTACTCTCTCTTCCATCTGTTCCTCCCTCTCTCCCGTGGCCCTGTGATGGTCGCTCTCCTCCTCCTCGGCCTCTTCCCTGTCATCATGATGTTGTTTCTGCTTCTCTGTATAGCCAGCCACCTCTCCTCCTTTCTCTACTTCAGGTAGCCTAATGCTGATGTTGAAGCAGCTACTACAGCCCCAAACATGTCAGACATGTTGGCACATTTTGAGGCATTTGCCTGTAGATACTTAATCTTTTTCTCCCGTAATTTCTGTACACATTGCTTGCGTATGGGGTTCCGTGGTCGTTTGTCCATTTTAACGTGGATGCTAAACTTCCAGCATATTATAATGTTTACAGCTCGTGTCTCAGGCCCGGGAGTGGGGAAGGTTGATCCTGGATTTGATTGGGTTAGGTCTAGCTTAGGACTGTAGTTGAGCTGATTCCGGTTTCCAACTTCGCCCCAGTCAGTTAAAACACGGATGGAGACAATTATCGCTCTTGACGCTTGATGACGATTTATTATTACTCTGCTATGGCTGTGTATTTGTGTGTGGTTCTGCAAAGAAACAAATAACATTGTGAAGGCTACCATACACAATGCATATGAAGTATACATATAGGCTAGCAAACAACAACAAACCCACTATTAATTACACTATATCAATGTAATGTAACTACTGCAGCATAATACAATACAATAATAATACAATAATGTAGCTAAATACAAACGTGAGCAAGAGCTTCCAACAATCTGCATTATAAATCAACAGCCACGTGCAAAGAAGCTAACAGGTGATTAACACAAACATCGAAATTACCAGCTAACTTACTTAAATGTACAAGAACTACAGACCAATACAACAACAGGCCCAAATGAACTGACAACGTTATCTATGGGACTTACAGTTCTCAAAGACGCACACACGCGAGCTCAACTGATTATCCTCTGGGCGCACATAGTCTCTTTTCTCTTTCTCCCATTTTTCTCTCCGTGTGGCGCGTGCGCCCGCTCGCAGTAAGGCGCGTGTCCGCGCTACCCCCGGCATGCAGCCACAATCAGTCCTGACAGACGGACTTTTGTATAATTACCGAATGGGCCGCTGTCAGTCATCTATGGGCCGGCGCGGCCCAAAAAAATTAAAAAATTAAAACAAAGGCCTATAAATTATATCGGCGATTCGGCCCAAAAGTGCGTCGGCCCACCGGGAAAATGCCCGGTATGCCCGATGGCCAGTCCAGCCCTGGTACACAACCATATCGATGACATTACCACTCCACACTTGAAGCCATGATAAGCCTGTTGTGTGTACCACATATTTAAAGATAAAGTTATAAATGTTTAATGTATTTTCTTCACCATATAGATGACTAAGATAAAAAAAAGAAAAACTTTCACTCATGTAATCAGGTATGTGATCAGGCTGATACTGAAAAAAGTAGCACAGTAAAGGCCTCAGTGGAAGATAGTTCCATCCCTCCCCTCTAAAAAAACAAACCCTTTTCTCCAGAGCAAACTCTTTGTCTGAACTTGTGTGGTGCTGAGAGACACACTACTTCATAACGCCATCTTGTGGCATAGCTTGGAAAAGCTTTGTTTTATGCCTCATCCCAAACATTGACTTCTCTGGTGTCTGCTTCAGTCCCCTTATGTCTCTTCTTAGTCACTCCATTACTTGTAAAACCAAAGCCGCCTCCCTGGCACAGGTTTAAGCTTTGAATCAATTACGAGTCGTCTTCATCAGAAACTACAAGCGTACATGGAGGAGGACTCAGGTAAAATGAGAGTCCCATCCTACAGCTTATATAGAGATGTGCTCTGTTCTTGCAAAGAGACTGCAAGGTTGAGAGTATTTCTAAATTCATACTGAGCAGAAATGTCATGTGAATCATAGTGTGCAGTTTGAAAAGGAAAGCACATACAAAGCTAAATACAGAAGTTTTCTTGTTTTCTTTGATCTGGGGCTGTTTTATGGTTTGGGCTTAGCCCCCTAAATACAGTCCAGGAAATCTTAATGCAGCAGCATACAATCATATCTGTTCTCATCTGAAGTTCAGTTTACTTGTCAGGAGAAGTCCAAGTCAGATTGTAAAAACAGTTGTATGATGTCTTGTGTGGCTAGTGAGGACACTTTCCAAAGTTTAACAAATGAACCCTAATGATGTCATCAGGCTTGGGCTTAAGACTTAACAGAAACCCTACATTACAAACTATAGCATTTAGAAGGCAGGGAGGGTTTAGTAAAAGACACTGTTGAGTTGCATTATGGAAAATGTTGACTTGACCCAAACTAACTAACTGCGTGGTTCAATTGAACTCAGGTGTATTTAGTTTGGTTTGTTCTCGCTGGTGTGAAAGCCGTCAATCGAGCTCTGTTGCAGTCCAAACAACCGAACTGAGACCACCTAAAAAGGAGGGTCTCGGTCTCAGAATCAGAATCAGAAAGGAGTTTATTGCCACAATAGTTATCCTACGTGGAATTTTCCTTGAGAATTGGTGCACTGTGTGCAATGGGCAGATGTACAGTCCAGGATGGAGTCCAATCAAGGAAGATAGAACGAAGGAACAGTCATTACTTATCACATACGTTATTGGTGCAAAGCCTAGCATTCTACATTTGATTGTAATTGAGTATCTGTGTTATCAATAACTAACCAACCATCAAACTTTGAATGCTATTTGATAATATTCAGCGGGGTGCTAACGTTGGACAGCTCTATCCCTTATGTTTCCAGTTGTTGTCAGGTGCTGGTGCTAATCCCCGCATTTTATATGCCTCAATGAATCTGACCTATATCACTTACTTGTCTGCTACTTGTTACTTTGTTAGTCAAATAAAGTTAGAATTTGCACTTTGTTTAGCCAACGTTTGCCAGTAATATCTTTTGCAGAAAAAAAACCGTAAGTAAGAAATAATCCTGGTGAAACGTAAAAGACACAGACAGGAAGGTGTGGTGTTGGTGAGTGATAGCAAATGTTACGTTACAGCCTCTCTAGCTTAATCAGAACTGCCCTGTTTTGTTACGTATCATGATGTAGTAGCTACCTTGGCCATAACAGGGGCTTGAGTTAAGCTACAACCCCAAATCAGAAAAAGTTGTGACAGTATGGAAAACACAAATAAAAAAAGAAAGAAGTGATTTCTAAATGTACTTTGACTTGTGTTTCATTGCAGACAATACAACAGCACGTAATTTAATGTGTTCCTCATGATTGTTATTGTTTTTCTTTCAAAAAAACAAAATTCCTATTTTGGTTCTTGCAACACATTTCAAAAAAAGTTGGAACAGTAAAGCATTTACCACTTTGTAATGTTGCCATTCCTTTTCACAACACTTAAAAGACGTTTAGGGACTGAAGACACGATGAAGTGTTTCAGGTGTAATTTTGTCCCATTCTTGCTGCAAACAAGTCTTAAGGTGGGCAACAGTACGGGGTCTTCATTCTCTATTGGAGACAGGTCAGGACTGCAGGCAGGCCAGTCAAGTACCCGTATCCTCTTCCTCCGCAGCCAGGACTTTGTAATGTGTGCAAAATGTAGTTTTGCATTATCTTGTTGAAATATGCATGGACGTCCCTGGAAAAGATGTCTTCTTGAAGGCAGCATATTGTGCTCCAAAATCTCTATGTACTCTTCAGCATTAATGGTGCCATCACAGAAGTGCAAGTTACCTTTGCCAAGGGCACTGACACAACCCCATACCATGACAGACCCTGGCTTTTGGACTTGTTGCTGGTAACAGTCTGGATGATACTTTTCTTCTTTGGTCCGGAGCACACGGCGTCCATTTCTCCCAAAAAATACCTGAAATACTGATTCAGCTTTGCTGATTGGGTATCGCCTGTGACACAGCCACTAAATGAGAGACACACCCACCCAACGAACAGCCTCCGCTAGCTAGTTGAGTGGACCTACTGTAACGGAGTATATAGCAGGTAGGGCTCCACACTAACTTTTTGCCTTGGTTGCACTGGTGCGCCTAACTTTTTTATTTAGGTGCACCAGCACAAAATTTAGGTGCACCCAAATTTTTCCTTGCGTCGCCATTAACGCCACAATTTCGAGATCACCTTTTTATCACGCTCCATATACATTCATATATATTATGTAAAATATTTTAAACAAGAATAAGGTGTAGGTAAATACTTTTTAGTTGAAGCATAATCATACTGCATATTATATATATATATATATATAAATGTTTAAAGTGCTTCACTGAGCTGCCAAACTAAAACATTTTAAGTAAAACATTTCAAAATAGAAAGTGTTACTGTTTCAAAGTGCTTCCCTGAACACATTTCATGGCTCAAAGTCTTAACCCCCCCCCCCCCCCTCCCCCTTGCTGTTGCATGCCCCTCAGATGTCCAACACCTGTAATTTGGCCTTCTTCCCCTTTGGCCTTGGCTAAACCAGCTTGCCACACTCCCTAGCATCAAAATCCACCAAATTTGCCCCCCCCCCCCCCCACACACACACAGATTTTTATCAGATCTTTCACTAGTCCAGGACTAAAAATCATATCTCTGTATTTTTTACAAAGTGGGCTAAAGTTTTAAGTCAAAGCCACTTTTCACAAGCTTTTATGAAATGCAAAGACAGGGTTTACTTCTCAGTTTGAAAATATACAGCTGAAAAACATGTAAATGAAAATTATCTGAAATAAATAGCCTAGGATATATTTAAATATATATTTAAATATATAATATATATCCCTGAGAAAGCTCCTTCACTTGTTATCAACAACAATAACAGATTAAAAGAGAAAGAGGGCGCCCGGATATCTCTGTCGGTATATATAGAGGTTTAGTCCTCGATGCAGCGGGCCAGGTTTGACTCCGACCTGCGGCCCTTTGCTGCATGTCATTCCCCCCCCCTCTCTCCCCTTTCATGTCTTCAGCTTTCCTATAAAAGTAAAGGCCGAAAATGCCTCCTCCCCCCAAAAAAACAAAATAAGGAGACAGAGGGAGGGGGAGAGTGCGATGGACTGAAGCGTATGCTACTCACAGAGTGACGGCTGACTCATTATGAACGGGTCCAGCACGGGTCGAAAGCTTTGGCGGGTCAGCGGCGTTACACACGTCTTGTGTATGAAATGTCTGTATCGTCACTGCCCTGCATTGTATGAACTATGATATTCTGGCCACATATTTCGCCCAGGTCCAGCAGGCTCCGTGAAGTTAGTTGCATTCAATAACTTCGTCTGTGTTTTTTGCCGTGCGGCGGTCGCAGTAACAGAGTTACCAGCGGAAACACTGGTACAAATACAAAGTCAAAGTCAAAGGAGAAATTCATTTTGGACAGAGAGAAGATTGCTGCAAGAGTAACATAGACACACATCAAACACAGGTTTCCCTCTCATGCTTAACAATATACAGCTGTGTTAATAACAATTAAAACTGTACACAAATGTCGCAGTGTGGACCAACGCCATGTCTTTCCGTGTTGCAGGGGAGTCCGTGTGTGTCTGAGTGAATGGGGGCGGGGCTGCACGGAGAGTAGGAGAGATCCAAACACGTGCACGGCTTTACAGAAGAAATGGGTCATGTAACGCAGCGGAGAGGACGTTAGGTGCACCGGTGCGACCTAGGAAAAATGTTAGTCGCACCCTTACAAAAATCGGTCACACTCTCGAGCCCTGGCAGGACTTTGTACCGTGAAATCCCACCAATAAAGGCTTCTAAACAAAATATTACACAACTGGACATGTCCCAGCGGTAAAGTGACCCGAATTTGGGGAGAAATGACCAACATTGGCCGCCAAGATTACAGCTTTGACGCGTTAGCATGAAGCTACTTAAAGGGATACTTCACCGATTTAGCATTCAGCTTTGTATCAGTAGAAACCCGGTAGTATTTCTGAATGACCGTGCTTCCCTCCCTCATGTCCCCCTGAGAGGGGAGATCTCTGCATTGGTGGTATGGAAAGCATTCCTCCAATGACGCAAAATGACGATTTTTGCGTCATTGGAGGAATGTTTGATCAGAGGCAAAGAACTACAGCCAGCAGTAGGAGCTACTTCCGCATGTTTTCAACACACCCATCACCCGAAGCCAGCCGATCTCAGCCGGAAAAAAACAAAATGTCAGCCATCTTTAATCCTCGCTAAACAGGGCTCTCTCTTCTCAGCAGCAAAATTTTACAAAATGATGTGCTTTCAAACTACCGCACACGTGTACCACCGGAATACATCGCTACAGATCGGAGAATATGCAGGGAACGTTATTACAGACGGAATAATTGGCACACTACGAGAGCTTCGCCTGCACGGAGACCAGCACGGAGACCAGCACGGAGACCAGCACGGAGACCAGCGGTCTCGCTTGATGCCCCGAGCCGGGGAAGTGGACATCCTCATCGGCTAGGTGGGAAGCTAACGCTAACCGGGGAAAAGGCACATCCAGAGCGAGGTAACGCTAGCCGGCCACCTGTCCTATCAATCCTGATTGAAAGTGTCCGTTCATTAAACAACAAACTGGACTACATCCAACTTCAACGAAACTCCCAACGCGATTTCAGAGACTGTTTTTTGTTATCGTGGAAACAGAGCTGAACAACAGTGTTCCGGACTGTCCAGCTACCAGGCCTGCTAGCCCTCCGACAATCCGAACTAGAGATGCTCTGTATGAAGGTGGGCTGTGTTAACACGGACTGGTGCAGAAATGGGGTGATTTGTATCCAACTAACTGCTAACTGCTGGAGTTTGTGGCTGTCACATGGCGACCATTCGACATTCCACGCTAATTCACGGCTGTGTTTAGCTATACTCGGTGTTTACAGCCCACCAAGCCTAATGCTAGTATGCTTAGCTGAACTTTACGGAGCCTATAATGTGTGTGTGCACTAAAGGTAGCCTGTTTCGTATGTCGTTGTTATATAATGTCGTTTTTATATATTTTAAACGTGTAACACCACCTGTGCCACGATTAAACGTTGTTTCGTGTATATGGTTGAAATAACAATAAAACACATTGAGTTGAGTTGAATGCCTGTCTGTCTGTCTGTCTGTCAAGCGGTAGGCGTGGCTTGGGAGTGGACTCAAAGCAGCGAAGCAAAGTGCATTCTGGGATTTGGTGTTTTTCATCCATCTGAGCCAAAAACACATTTTCTGGCTTTTCCCGGCCTAGAAGGCACCAATTTAAAAAAAAATTCTCACATTTCTGCTACATAAGTGACCCAATTTAAAGATATATTCAGCTTTCCAGCGGTGAAATATCCCTTTAATATTTAGCACTAGGCTAACGTTAGATTGTAAAGGAACGAAGCAGCACTTTCTCCCGTCAAAAATCACAGATGAAGGCTTCTAAACCAAACACTACCTAATCGGACATGTTTCAGCAGGAATGCAACCCGGAATTGGGGAGAATTTAACAAATTGGCAGTTAAGATGACATATTTTACTGCCGTTAGCATGAAGCGACTATAGTTAGCAGTGTAGCTACTATAGTTAGCAGTGGACACTAATAGAATATAGCACCACTTTCTACAGTCAAAAATAAAGGCTTTTAAACCAAATACATAACCAGTAACACTAAAGAAAATACAGAAAAGTATATGTCCACTTTAAGCAGACGTTTCATCCATTCCTCATGGTTTCCTTCTCACTGTTTGAATCTGTATTCCAATTTGTCTGCCTGTTTCTCATAGTCTGCTTGGTTATTGCATATTTGCTGAATACAACCAAATTTGCTAATAGGGAGGCTTTTTTAAAAAGTGGAGTGGGTGAAACGATTCATAGTGTAGGAAAGATAATTTTTCTGTGTCCTTTAGTCATCCGTGCTCTGTCCTTTTTAACAAGAATAATTAAAAAAAACTATATAATATAGTTTGCTTTTTTAATTAACTTTAGCTCTTAGTAAAATGATGTCAAGAGAGAAATTATTTTGTGTGCTCGGACGGGGTATAAATATGTGAAAAAAATGCTTTAATGTATTGTACTACACAATTACATTATCGTGTGAGTGTAAAAATCAATAAAGACTAAAAACTAATTTGTTATGCATAGTGAACTTTCAATTTTCCATTGAATGAGAGCAAATCCCTGCAGCCAGATGTATAAATGTTTAATAAACAACAAGCTAGAGGTGGGCAATATATATTGTCTGTGATAATATCGTGATTGTTATGTTATTTATGTGCAAATTAACATTATCGAGTATTTAAATTACTTCGAAAAAAACACTTCAAAACACGCATTAAAAGTGTAGAGTGGTAGCGTGCGATTGTGTGCGGCTCCTACCTCTCCTGTCGGTGTATATTTATGTTTTTGTTAGTGTTTTTCGTACCGTTCCCATGTCGAGTTCTTATTAACAAGTACAGCCACACTGAACTAATCAATATAGGACTAAGATACAACACAGCCGTTACGAGAGCCTTCCAGGCGGCTCAAAACATCCCAGAGGACATAGCCAGACCACCGTGCACTCCGTGGATTGTTGTTGTTGAGAGAAAGCAGAAGTGAGGATGCTGGTCAGGCCTGCTAGCCTGGCTATGGAAACTACAACACAGACCTCCACTGCCAAGCCTCCTACTCACCAACGCCAGATCCATCGCACACAAAGTGTGCAACGAACAACTACACACGAAACTGCTGCATGATGATTATCACCGAAACCTGGCTGAACCCCCTCATCCCCTAGCAGGCCGAGCTAGCTACTCGTAGGATCGAGACAAGAACTCCGGCAAGACCAGAGGAGGAGGACTGTGCATTTTTGTGTATAATGTACCAACAGCAGGGTCATTGCCCAGCACTGCTCACCTGACCTGGAAGCCCTGTCGGTAATATGCAGAACATTTTATTTACCAAGAGAGCACACTGTAGTGACTGTTACTGCCGTATGCATAGCCCCCGATTCTAACGTTAGCACAAGTTTGACTCACCTGCTCACCATAGTCAACAAACTGCAGCGCGATCACATATCAATTAGTAGGCTATTTTGTATGTCTTAGAATTGTTTTTACTTGTATACTTACATTTTAAAGAAAATAAATAAAACTGTTTTCATTCAACATTGTGCCCATTATCATCAGTGATTATGTAACTCAGACCTTTAAACACACATTTTATTTAAGGATATTGTTTAATTATCGTTATCGTCAAAATCGGCAACAATATTGAGATATTATTTTTTGTCCATATCGCCCACCCCTACACCAAGCACGAGAAATAACCTACAACACTTTTAATCTACACAATGCAAAGCCAATGGATAAACTCCAGTAAAACTGTTTCTATCCTGCATCTCTAATGCATGTTTATCCCCAAAAAATCCTCTTGTGGGTGCAGCCTCTATCATGGGACCTGTGTGAAGAAAGTGATTGCGCATGACGATGATCCATTTTGAGTCTGACATAACATTTTCAGTAGGACTAATAACTCAAAACACCCCGTGACTTCTATGTGGAGTCAGTATTACTGAAAGCAATTCCAAATGTCCGAACAAAATATTGATATGACTCAGGTATTATACCAAGGCTGAATGGGATTCATGAATTAACTGCAATGCATCTCACCAGCTGACAAATCTGGAGAACGAGAGAAAGAGCTTGCCGTCTTCAGCGGAGCGCTAAGTAACAGAAAGGCCACTCAAGACAGTCAGATTGCAGAGCAGAGAGTTGCGTTAAATAAATGTCATACCACATTACATCTGCTGCATGTTGCCCTTGTCTCAGCTGCATTGCTGTGTCATATCCTGTCCACACAGGTGCACCAGCTGTCTGGTTTCCAACCCCTGTCACTTATTTACACATACACACACACCTCCCTTCCACCCCTGTCATTTTAAAAAACCACCCCTCCCTCTCTCTCTTACTGCAGCAGACACCACTGCAATGACACCACAGCACATACTGAACAAAATGTGTATTTAAGAGACAGAGGGAAAAAGAGAAAAAGAAAGGAAGATGGCAGACAGACAGATAGACAGTGTGTGTGTGTGTGTGTGTGTGTGTGTGTGTGTGTGTGTGTGTGTGTGTGTGTGTGTGTGTGTGTGTGTGTCTAAGTTTGGGTTTGAATAAGAGAAAGACAGATTAAATTAGACCGATCAAGAAAGAGATAGACAGAGCCTGAGGTAGAGAATACTTGACTGAGTGAATGAATACATGAAGAGAAGACAAGAGAAGAATAAAAGAGGAGAGAAGAGAAAAAAAGAAAGAAGAGCAGAGAGGAGAAAAAAGGAGAAGGAAAGAAGAGGAAATAGAGTGAAAGCAAAAGCAAGTGAGTCAGGGAGAGGGACACAGCCAGAGAGAAAGAGTAGAAAATCAGCAGGTATTGAGCTCTTTTCACCCCAGCGGTAGGGCCCTGCTGAGTATTGTAATCTTCTGTCTGCTCAGTTGAGGCGATGAGATCATGTCTGGCTATAATGCCAATCTCCTAAACTGGCACACGGCTCAGCGGAGTGAGCACCACCACCAGAGAAAGGACAGAGCACTGCTGAGAGAGGACAACAAAAACGTGAAAAAGAGACAGAAAAGTGATTAAGAGAGGCAGGGAGGGTGAAGTTGTGTTTGTGTGTCAGACCTGTCGTGTGTGTGTGTGTTTGTGTGTACGTGTGTGTGTGTGTCCGTCAGCTATGTCCATTACAACACTGATAAGAGCCTCGAAACAGACGACAATAATCACAAAGCCAGTGAGACACACAGCAGCTATAAATGTGTGTCAGTCATAAACAGCAATGATTACAGAGTGTGGATAGTGCAGGTTACAGCCTCCTGCTTTTAAGAGTCCATGCATATAGTTACACACACCCACACACACACACACACACACACACACACACACACACACACACACACACACACACACACACACACACACACACACACACACACACACACACACAGAAACACTTATTCTTCACCATTGACTTGTATTGTGTGAAGGTGCCTCCTCGTCTGCTAGCAAAAAACTGAAAAATGCCTCAAGGCTGCTGTGGTGATATTCATTACCAACAATGTAAAACTTAAGCTTTTATGGAAAAAAATGGATACAGACAATGAGGAATCAGCAGGAAGAATGGGAGACTGTGGGATCCTGACACTAAGCTAACGTTATGTCCGATGTTATGTGTTAGCTTAATTTACAGACATATAGTTAGCCTAAAATTGACATTTGGATAATTGATTTAGTAAAAAAATGCTTGCTGCAAACGTGTTGTTGGACGTAACTTTAGCTTAGTGTCAGGATCCCACAATCTTCCCATGCTCTCTGCTGATTCCTCATGTCTGTATCCACTTTTGTCTTCATAAAAGCTCAGTTTTTCGGGTCGGCAGCTTATAAAAACTTAAATCATGGGTTATTTACCCTGTTGGTAGTGAATATCCCCCACACAGTAGCTATTAGGCATTTTGTTGTTGTTTGCTAGCAGCACTGTTAGGTCTGAGTCTAGCAGATTGGCCCCAAATTGCAGAGACAGAGACAGTGAGCAATTCAAGGGTGTTTATTAGAAAAAGTCACTAGTTCTGGCAGGAAACGGGAGGCTGCAGTCGAGGGCTGGCTGGCGAGGCAGGAAGAGGGAACAGGCTGGCCTCGAGATCCACAGGAGCTGAAGACCACAGGTAAAGCTGGATACTGAGCACAAGGAAAAAAAAATCACAGGTAAGTCCAAAAAGCCAAAAAAGCCAAAAATGAGAGTCAGAGAGGCCATGGCTAAAACATCAAAATCAAAGAGCGGGAGTACCCAGGACCGCTCCTCCGGATCGTATCCCTCCCAGTCCATGAGATACTGAAATCCCCGGTCTGCGCACATCCAGCAGCTGCCGGACAGTGAAGGCAGTGTGGTCGCCGATGAGCCAAGGGGGGCGGAGGGGGCTCGGCTGTGGGCCACAGAGCACCAGTGGAAACAGGTTTCAACAGCGAATCATGAAAGGCTGGTCCTTTTGAGATTAAGAGTATCATTAATCCAACTGTTAAGTCTCACAACACAGCCAGTAGGGGAAGGTCACAAGGAGAGACGATGATGATCTGCCAACCGTCGATTGCGTGCAGCAAAGCGCACCAGGGCCTCCCTAGCCTCTAGCCAGACCCGACGGGCATGACTTAGATGGTCCTGAACCGATGGGACAGCAACCTTGTTCTCCTGGACAGGAAAGAGGGGAGGTTGAAAATTCAAAGAAGCCATACAAGGTGACATTCCAGTAGATGTGCAGACAAGGGAGTTGTGGCGGGATGGCAAGCAGACACGCACTGGAGAGCTGACTCAAGGTTCTGGTTGGCCTGCTCCGTCTGACCGTTAGTCTGGTGGTAACCCAAGGAGAGACTGGCTAAAGCCCCCAACACCTGACAAAAAGCCTTCCAGACCCTGGACAAAAACTGCGGGCTTCAGTCAGATACAATGTCCTGGGGGATGCCATGGAGACCAAATACATGTTGGACGAGAAGGTTGCCTGTCTCCAGCACTGACAGAAGTTTGGACAGAGGGACAAAGTGCAGTGTCTTAGAAAAACGGTCCACAATGGAATAACAGAATTACCCTCCGATGGTGGGAGTCCAGTCACAAAATCCACAGCGTTGTGGGACCATGGGCGATGTGGGATAGGTAATGGACGTAGAAGGCCAGCCGGTCTCTGATGAGAGGACTTGCTGCAGTAAAACTGAGAGACTGGGCAGGCAGCGACAAACTCTCTGGTGTCAGATGACATGGTCAGCCACCAGAAACGCTGCTGGAGCATGGAGAAAGTACAATGAAAACTGGGGTGGCAGGCAATCTTGGAAAAATGTCCCCACTGGAGCACAAAGGAGCTGGCAGATGGCGGGACAAATATCTCATCAGGAGGACAGTTATCAGGAGCTGGCTGGTCATGCTGAGCCTCCTGAACCACCCGCTCCACCACCCACCTGGCTGCCCCCATTACACAGGAGGAAGGAAGGATGGACTCTTCATGCGAATCCTCTCCCGGAGGCGCAAACTGATGGGACAAGGAATCTGGCTTAACGTTCCTGGACCCAGGACGGAAGGTGAGGGTGAACTGAAATCGGCGCAGGAACAGGGCCCAACTAGCCTGGCGTGAGTTCAGCCTCCTGGCTGACTGCAGATAAGAGAGGTTTTTGTGATCCGTCCACACCAAAAAAGGATGAGAAGAGCCCTCCAGCAAGTGCCTCCATTCCTGAAGAGCCAGTACCACAGCCAGAAGTTCCCTGTTGCCAACATCATAATTCCTCTCTGCAGGTGTCAGCAGGTGAGAGAAAAAGGCACAGGGGTGCAGTCTGCCATCAGCAGGGGAGCGTTGAGAAAGAACCGCACCAACACCAGAGTCGGAGACTCAACCTCCACCACAAACTGGAGAGCGGGATCTGGATGAATGAGCACAGGCGCAGAGGTAAACACATGGTTCAACTGTCGAAAAGCCATGTCAGCGGCATGCAAACACAAAAAGGGAACTTTAGATGAGGTGAGCTGTGACAATGCTGCTGCAACTCTGCTATAGTTGCGAATGAATCTTCTGTAAAAATTAGCAAACCCCAAAAACCTCTGCAACTGCTTACGGGTGGAAGGAATAGGCCACGCGGCCACGGCCTGGATTTTAGCAAGATCCACCTTCAGCTGACCCTTCTCCACCACAATCCCTAAGAAATTGACAGATGTGACATGGAACTCGCATTTTTCATCCTTAACAAAAAGTCTGTTCTCAAGCAGTCTCTAACACAAGTCTTATGTGTTGAGAGTGTTCATTCATGTCTCTGGAAAATATCAAGATATCATCTAGGTCAGGGGTCATCAACTACATTTTTCCAAGGGCCAGAATTTTTCTAAGCAGACACTCCGGGGGCCGGACTTAATAAAGAAAATAAAATGAATTTATACCTAATAGCCTATTCTTGTTCAAAATGTTCACTTTCTTACTGAATTAATGCTGTGTTTTTTTTTACATACAGTACATTAGTGTGAGTAAACTCCTAAAAAACATGGAAATGCCATAATGATAACTGGCTCTTTAACTAGAAAATGATCTCAGACTAGGAGGCAGTTCACTGAGGAGTGATGGTTAAAGTCTGTGATTAAGGAAACATGGTTGTAGTATGCAGCGTCCTGATTGGTGGAAAGTGCACGTAGAAAGAAACGGCTGTTGTCAGGTAAAAATGTCACAGTCAAAGAGGCTGAAGGGAAAATTGACATGGAAAAGCCCAGCTTTAATGATGAATGGACTGATAAGCAGTCTAGCATTTGTCATGTATGCCTCATTTGCAATGAAATTATGCTGTTTCAAAAAAAATTCAACCAGCATCATCATCAAGAATGAAGAACGCGAACATAACGATCGCGTCATTCACCTGCATATTAAGTAGCCACATGTATCTGTTTTGGTCTTATAATACATTCACAGATTTACCGCTCCAGTGAAGAGGATGGTTCGCTCAGCCAGCAGTTAAGTTTATAAGAGTTTGTCCAAATTTCTAGATTCTTGGCAAACTAAGATAAACAGTTAGACTATGTAGTGGCAAAATTATATTTTACCAAATTAACTATGTCTTTTCTGTATGTGCTCTTGTTATGTCTCCCCCAAGGAGAAGTTCTGTGAGAAAATAGCCAACGTAGGTTGTATCAAGGTGGTCTACAAGCTACAAGACATAACATCCCTGTGAATCAGATAGACCAGAAGGTCTCATCTTCATTTGTTATTAGATTGAATTGTGTGCTTAAAGCGATGTCACTCCCTCTCTCTTATCTGTGTATTTAAGCTAATGTTCTTGATGTGTGAACTTTGAAGACTCTTCCACATTTTGCTCCGTGCATCCTGTGAATCAGTCCTCCTATTCTGCAGAATACATGTACTTTAATAAATTACAAAAACCTACATTGGTTTCAGTCTACTATTTCTTTGTACTTGTTTCATCTTCAATTATTCTAAAACAGTTAACTAATCTACACCTGCTGCACCCTGGATATTTTCCATCACAACTACAAACCGACAGCTTTATTTGTTTTAGCTTGTTGGTAAAAATTCGCTATTTGCAGAGTAGGCAAGGCAAGGCAGCTTTATTTGTATAGCACTTTTCAGCAACAGGGCAATTCAAAGTGCTTTACATGAAGACAATCAAAATACAATAATCAAAGTTACAGTGCAGTATAAGAAATTAAACATTAAAGAGCAGTTAAAAACAGTTATATAAAAGCAGATAAAATAAACAACGAATGTATAAGAAATGGATAGTTATTTAACGAAAGGCAACATCAAAAAGAAAGGTCTTCAGCCTTGATTTAAAAGAACTGAGAGTTGCAGCAGACCTGCAATTTTCTGGAAGTTTGTTCCAGATATGTGGAGCATAGAAACTAAATGCTGCTTCTCCCTGTTTAGTTCTGACCCTGGGGACAGAAAGCAGACCTGTCCCAGACGACCTGAGAGGTCTAGGTGGTTCGTAGTTGACTAGCAGGTCAGAAATGTATTTTGGACCTAAACCGTTTAATGATTTATAAACTAGCAAAAGTATTTTGAAATCAACTCTCTGAGGCACAGGAAGCCAGTGTAAAGACTTCAGAACTGGAGTGATGTGATCCACTTTCTTGGTCTTAGTGAGGACTCGAGCAGCAGCGTTCTGAATCAGCTGCAACTGTCTGATTGATTTTTTAGGGAGACCTGTAAAGACACCGTTACAGTAGTCCAGTCTATTGAAGATGAAAGCATGGACAAGTTTTTCCAAGTCCTGCTGAGACATAAGTCCCTTTACCCTTGATATATTCTTAAGGTGGTAATAGGATGACTTTGTAATTGTCTTAATGTGGCTGTTGAAATTCAAGTCTGAGTCCATAATTACACCAAGATTTCTGGCTTTGTCTGTTGTTTTTAACATTGTCGTTTGAAGCTAAGCGCTGACTTTTAATTGTTCCTCTTTTGCTCCAAAAACAACCACCTCAGTTTTTTCTTCATTTAATTTAAGAAAGTTCTGGCACATCCAGTCATTAATTTGTTCAATGCACTTAGTCAGTGTTTGTATAGGACTATAGTCTCCTGGCGATAAGGTTATGTAAATTTGTGTGTCGTCCGCATAACTGTGGTAACATATTTTGTTGTTTTCCATAATCTGAGCCAGTGGAAGCATGTAGATGTTAAACAGAAGAGGCCCCAGAACGGAGCCTTGGGGAACTCCGCACGTCATATTTGTATGCTCAGATGTATAATTACTTATAGATACAAAGTAGTCCCTATTCTTTAAATAGGATTTAAACCAGTTTAGGACTGAGCCAGAAAGGCCAACCCAGTTTTCTAATCGGTGTAGTAATATGTCATGGTCGACCGTGTCAAATGCAGCACTGAGATCAAGTAATACTAAGACTGCAGTTTTGCCACTATCTGTGTTTAAATGGATATCATTAAATACTTTAACAAGAGCTGTCTCAGTGCTGTGGTGTGGTCGAAAACCCGACTGGAAGGCATCAAAACCATTGTTTAGTGACAAGAAAAGGTTGAGTTGTTGAAAAACCGCTTTTTCAATGATTTTACTTAAGAATGGAAGGTTAGATATCGGCCTATAGTTGCTCAGTAGTGCCGTGTCTAGATTGTTCTTTTTTAAAAGTGGCTTGATGACTGCAGTTTTCAGGGCCTTTGGGAAGATACCTCAGAGTAGAGACGTGTTTACAATCTGTAAAAGATCAGAAGACATACATTTTGAAACATTTTTGAAAAGGCCTGTTGGTAGAATATCAAGGCAACAGGAGGAGGTTTTCAGATGTTGTATAATGTCCTCCAGGTTTTTATGGTTGATCATATGAAATTGTGTGATATTGGAATTTGTTTTGCCTGGACAGTGTGGCAACACATATCCCTTACTTGATATGGAGGCACTGACAGTTAGTCTAATTTTCTGAATTTTGTCTTCGAAAAAGGAGGCAAAATCATTGCAGGCCTTGGTAGATAAAAGTTCAGATGCTACTGGTACTGGAGGGTTTGTTAACCTATCAACAGTAGCAAACAAAGCCCGTGAATTATTATTGTTTCTGGCGATAATGTCAGAGAAGAAGGACCACCTAGCATTCCTCAGTTCCAAATTATAAATGTGAAGTCTTTCTTTATAGGTGTTATAGTGGACCTGGAGATTAGTTTTTCGCCACCTGCGTTCAGCTTTTCGACACTCTGTTTTTCTGTTCTTACCCGTATGACATTTCTCCATGGAGATCTTTTCTTACTACAGACAGCTTTGACCTTAGTGGGAGCAATGGCATCAATAACATTTGTAATTTTAAAATTGAAATTATCTACAAGCTCATTGACTGAGACCCCAGTGAGGGCGGGTGTGGAGGAGAAAAGCTGAATGAATGTTTCACTGGTGTTTTCAGTGATATACCGTTTTCTGATTACCTTAGTTTGGACACTTTTGGGCACCGAGATAGTGCCGTTAAAGAAAACACATGAATGATAAGAGAGAGCAACGTCAGTCACCACAACCTTGGAAATGTTCAAACCCTTGGAGATAATCAAGTCCAGAGTGTGCCCCTTATTGTGCGTGGGTTCCGTCACATGCTGAGTCAGTCCATAGTTCTCAAAAACACAACACAGTTCTTTGGTCCCTCTATCCTGCAGGTTGTCCACATGAATGTTAAAATCACCAGCAATAATTACACAGTCAAAGTCAATACAGATTATAGATAGCAGTTCAGTAAAGTCATCGAAGAAAGCTGCACAGTATTTCGGTGGTCTGTAGATATTTAGAAATATAGCTCGGGGGGTGGACTTTAGCTGAAGAGTCACATATTCAAAAGAGTCAAAATTTCCATAAGATATTTGAGTACAATGGAATGAGTCATTATACAAAATGGCTACTCCACCTCCTTTCTTATTCACTCTATGCTCACTCATAAAACTGAAGTTAGGGGGAGCTGACTCAATGAGAACAGCACCACTGTTATTATGGTCCAACCAGGTTTCAGTTAAAAACATAAAATCAAGATTGTGCTTAATAATAAAATCATTGATTAAAAATGATTTTCCTGCCAAAGACCTGACGTTTAGTAAGGCTAGTGTTAGTGTGTTAAAATATTTATCTGTCTCAATTTTTGGTATAGGTGTTGGCTGACGAGGAATGAATGCTAAATTTGCGAAGTTTGCTGATAAGTGCTTGTTCTTACTTAGCAGATTTATCGTTTTTTTCTATTACCTATCACAACATAAATTGAAGAAGGATTTAATACACAGGGCCCGGGCTTGTCCTGAAAAGAGTCATGAGTGCCACTAGGCGTGCAGCTTGGACCCGGCACATATCAGACAAAGCTTGCTGCATTTTGTACACAAGTATACTTATCAGTCTGGGGAGGAGGAGTTAGCTGCTGTCCTTGGGTGGGCAGTGGTGCCTGCCGTTTTACTTTTGGCTGGGGGCCAATGATGGGAGAAGGAAGGGGGGTAAGTTTGATTCCAGCATCTACTTTTGGCCGGGGGCAAATGATGGGAGAAGGAAGGGGGATAAATTTGGTTCCTTCAACTACCAGTTGCTTCATCTGGTCAGTGAAATCCAACATGAGGCAGGGGGAAGGAGGGGAAAAGGTGAGTGGAGAGAGCGATGGCGTGGGCGGGGTGTATGGATCCTCAAAGGCGTCAGGGTTGGTGAGGGGTCTGAGGGGAGTTGGACGGGTGAAGAGGGGGATTGAGATTTCTCATCTCTGCTCTGTGGTCTTCCATGGTCAAATCTTTGCTCAGGCGGGGGCTGTGGTGGATTACTGCCCTGTTTTGTTATGTCTTCCTCATGTTTTGATTCCTCTTGTCTCGTGTCCTTGGCCAAGGGAGCTGATGTGTGGCGCAGAAAGTAAAGTTGGTTAGAGGTGAACAGCTTTACTCCTGGTTTGTTAAGGAAAAGTCCATCTGCCTTAAAAAGATGTCTGCGCTCCCAGAACATGTCAAAATTGTCAATGAACTGCAGAGAATGAGTCACGCAGTTGAAAGCCATGTGCTCAGTGCCAACAGTCTGCTGAATCTCTCAACTCCTCTTCTGACTGGCGGTAGAGGTCCACTGATAAACACCCTCGCATTTAGGGAGCTGACTGTTTTCAGTAGATCCATGAAGTCCTTTTTCAGCACTTCAGACTGTTGCTTTACAACATCATGTGACCCTATATGCAGTATAATGTTATTCACAGTTGGGTGTGCTGCCACGATATCCGGGATTCTGTTGGCCAAGCCAGACACCATTTCTTTGGGAAAACAGAGTATTTTGGTGTTTTTTCTGCTTTGTACATCTTTTACAGCAGAGTCACCTACAATCAGAGTTTGAGGCCCAGTCGTTAGCTTTCCCTGTAGCTTTTTACTTTTTGAATTGTTCTCAGTCCTTACCCTGCTGTGTGACGATGAGACACAATCCAGGTCAGATGAAGGTCCAGGGTCCTGCTGCAGTGTAGCAAATCTGTTATCAACTTGCAGATTCGGTTGTTGGGGAGGCATTTTGTTGCTAATTCTCCCTTTTGCAGCTGTCCACGGCTGTGTCCTACTAAGTACAGGGGTTGAAGAGGTGCTCTGCCTGGATGGTAATGCAGGCCAGCCTTTCATATCACAAATCTCAGGGCGCTGTGCCCTGCCTGTTAGTCGTCCTCCCATTTCCCAGGAAGATTTACTCTTTGGCTTTGCACCAAAAGAGTTCCCGGGAGGACTACAACTTGTTGATTTATTATCCGCTTCACAGTCCTCCTGTTTCTTTGTAGTCTTGTTGTTGCTAATTAGCCGTGTGTTAGCATGCTTTTGTCCATTGCTTTGGGTCCATGGTAAAGTGGTGTCATTCCCACATGATGTGTTCACCTCCACGTTTACTTCTAACCAATGAATTTTGGTTTCCAGAACAGCAATCTTCTGAAGGAGTTTGTAGTAGTCATCCACGGAGAAGGGAGGCATCTTGCTGCTAATTAGCTTTAGCTAAGTATCACGTTTCCAGTCACTGCAGTACAGGCTTGAGCTATTGGTAGGCCACGTTCACGAAGAAAAATGATTAAATATGGCAATAGCCTACTATGTCTACAAAAAGTGTATAGTCCAGTGATTTATAAGTATCCAAGAGCCGCTGCTCATAGTTTCTCTCAGAGGAAAAGCAAGATTATCAGCAGAAATATGCAAGCAGAGGCAGGAGCAAGCAGCAAAGCGTCTGCACTGTAAGAAGCAGTGCAAACACAGTAGAGCTGTGTTTGCGTAAAACAGTGCGGTGGACGACAGTGGACTGAGCAGACAGAGCAGATTGAAATATCGCTTTCTACATGTTTATGTCGGTCTATAGGCCTACAGGTGAGTGCATTGATAAGTATTGACTTTTTACTCATGTAGGTTTTATTGTAGCCTACTGAAAGTAACGAGACTAGCGTGAGTTCATCTGCCCCAGCGGCCATGGTAATCCTCTGTATCGTTCCCAGTCAGGTGCTGCGTGTTTTAACGCACACACGTCTCGGCTCAGCTGTGTGTGGAGCGCGGGCATCGCTGTACAGAATCCCAGCATGTGAATAGAGATGTAAATACAGGGGGCTGGGTTTTTGCTCTACCCGTGTAATGTTACCTTCTGTAAATGCTTGAAACGCTAAATAACAGAATGCATTTTTCCCTCTTTACATTTTCTGAATTCATGATTATTCTGCGAGCCAGACTAAAAGGTTTGGCGGGCCGGATGTGGCCAGCGGGCCGCCAGTTGACGATGGCTGATCTAGGTAGACGAACACGAACCTGTTTAGCATGTCCCGTAGAACATCACTGACGAGAGCTTGGAAAACGGCGGGGACATTGGTCAGGCCAAAATGCATGACCAAATATTAAAAATGGCTGAGAGGGGTGTTGAAAGCGTTTTTCCATTTGTCTCCCTCCTTTAGCCTGATGAGGTGGTAGGCGTTGCGGAGATCTAGCTTGGAGAAGATGGTGGACTGGTGCAAGGGGCCAAAAGCGGGGTCTATTAGTGGCAGAGGACACTTATTTTTTACAACCATATTATTAAGGCCCCTGAAATCAATGGAAAGACGCAAAGACATATCTTTCTTGTCCACAAAGAAAACCCCCACCCCAACGGGTGAGGAGGAGGGTTGGATGAGACCTGCAGCTAAAGAGTCTGTGATTTAACGCTCCATGGCCTCTCTCTCTGGCTTGGACAGGTTATAGAGCTTGCTGGAAGGTAGGGGTGCATCTTTAAGTAACTCAATGGAGCAGTCATAGGGACGGTGAGGTGGCAATGACAAGGCTCTATCTTTACTGAAAACCTCTTGGAGGTCGTGGTACACAGTGGGAACAGTAGACATATCAATGGGTTTGGGGGGCTCAGATGGAGATTGGACACCAGGGAGAGTAGCTGAGTGTAAACAGTGTGCATGACAGAATGTACTCCAATTAATGTTGGAAGCGGTAGTCCAGTCAATATGGGGGTTGTGTGGCTTAAGCCAGGCAAGACCGAGGACTATGGGGTGAGGGCATGATGACCAGAGAAATTACCTTGTAATGGTTACAGAGCTAGCCTATATCCTTGACATTCCAATTCCGGGATTGCTCCATTGACGCCGTTTCCTGTTTCAGGCTGTCATAGTTCCTTGCATTTGGCCAAGGCAAAGTCTGCATTCTCCACCAGTGTGGCGGGACAAGAATGGACCAGAATCAGATTGCAGTGAAAACCCACTAAGGTGGGTGCTTTATTTTTCCTGGTACAGCAAAGTAAGGAGTGCAGCGGTGTAGCTCCCTCATGGCGTGGCTGGTGTGCAGGGTTGCCTCAGGTCTTGGGGAATTCAGCTGGGTAGGCGAGGTGCAGTAGAGGGGCTCACCGGTGAAGTTGTGCAAGGCGGGGACAGGAGACCTCAAGTTCCAGTGAAGATTGGTGGGTTGTTTGGCTCCAGTCTTCCTTGGCTACGATTTACGGGCTTTCTGGGTGCAGGAAATAGAGCAGTGGTTAGCTTGAGTGGCAAACACTGACTCACTTGCCTTGGTCGGCGTGCCTCCTTTTGTCCTGGCCTGACAAGGGCAAACGAGAGGCAGCTGGAGGCGGTGATTAGTGGTTGGCTGGTTGCCAGCCGTGCCTTGTTGCAGGCTGGCTTTTTGGCCATGTGCTTGTTTTGACAAGCACAATGGGAGATCTTTGAAAGCGTGTACCCGGCATGGCAACGATCCAGGGGCCATTTGGCCACAGATGCTAAAATTACTGTTCATTTACATGGAGTCTAGTGGGTTTAGCAAATGTTTTAGCGGATGTTTTTATGTTTAAAAAAAGGATCTTACTCTTTAACAGAAGGGTCGACCTCCTTAGAAATCCTTTCCATAATGTTGTCAGACACTTAGAATATTAATCCGAGCCTGTCAGTGGCAAAAGGAGCATGTTTGTGAAGGTAAAACAAGCTGCACAATTGCCCTATTAACTTACATTGTAGCTTGTTTCGCCACTGCCGACTGCAGCGATCTCGCTTAATACTGGACCAATTTCAAAGATTGTTTTTCCCATCAGTCACTTAGACACAAAAACATAGAAAAATAGGGTCCAGGTTGAAAAAAACAGTAGTTACCCTTTAACCAATAGAGAGGCGCAGTCCCTCCCCTCCCTGTGGACCTCATGGGACCTTGATTTGGAAATAATTATAATGATAGTGAACGGGGGAGGCAAATCATTTTTCTATCCCGTTTTAATTCAGTACAAATATGATGTTCGTCAATTTAAAAGATAATTTTTCAACTGAAGATTGTTGTAAGTTTGTCTTTTTGACCACTTAGTTTTGTGTAAAACGGCTCAATGAACTACATATCGTCTCCCACAATTTACTTCACCTTGCTTGATGCTCGGCTTGCTCGCTAGCTAGCTAGCTTAGTGCTGTTCCACAACACATGTAAAGTTGTAAAGCGTAAGAACGAGATCCTTTGCTCATGTGAGCAACGTTACATCCTGGTACGATACACACAGATCGTAGCTTCAGCAAGACGTCATCCATCTGACTTTAAAGTGTGTAGTCTAATTAAACAATAATAAATAATAATAAACAATAAACTGAGACTTTCTGGACTTGCAAAATTATTTTTTAAACTGACAAACATCATCTATCTATAAATTGCAGGAACGTCTGTCTTTCTGTCTGTCTGTCCATCTGCTTTGCGCATATCTCTCGAATCGTTAGTCCAATGGCAGTGCCAAGTTTGATGTTGTTTGGATTAGAAATGCAAAAGATATAGTTATATAGGTAAAAGAAGCACACATTGGCTTTTGCCGCTCTAGCTGCTGGCCACGCCCCCTCTCACACTGAGGACCAGAGACAGAGAGAGCAGCGGAGCTTTGGCAGCTAAAATGTGACATGCACCTCAGACCCACAAAAATGTGCCAAGTTGCACTACTTTTCCTGCTATTGTACTACATTGCTGTGAGTGGCAGAACATAACGTAATCTCGGAGATTATTCCTTCAGAGCAGTGTGCAATGCGAGAAAATCTCAGAGTTTAACCGGGCAGATACATCAGTTTTCATCAGACTCACCCTGGGTCGGGTTAATTAAGTCGCCAAAATAATATATGAATCAAATCAGTTTCAGAATTCCCAACTATTGTCCTGTTCTTTATTTTTCTGCTTTTTATTATTCCGTACATTTTTTGGCTCTTTGTAACTTCTGCATACTTTCAGCTATTAAAACCATTCAACTTTTAAAATCTTCAGCTCTTTCAGCAGATGATGGGACTTCTTCAACTTTTTAAATATTAAGCTTTTAAACATTTTATTTTTACATTAAAGTCAATTAGAGCGAGCTTCAAATCCTTCGAATCCTCATCTGCTTCAAAATGTATCTCCTACATTCTTTCACCTACAGACGTGATTCAAACTAGGGATGGGGCCGATCCGATCCAGTATCGGTATCGGGACCGATACCAGCGAAATTCAGGTTTTCCCGATCCAACCTGCGGAGATTTCTGATACCACGAGCCATGTCTGCACTTTAACGTTGTCTGCTGAAATGGCTCCAAAAGTGATTCCTGCCGGTGCCGGCTGGTCTGCTGGTTGGCTGCAAACTGTGGAGTACATTTCCTGAACGGAGGCGCGGCTCAATGAGACACAGAGTTATGAGACACGCCCCCGCTCAGGAAGTCCATTCCGCAGTTTGCAGCCAGCTAGCAAGATTTTAGCATGAGCAGCATTGTGGCTAGCTCAATGCTATCCTGTGTGTCCGCTGTTTGGAAATACTTCACAGTGGAAGCACCGCAGAGCAAGACAGCAACATGCAAAAACAAAACAGGACTTTCACAATCGTCTGTCCCGGGGTTGTCGCTGGCTTGTGGCGTTTCATTTCCCCGTTGTTGCGTCCCCCAGAGACCGCGGATCGTGTCCCGACGGCCGCTGTTTCAGAGCACCCGCTGCGCAGCCGTGAAAACAGAGGTGTGTGTGTATGTGTGTGTGTGTGTGTAACTAAGTGTGTGTGTAAGATGTTTACAGTTATTGCACTTTTCTTGTATTTCAGATATTTGACATTTTAAAACGTTGATTTGTTGATGCTACATGAGCCAGTGTGCTTGATTTGCGCTGTTCACACACTGTTTTATTGATTTTGTGTGTGTGTGTGTGTGTGTGTGTGTGTGTGTGAGAGAGAGATTTTTACACTTGCACTTTTATTATATTTCAAGACTCAAGTATTTGACATTTTGGGAATGTAATACATATTGACATGACAATCAATTTGAAACCCTTACAGTTGCATATCTGTTTTCAGAATGAGATTTTTCCTGTTTTTCTGACTTCCTTTTTTGACCTTATACTTACCTCAAGTTGCCTTTTGGGACATACATGCATACGTACGTCCATATCATACTTGCCCGTTGAGAGGAGTTTATTTCAGCATCATATAAAATCAACAATAATGATAATAATAATATTAAAGCAAACACAGCTCTGGTATCGGAATAGTATCGGTATCGGCCGATATCCAAATTCAGGTATCGGGATCGGATCGGAAGTGAAAAAATGTGGATCGGTGCATCCCTAATTCAAACCTTAAACGATTCACGAGAAATTCAGGTATTATGCTACTGCTTTTCAGTTTGATAAGCTCTTTAAGTTTAGTGATCATTTCAGGATTTCTTTGCTTTTTCAATGGGTGTGTATGTAGCTTCTCAGAGTGATGATGTCACAGTGTGGCTCTTCGAAAGAATCATCTTAGTTCCTTCTCTATGAATTGCTCTTACACCCACAATTTTAACTTGACATGCACAATTTATACATCAAAACGTAGGTATTTTTGTCTAGTTTAAGCCAATGTGCCCACATAGGCTGACTACAAAGCTCTAAATGGTCAAGCACCATCATATCTTGAAGAACTCATGGTACCTTACTGTCCCTCTAGAGCACTGCGCTCCCAGAAAGCAGTTACTTGTGGTTCCTAGAATCTCTAAAAGTAGAATGGGAGCCAGAGCCTTTAGATATCAGGCTCCACTCCTATGGAACCAGCTCCCAGTCTGGGTCCGGGAGGCAGATACTGTCACCACATTTAAGAGTAAACTTAAGACTCTCCTCTTTGATAAAGCTTATAGTTAGGGAGTGAGGAGTTGCAGCATCTGCCTAGCCCAGCCCACCTGCTTCTCTGTCCCAGAAATGCTTGTTACTAACCTAGCCCTGGGAGCTTGCTCCCCGGAGTCTTTCTGTTTCTTTCCCGGGATTAGGATGGCACCAAAATCATGGTTCCAGCTGTTACCGTGGTTCTGCTGAAATTCCCTGCTATGCCGTGCTGCTCCCTGCGCTGCTACAACCACTATTTCTAGTCACTGTTTCATTATCTATACTGTGATACACCCCAACGGCACGTCAGACACCACCAGGGCTGGACTGGGACAAAAAATCGGCCCGGGCATTTTTGGCCCAGGCGGCCAACACCCACCGTGATTGGTCAGAGACATTCCCTGCAGACAGTCCTCTTAAAATATGCGTCCATTCTATGATATGAGTTGTCTAGTGTTCTGCGTTCATGTGATGGTTTTGGATCCTTCAAGAGGTCTCAAGACTTATCTGTTGATCTTACACTTAAATAATTAATTCATTCTTAGAGTTATGATTTGTATATTTATGGTATTTTGTATTATTATTATTGATATTTGATATTGTATTGCCATTATTGTTATTATTACTATTTTGCTTAATATTGGCTTAGCAACTTTTAAAAACTGTTTACTGTTAATATTAACCATTGTAAGATTCATATTTTGTCGCTTTGGACAAAAGTGTCTGCTAAGTACAATAACCATAACCATAACCCTTCCCAAAAGCTACAATAAAGCTGGGAGTAGTACATGCCCTGGAAAGGAGAAGCAGTGTACTCACTGACTTTTGATTGGCGACCTGGAGGCCATAGGGTAGCCTACACAATGTCCATACTCAAGTCCAAGTAATTGCCAAAGATAAAGTTTAAAGTATAATTTCAAATTATTTAACAACATTTAAGTATACAAGTGTATTGTCAGTAAAGTCAATCAAAATGTTGCCTTGGCTCACACCAATGAACAAGAAAGATTTAGCTGTACACATAGTTTACATGAGCCTAGTAGAACAGGCTGTATACATAGTATACATGAGCCTAGTAGAACAGGCTGTACATAGTATACATGAGCCTAGTAGAACAGGCTGTTTACATAGTATACATGAGCCTAGTAGAACAGGCTGTATACATAGTATACATGAGCCTAGTAGAACAGGCTGTTTACATAGTATACATGAGCCTAGTAGAACAGGCTGTATACATAGTATACATGAGCCTAGTAGGCTGTATACATAGTATACATGAGCCTAGTAGAACAGGCTGTATACATAGTATACATGAGCCTAGTAGGCTGTATACATAGTATACATGAGCCTAGTAGAACAGGCTGTATACATAGTATACATGAGCCTAGTAGAACAGGCTGTATACATAGTATACATGAGCCTAGTAGAACAGGCTGTATACATAGTATACATGAGCCTAGTATAACAGGCTGTATAGATCACAGACTTCAGCTACCCAACAGGCCAACCCTTAAACAGTTAGGTTACCTGACAGCCACTAACTTTAATGTTACTGCCAAACTGCTTGTTGTCATTATGACGTGAGGCGCACGCACACACCCACACACCCACACACACACACACACACACACACACAACCTGCTAATCCACGTGCTTCTTACCGTCGTCAACTAGGCCTACTCTCTCTTCCATCTGTTCCTCCCTCTCTCCCGTGGCCCTGTGATGGTCGCTCTCCTCCTCCTCGGCCTCTTCCCTGTCATCATGATGTTGTTTCTGCTTCTCTGTATAGCCAGCCACCTCTCCTCCTTTCTCTACTTCAGGTAGCCTAATGCTGATGTTGAAGCAGCTACTACAGCCCCAAACATGTCAGACATGTTGGCACATTTTGAGGCATTTGCCTGTAGATACTTAATCTTTTTCTCCCGTAATTTCTGTACACATTGCTTGCGTATGGGGTTCCGTGGTCGTTTGTCCATTTTAACGTGGATGCTAAACTTCCAGCATATTATAATGTTTACAGCTCGTGTCTCAGGCCCGGGAGTGGGGAAGGTTGATCCTGGATTTGATTGGGTTAGGTCTAGCTTAGGACTGTAGTTGAGCTGATTCCGGTTTCCAACTTCGCCCCAGTCAGTTAAAACACGGATGGAGACAATTATCGCTCTTGACGCTTGATGACGATTTATTATTACTCTGCTATGGCTGTGTATTTGTGTGTGGTTCTGCAAAGAAACAAATAACATTGTGAAGGCTACCATACACAATGCATATGAAGTATACATATAGGCTAGCAAACAACAACAAACCCACTATTAATTACACTATATCAATGTAATGTAACTACTGCAGCATAATACAATACAATAATAATACAATAATGTAGCTAAATACAAACGTGAGCAAGAGCTTCCAACAATCTGCATTATAAATCAACAGCCACGTGCAAAGAAGCTAACAGGTGATTAACACAAACATCGAAATTACCAGCTAACTTACTTAAATGTACAAGAACTACAGACCAATACAACAACAGGCCCAAATGAACTGACAACGTTATCTATGGGACTTACAGTTCTCAAAGACGCACACACGCGAGCTCAACTGATTATCCTCTGGGCGCACATAGTCTCTTTTCTCTTTCTCCCATTTTTCTCTCCGTGTGGCGCGTGCGCCCGCTCGCAGTAAGGCGCGTGTCCGCGCTACCCCCGGCATGCAGCCACAATCAGTCCTGACAGACGGACTTTTGTATAATTACCGAATGGGCCGCTGTCAGTCATCTATGGGCCGGCGCGGCCCAAAAAAATTAAAAAATTAAAACAAAGGCCTATAAATTATATCGGCGATTCGGCCCAAAAGTGCGTCGGCCCACCGGGAAAATGCCCGGTATGCCCGATGGCCAGTCCAGCCCTGGACACCACCTACCAAGAGCCTGGGTCTGTCCGAGGTTTTTTCCTAAAAGGGAGTTTTTCCTCGCCACTGTTGCACTAGTGCTTGCTCTTGGGGGATTTGTTGTTTTTTTTGTAAATTATAGAGTGTGGTCTAGACCTACTCTATCTGTAAAGTGTCTTGAGATAACTCCTGTTATGATTTGATACTATAAATAAAATTGAATTGAAAATTGAATAAGCTGTAGGATTCTTTCTTGAGCCAAACGCAAACAGAGAGTACTTTGAAACTGCGATTTAAGACTAATTTTTTATTTTTATCTACACAAGTTATATACCGATGCGTTCACAAAGGCCTTGTGTCTCTAACGGTGAAGTTACTGTATTGATAGCATATACGGTTTTGGATTTATTAAGGCTTCTTTGAAGTGGTCTTCAGCAGCTTTCTCATACTGGATCTCACTGTCTTACAATGTTTATACTTAGCAGGTGTAGTAATTAAACATCAAAGGAAGGCTTGATTACAGCTGAAGGAACACCTGCTGCAACTCCTTATAGCATGACACAGCACTTTTTCCCAGACAGTGAAATTACAATCACTCTCTCCCTCTCTCACTCTCTCTCTCTCTCACTATCTCTCTCCCTTCCTCTCTATCTCTCCCTCTCTCTCTCCATCCCTCCCTCCCTCCCTCTCTCTCTCCCTCCCCCTCTCTCTCGCTATCTCTCTCCTTTCCCTCTCCTCCTCTCTCTCTCTCCCTTTTGCTCTCTCTCTCTTTTTCAAACAATTTGTTTCATATTTCTGCATTTTCATCAGTGTTTCTCACAGCATTTGTAAGTCTTCCATACTCATTCATGATTTTAAAAGCCATTCAATTCAGTTTAGCGTCAGCTTTTCAAGAAATCCTTTAAATATTGCACACATTTTATACATTAGTGGTGTTGTTCAACTTTTTTTTAATGAAATTCATGTCCATTCATACTTTTCCACCTATTCTCACTACTTTAGCTTCTTCTTACGTATTTAAGCTATTCATCCAGTTTAGCTTTAGCAATTTAGCTATTCAGCATTCCCACGCATTTTCTGCAGGAAATGCATTTTCTAGTGTCTGATTACTCCACATTTTCATTGTGATATTTTGTGATTACATTCTGAATTTGCAGCATTCTCTGTCAGGTAAATATAGTAGTATGTTTTCCTCTGATGCTACTGTAGAAGTAGCCTACACTGTAAGTCAGTAGTAGGCCAGTGAAGTTGCATATTAAGTGGTTTGGGTCCTTCTGTAAGTAATTTTGCGGTACAATTTGGTTTTTGATGAATTCTACAAGCAGCAATACCACAGGCCAAGTAACTGCCCGTTCCAACGGGCACTGCACTAGTATGTGGAATTCATGGCTCAATTCAAATGGGGAAAAAAATAATGTCTTTTCTGATTCACTACCATTATATTTTCTTCGCCTCTCTATACTTTAGCTCTGTGCATTATCAGATCAATAGCAACCACAACAATTTGTAGTCAGCTGAATCACAGCTCCATTGAGTAAGGCCTCACTTAGTCTACATGATTCCCATGGCAAATTAGCTGTTTCTTTTTTTTTTAACAAAAGCTATGCACATATATTGTAGCCTGGGAAAACCCTGATGAACTTCCGGAAAATTTGAGATTTGCTCTGCAAGTCAGTCTGGCCAAGAGCCCATTCAAGCCCATTTCCAATTTTTCCAAATCGAGGCACCAATCACGACCGTTGAGGCAGGCTTTACGCGATGGCGATAGCACAGCGACAGCAAGCAGCTTTTTGTTTACATTCAACATGACAGCGCAGCAACCCATTGATGCCGCTGTCACTGATTGGTTGAAGGACTATCCAATTGCGCCCAGAGGCATTTGAGCGGCGTCCTTTGGAAATTCGCTGTGAATGAAGCTTGCCCAGACCCACTCTGTTACAACTGAGAAGGGTCTGGTGTCAACCAGGCTACATATATTGTATCTAACCAGAAATGAAAAGAGGCAGGCCAGCCCAAACACACTCACTGTTCCATAACCATAGTGTCTGTCGCCTGACTCAAATCAATTAAATCAAAAGTAAACAAAAGAGGAGTTATACACAAGAACCATAATAAAAATTAAAACCACCACTGCAATAGTACAACCCCAAATCAGAAAAAGTTGGGACAGTATGGAAAACACAAATAAAAAAAGAAAGTAGTGATTTCTAAATGTACTTTGACTTGTATTTCATTGCAGACAATACAACAGCACATAATTTAATGTGTTCCTCATGATTTTTATTGTTTAGGTTTAAAAAAAAAACCCAAAATTCCTATTTTGGTTCTTGCCATACATATTTCAAAAAAAGTTGGAACAGTAAAGCATTTACCACTTTGTAATGTTGCCATTCCTTTTCACAACACTTAAAAGACGTTTAGGGACTGAAGACACCAAGTGATGAAGTGTTTCAGGTGTAATTTTGTCCCATTCTTTCTGCAAACAAGTCTCAAGGTGGGCAACATTATGGGGTCTTCGTTGTCGCATTTTGCGCTTCAAAATGCGCCACACATTCTCTATTGGAGACAGGTCGGGACTGCAGGCAGGCCAGTCAAGTACCCGTATCCTCTTCCTCCGCAGCCAGGACTTTGTAATGTGTGCAGAATGTGGTTTTGCATTATCTTCTCCCATGTCTTCTACCCATCTCCCATACCATGACAGACCCTGGCTTTTGGACTTGTTGCTGGTAACAGTCTGGATGATCCTTTTCGTCTTTGGTCCGGAGCACACGGCGTCCATTTCTCCCAAAAAATACCTGAAATACTGATTCATCTGACCACAGTACACGTTTCCACTGTGTGATGGTCCATCCCAGATGCCTCCGAGCCCAGAGAAGTCTGGACACTGTTAACATAGGGCTTCCTTTTGGCACAGTACAGTTTTAACTGGCATTTGTGGCTGTAACTACGTATTGTGGTACTTCACAAAGGTTTGCCAAAGTAGTCCTGAGCCCATGTGGTGATATCGCTTATAGATGAATGACGATTCTTGATGCAGTGCCGCCTGAGGGATCGGAGATCACAGTTGTTCAGCTTAGGCTTGCGCCCTTGTCCTTTACGCACTGAAAATCCTCCACATTCCTTGAATCTTTTAATTATGTTATGCACTGTTATAGGTGAAATAAGCAAATGTCTTCCTATCTTTCTTTGAGGAACAATGTTTTTAAACATTTCAATAATTTTCTCACGTATTTGTTGGCAAACTGGCGATCCTCGGCCCATCTTTGCTCCTAAAGGACTAGGCCTTTCTTGGATGCTGCTTTTGTACCAAATCATAATTACAATCACCTGTTGACATCACCTGTTTCAAATCACATCATTATTTAACCAATTTACCTGATTACTAGCCCTAAATTGCTCCTGTCCCAACCTTTTTTGGAATGTGTTGCAGGTCTGAATGACAGGAAAGGATGTATATTTACAAATGAAATTAGGTTAACCAGACAAAACATGAAATATTTTGTGTTCACATTGTCTGCAATGAAATACAAGTCAAAGTACATTTAGAAATCACTACTTTCTTTTTTTATTTGTGTTTTCCATACTGTCCCAACTTTTTCTGATTTGGGGTTGTAGATCATAATAGAAGAATTAATTGTGGACTTTTAAATATCGGATCTCTGTCTTCTAAAACAGCACCAGTAAACCATATTGATCTATTCTGTCTTACCGAAACATTGCTGTGTTATGACGAATATGTTCGTATAAATGAATCAATTCCTCCCAGTCACATTAATATGAGTTCCCCTAGCGATTGGTGTAAACCAAGCCCTGGGTATCCTGCTCTGCCTTTGAGAAAATTAAAGCTCAGATGGGCCAATCTGGAATCTTCCCTTTATGACGTCTTAATGGAAAAGGTTACCTCCCCTTTCTTTGCTTAGCCCGCCCAGAGAATTTGGTCCGCCCATGAGAAAGAGAGACATCATGGCTTGCAAACGAGCAAAGCATGGCAGTTGGTCAAGGCCACACCCTCCACCTTGCCCCATTCTTGCCCCCACCCTCTGACAGCAATATGATTTAAAAAATTTAAGACAGCAAAGCTATTTATCACAAATCTTTATTCAAAATGTGTACATACAATATATTACATTATATACTACTTGAAGCATGTGCAAATTGTAAATTTAAAAATATGTCAGGGTAGTTGTCCGGGCATGTTGAGAGCAGCCTGTGACAATATACTGCCTTCATATTAAAACTAAAAAGGAAAATAATGCGCAACTCTAGTGTTTTTCATTTCCAAATGGTGTCACAATGTGTGGTACTGATTAACAACACATCCTTCTGTTAACGTACATTTCCCACCATTCCAGTTCCAAAATCATTTATGGATGTGAATCCAACAGCCCCAAGCAATTTTGCCCATTTGCCCAAGAGCCAAAAGAGGAAATGGGGAGGTCTTTTTCTGTGACTGGAACAGTGATTAACACCATTTTGCCATGGTAACCATACTAAGCAGGCCTGGCAAGCTGCCATACAAAACCCCCACCAGAGGTAAACTCTTTTAGCATGTAATAACAATCATTAACCATCCTGATTGCTGTGAGCTGCAATGATCATGACTACATTAAGTACATCTTTGGAATGAGTCTTGGAGGCTACTGGGAAGTCAACACATGGCGCTGACAAGGGGCACTGTGACTGTGGGCTCTGCAAGATGGGGAGGCATTTCCATAGAAACCACACCAGTACAGAAAATTAGGAACATTTTATGAAATGTAGACAGACGTTAAATAAAAAAATAGTTTATGGGATTTTTAAAAAACAGAATCCTAAATCTCCTGTAGTCTTATTACAATCAAGAACGCTCATGCCCGTTTTTCAGATTTTTGCTATGGAAAATGTCTGAAAAAAACTTTTTCCAAAAAAAAGAGACCAAGGCATTCCTGTGTGACCAACTCAAAGGAAAGTAACCCCCAACTGGTACTATCTGATAGGGGCCATGGCAACAACAATGCTGCCTTGTGACATGACTCATGGATAAGGCAAATACCAGATCCAGAGTGAAGTGACAAAATCATTAGCTCTGTGAAACAAAATCATTCAGCTTCAGGCACAAACAGGCACTCATTGGCCAGCTGAGAACACCTGTGCCACATCCAGAGGCAGACTGGGCTTTGTTGGCAGGAGAGTCTCAGTCATCTCCACTTACATATATCCAAATATATTGATGAGGAAGGATTGCTTTTATTTGAACCCAGTTTGCAGTTTTGTCTTTTCCTCTCTGTTACTCTTGTCTGTCCTATGATCAAAATAGTACAGGGAAGAGCATCCACCCAAAGCCAGCAAGCCTGCTTGAGGAGGTGGCGTAGGATGGTAGATTCAAGGCAATGCATCACCAGTCAGCTGAATAACAAGACTTCCACTTGTTTCTGACTGGATGAGCAGTAAGCCAGTGTGTCTGCCTGCAGTACTAGGCTTGAACTGGACGGGTAGCTTCAGATAGTGCTGGTATCTAATGGGTAGAAAAGAAGAACAGCAGTTAGACAATTATTTTTATTTGAAATGATGACCATGAATACATAACACTTGCACCAGCACAAATATACATGCATTTTCACATAAAATTACTATCAAGTACTTAGGATTGCACTTTATGAATCATGACATATTAGACTATGAAAAAAAAAAGAAAAATGTTAAACTCTAATCCATGAGCACACAAAAGATTACAGCATAATAAAGACAATAAGTGAGAAGCAGGGGTACATTATGTTCAGTGTGGTCATGGTGGAAATGAGAGTACATAACAAGAGCCACAACATGCTAGGGTCACCACAAGGCTACCACAAATCCACACACAGCCATGCTCCCAACACTCCTACTGTAGGGCTGGGTCAGGTTCCGGTTGTAGGAACACATGGTAACATTGGAGATAAAGGTCATGACCATAGAAAGAGAGAGTAAAATGGATATTCCATTTAACTCTCATGCCCTCCTCAAAGTTTGTACCCTCTCACCCTCTTCGTGGCAAAAACGTACACGCACACAAAAACTGCTATTAAATCATCATATATCAATATTTTTGTCTGCTTTTTTTTTCATAAATCACTTAAACAACTTGTAACTTGCTCAAAACTACTTTTCTGGATTTTAACCCTTTAAATGCCAGTTTTAATTCTTCGAAGTAACAATTATTTATGAAAAAAAAACAACAGATTAATTATTTTCCATAAAATAAATTGTAGGGGAATGGGGCTTTGGTGGTGATTAGAGTCTTGGATATGTCAAAGATAAGCAACACAACTGATTTGATTGCATTAGTATTTTCCACATACTACCTCTGGACACAAAAAACGCCTCATTGACTTCCATTACAACCACATGTTTTTATCTCACTGCCTTTACAGTATGAAAAACCATGCATTCTGCAGTCAGCATTTCATTTTCAACAGAAGTGGTGATATTTTACATTTTTACTGTATTCCACCAGATTCCACCATTTTCCCTTTGTAGGTTGATGCATGAAATTATAGTTATATTATGGAGCTGTGTGTGTGTGTGTGTGTGTGTGTGTGTGTGTGTGTGTGTGTGTGTGTGTGTGTGTAAGCGCTGATCATTTTAGGGGTGAAAAAGGACATCTTTTGAAGGATGCATTTCATGTGTCTTTGGAGATGTGCTTGAATAAAAACATTGTCTCCTACCTTTGTTGTAAACAAAAACTACTATTAGTGTGTTTATGCAGCTGGCTGCTTTCACAGCCAAAGATAAAATGCTGCTTGGCTGAGGGTTCATTTCATTAGTGAGCAGAGAAGGAGCAAAAATAAAGAGGTATTTTAGTGCAAGAGAGGCTTTAGAAATGGTCATGCAGCCTTTATCTGTCAGCGAACTGCAGGACTCATCTGAAGATCCTCAACTGAGGCGCTGCGCTACATTCAAGCACTGACCGGCATGATGCCAGGGCCCACGAGATATGCCATATCAAGAATCCATGATGTGGCATCCTCTTTTGACCTTTTCTTCACTCCTGGCTTGATCCAGCTGATTCAGCAAATGGCAAACCTACATGGGAGGCGTTCAATCTCAGGATGGAGTGATGTGGATGCTCAAGAGATTCGAGCATACGTGGGACTTTTCATCCTGGCAGGTGTGTACCGGTCCTGGAGCCTGTGGGATGCCCATAGTGGGAGACCATTCTTCAGGGCTACCATGTCCCACAAACGATTTGAAATGATAAGAGCCAGCAACGGTTGGTGCTTGAATGAAGCGCAGCGTCTCAGTATTAGAGGGAGACCAGACTTGCCCATTCTTCGGTGTCCACTCACTGTTAGGATGGACAGGATCTTCAGAGTCCTCTCCACTTTCAGAGGAAGGGTTAGAGGCACTCACAGAATTGTTGGACTCCAGTGACCATTTTGTGTCAAACTCCCCAACCTCATCTTCAGATGAGTCCTGCCATTCGCCTGCAGATAAAGGCTGCATGACCTAAAGCCTCTCTTGCACTACAATTCCTCTTCATTTTTGCTCCTTCTCTTTGCTCCAGGTCATTCTCCTTCTCTGTTCTCTGCAGCCAAGCTGTGAAAGCAGCCAGTTGCATAAACACACTAATTGTAGTTTTTGTTTACAACAAAGGTAGGAGACAATGTTTTTATTCAAGCACGTCTCCAAAGACACATGATGCATCCTTCAAAAGATGCCCTTTTTTTCACACGGCTCCATAATATAACTATAATTTCATGCCTACAAAGGGAAAATGGTGGAATCTGATGGAATACAGTAAAAACTGTATTCCATCTTCTGTTCAAAATGAAATGCTGACATTGCAGAATGCATGGTTTTTCATACTGTAAAGGCAGTGAGATAAAAACATGTGGTTATAATGGAAGTCAATGAGGAATTTTTGTGTCCACAGGTAGAAAATACTAATGCAATCAAATCAGTTGTGTTGCTTATCTTTGACATATCAAAGACTAATCACCACCAAAGCCCCATTCCCCTACAATTTATTTTATGGAAAATAATTAATGTTTTGTTGGTTTTTTTCATAAATAATTGTTACTTCAAAGAATTAAAGCTGGCATTTAAATGGTTAAAATCCTGAAAAGTATTGAATATTTGGTAGTTTTGAGAAAGTTACAAGTTGTTTAAGTGATTTATGAAAAAATAAACAGAAAAAATATTAATATATGATGATTTAATAGCAGTTTTTGTGTGCGTGTACGTTTTTGCCACGAAGAGGGTGAGAGGGTACAAAATGAATCATATGAGTATAAAGAACATGTTAGAGTAAAAAACACTGGATTTCAAAAAAATTGACTAAAAAGGTCGGACCAAATGTCATGCCATTAGCAGTAACACAGCAAAAATGATCACAGAATGAAAAAGAAAAAAAAAAAAAAACTTGAGAAAATTGTACAAAAATGCCCGAGGAGGGCATGAGGGTTAAATCAACATAGCAAGATGGTCCAGAGCGGCAGACATTTTTACCGTATACCATTGCCATTGCAAAGAACTGTAAACTTCCGCATAATCTTCTGTGCAACAAGACTTGGAGCAAGTTGCAGACTCACTGAGGTGAGGTTTTTGACAAACAAGCAGTTGAATACGACAAAACATGGAAAGGCATTTTTTATGCATTATGTCTGTTGCCTTGCTGTTAAAGAGGAATTGAGGATCAAATTATATTCATTAAATGACAGCCAAAACAGAGTTCTTCAACTAGTGAGCGTGACACACTTTACAGCCCCACTGACGTATGTTGTCACCATAAATACAATCGCTATTTTTTCTTGAACTAGTCAAAAGACCACAGCAAAGAGTTCATTCAGCAACTCTCATTCTATTCCAATGGTCATGACATCAATGGTATGTCTGACAATGCTTTATTTTTTTGTAGAGAAGTAAATAAAGTTCAATATGTATTTTTCCCATACCACTTCCTATTTCAACAATACAAAACGCATGTTGTGCCCATTCTGAACACAGTCCTACATCAGCATAGCACAGCACAGCTGGTACCTGTGGCAAGACAGCCCCTCCCAAAGGCCTTAGTTAAGAAAAACATCAGTACTCTAAAGGCGTGTGTACCGTATATAGTAGCATCATCCTCCACGTCCCAACATCTCACAGGACCTCCCACAGTGAGCAGTCACAATGGGAAAATAGCATTACATAGACTTAACTTACATCACAGAGCATGTCTTGAGTTGTATTTACTATCCCTGACTTAACATCAATACCTAGCTACTTCATTTGTTCCATAAGAAAACCATTTCTAAGTTGAGTACTAGTAGAACACAGAAACCCTAAAATGAAAGTGCATTAACAAGTAAAAACAGAGGTAGGCACTGATTATAAAGATGGTTTATAAACCTCTGATTCCCAATGTGTCATTCAGCCACTATCAAAAGTGCAGTATTGAGAATTGACGTGAGGGATAATGACCATTAGACTCACCTGAGGGAATATTTGGAGTGCTTGATGTGGTAGGGCTCCATGGGGTTTACAAATTTCAGCTGCAAGTCAGTTAGAGAAGCCACACATCAAATATCAAATCCATGCAAAGCACAATGACAATTGTTAAAGGTTATTACATTCATCATTCAGTACACATAAATCAAGACAGTCATGCAATATGGAATAACAGTATACACAATGTGAGCTAGTATCAGCACTGCTACTTATTTAGTTTGGTTAAATAGCACTAGATTATTTTCCTCCTTGGTGCGGTTTGTATGGGCAGGTGGGAATGCAGCAATCACTCGGATGTGCACCAAAAGTGGACCAAACAAGCATACCGAGACCTCCTTGAAGAGGTGGTCGAAATATCGAATATTTGAATACTATGATAATAATAATAATATGAATATATTCAAATACAATTGTTTTGCGCATTATGGCCATAAGAGGACAGGCCAATACAACAGGGGAGACATAGCTACTTGTGAAAAGTTAGTCCTCTCTCCCGGGGACGTCACTAGGATTGAAAGACAGGGGGGGTTTAGCCCCGAGGCTATGCAAAACTTTCCGTTGCAAAATCGTACTTACAAACTCTGTTAGCTTTTAGATACATCAAAGCTGCTTGGGTGGGATTTACTTAGGCCAGACTGTGCTCCTGCTGAGTTCTTCTTTAGGCTAAGACTTAACCGCTATCTATCTGCACGTGTAAGTGTGTGGTAAAGTAATGCCATTCCTCTCTCTAGTAGATACATTGCAGGTCAAAATAAGACTATGTAATTACTAGGGGTGTAACGATACATGTATTCGTATTGAACTGTTCGGTACGAGGCTTTCGGTTAGGTGCGCATTACAAACTGAACGATTCGTTGGACTAATCCCATTTCATTTAGAAAAAAAAAAGAAAATTGTATAGCAGCAAATTGGGGCGTGCTTGCGCATGAGTAGACGTGTCCTCGACAGCTCCCGCAGAAATCTATCAAATTTATATATTTTGGACCTCATAGCCGTTCAAACTCCTGGAAATACGCACAAAGTGACTTTACTACCTTATGAGTGGATGAATGCCTCCCAAGCCGGCCAAACAACAAAGTAGGAAAACCACAACACGAGGCGACTGGAACTCCACGGTTAGCGTTAGCGCAGATACAGGTGCTAATGCTAACGACATGGACGCCCTGGCAAACGCAGTTACTGCTGTGCAAGCCTTTATCAACTCGTTTCGGGAAGAGAACTGGGCGTCTATTGCCTCTACATTCGATCCTGAGTGTGTATGGCCAACGAATTACCGATGTGGAGGACGGGCTGAATGAGAGAGACTGAGCGGCGTGGAAGCCTCTCAAACTTTGCTAGCTAAAGAGAACGATGCTTTGAGGGAGAAGGTGGCGTACTTGGAAAACTACACCAGACGGCAGAATATACGCATTGTGGGGATATCAGAAAACGCGGAGGGCTCACGACCAACAGAATTCATCGTCAAACTACTCATCGATGTGTTTGGGGAAGACAGTTTTGAGAAGCCGCCGTCGGTGGATAGAGCCCACAGGAGTTTGGCCCCAAAACCAACAGATGGCGACAATAGACCACGGCCACTCATTGTCAAGCTCCATCACTTTCAAACTAAAGAGCTGATCCTACGCCTCGCCAGACAGAAGGGCCCGCTTTCCTTCAACGGATCAAGATTTCACATCTTTCTTGACTACAGCCCGGATGTCAACAAACGTCGCACAGCCTTCTGCGTGTCCAAAAAGAAGCTCCACGCCGCAAAGATCCAGTTCGGCCCATACTACCCAGCCACCCTGCAGTTCACACACAACGGGAAACGTCTTAAGTTCACCGACCCCGCGGAGGCGCTGGCCTGCATCAATAACAATGTTGATAATGGACGCCCCGCCTCACACTGCGGAGATTGGTGATTGAGGTAATGTTAATGATCGGGTCAATGACGCCAATAATCATTTAAAAAAGACGGTGGTATCAGCAGATATGGTTATTCTGTCATATTTTCTGACAGTATTTTCTATTTTTATTGTACCATTTTGTTAGCATTGTTCATAGTGACAGTGAACGTTTTGTGTGAAGGTGTGTATACACCACACGTAATGCTATATATGTACGCCCTTCTAAATGCTTTATTTTTTTATTATTTATTTATGTGTTGTTTAATGATCACCACCGGTCTCTCTACAGTGACTTTCTACGATCTATGGATATCATGGTTTCAATAATGTGAAATGATATTGCAGGCCATTTAATATACTGTTGGAGAGGTTCATCAATAGTTGAAAAAGTATCCGCTGTTGCGGGTAGCATGCAAATGCAGGTTTGCAGTAGTTTTTCAGGGGGGGTATTGCCTTCTTAAGGCTCGTTTATGTGTTATATGTAGTAGTTTTTATGTGACATTTGTTATATATACAGTCTGTGCACCTATCTTACTTTTTTATCATCTAAATGGGGTAGACGCAGGTATTGTTGAATTGAGTGGTTCTAATGACACAGTAATTCACATCTTGTCCCAGGTAGAGATGACATGAAAATTATAAGCTGGAATGTGAAGGGTCTGAATCAGGCAATCAAGAGGAAAAGGGTTTTCTCTCACTTACAATATCTTGGGGTTGGTATTGCTTTCTTACAGGAAACCCACCTTAAAAATCGAGACCAGTCTAAAATTCACAAAGAATGGGTGGGGCAAATGTTTCATTCACAATTTAACTGTAAAGGTAGAGGATAGGGATGCACCGATCCACATTTTTTCACTTCCGATCCGATCCCGATACCTGAATTTGGATATCGGCCGATACCGATACTATTCCGATACCAGAGCTGTGTTTGCATTGTTGATTTTATATGATGCTGAAATAAACTCCTCTCAACGGGCAAGTATGATATGGACGTACGTATGCATGTATGTCCCAAAAGGCTACTTGAGGTAAGTATAAGGTCAGAAAAGGAAGTCAGAAAAACAGGAAAAATCTCATTCTGAAAACAGATATGCAACTGTAAGGGTTTCAAATTGATTGTCATGTCAATATTTATTACATTCCCAAAATGTCAAATACTTGAGTCTTGAAATATAAGAAAAGTGCAAGTGTAAAAATCTCTCTCTCACACACACACACACACACACACACACACACACAAAATCAATAAAACAGTGTGTGAACAGCGCAAATCAAGCACACTGGCTCTTGTAGCATCAACAAATCAACGTTTTAAAATGTCAAATATCTGAAATACAAGAAAAGTGCAATAACTGTAAACATCTTACACACACACTTAGTTACACACACACACATACACACACACCTCTGTTTTCACGGCTGCGCAGCGGGTGCTCTGAAACAGCGGCCGTCGGGACACGATCCGCGGTCTCTGGGGGACGCAACAACGGGGAAATGAAACGCCACAAGCCAGCGACAACCCCGGGACAGACGATTGTGAAAGTCCTGTTTTGTTTTTGCATGTTGCTGTCTTGCTCTGCGGTGTTTCCACTGTGAAGTATTTCCAAACAGCGGACACACAGGATAGCATTGAGCTAGCCACAATGCTGCTCATGCTACAATCCTGCTAGCTGGCTGCAAACTGCGGAATGGACTTCCTGAGCGGGGGTGTGTCTCATAACTCTGTGTCTCATTGGGCCGCGCCTCCGTTCAGGAAATGTACTCCACAGTTTGCAGCCAACCAGCAGACCAGCCGGCACCGGCAGGAATCACTTTTGGAGCCATTTCAGCAGACAACGTTAAAGTGCAGACATGGCTCGTGGTATCGGAAATCTCCGCAGGTTGGATCGGGAAAATCCGATACCTGAATTTCGCTGGTATCGGTCCCGATACCGATACTGGATCGGATCGGCCCCATCCCTAGTAGAGGAGTAGCTATACTCATTCATAAAAAGATTCCTTTCATTGTATCAGATACTATCTTGGATCCAAATGGCAGATATGTGATGGTTGTGGGAGAGTTGTTTCAACTTTGCTTAGTGTTGGTCAATATTTATGGCCCAAACCTTGGTGTTAATACTTTTTTTAAAAAGATTATCAACTCTATCCCTAATCTGGATAGCTATCACTTGATTATGGCTGGGGATTACAACCTGGTGATGGACTCTGTTTGGGATCGATCTTATCAGTCTGTACCAAGACCGTCTAAATCTGTGCAAACAATCCAGTCGTTCATAGATACACATAAACTTATAGATCCATGGAGATTTAAACATCCCACCAAAAAGGAGTATTCATACTACTCTAATAATCATTTTCCAGGATAGATTTTTTCTTGGTTGACCCCTATTTGCCTAATGTTATTACAGATAGTAAATACGATCCAATCATTATTTCTGATCACGCCCCGGTCAGTATTAAGATAACTCTTCCAACTCAAGAGGACAAAACAGACATGGCAGCTTGACACACTCCTGCTGGCTGATTCAGACTTTGTAGAGTTCATTACAGAACAAATAGATTTCTTTCTGCAGGTAAATGGGACTGATGGTGTCTCAGACTCAACCCTCTGGGAGACACAGGGGACAGATTATTTCTCGCTCTGCTTATATTAGGAAAATGAAGTATAAGAATATTGAGGAGCTATCTTCAGAAATTAAGGATCTGGACGGACTCATATCTGGTTGTCCGACCCCTGATTTGAATAAGAGGAGAGTAGGCTTACAAACTGAAATTGATCTCTTAACCACCTCCCAAGCGGAGAGGCTCATCTTTAAGGAGGGGGATAAACCTTCCAAACTATTAGCTAGTCAACTCCGCCAAAAAGCGGCGTCCAGTATTATTTCGCAAATTATACTACCTGATAGCTCCTCAACAGAAGACCATCAGGTTATTAACAACTGTTTTAAAGAGTTCTATTCTAAATTATATTCCTCAGCTTCAACACCTGGTCACAACCAATTTGACGCCTTTTCCTCTAATCTGAACATTTGACCCTGACTAAAGAACGATTGGAACAGAATCTGACATTGGAGGAAATCAACAACGCAATAATGTCCCTTCAGAGTGGAAAGGCCCCTGGCCCGGATGGGTTTCCAACTGATTTTTATAAAAAATGTAAAGATAAACTTGCCCCCCTTCTTCTCTCGGTCTATGCAGAAGCACTGGAGAATAACACTCTTCCACCTACGCTCCGCCAGGCGTCTATTACGTTGTTACTAAAGAAGAATAAGGACCCTCGAGATTGCTCTTCTTATAGACCAATTAGCTTGACAAATTGTGACGGGAAAGTTTTCTCAAAGGCCATCGCACTCCGGCTTGAGACAATTCTTCCACAGGTCATTTCGGAGGACCAGACTGGGTTTATCCAGGGCAGACAATCCTATTTTAACCTGAGACGATTGTTCAATATCATCTATATTGAATCTAGCACTCCATCCCCAGAAGCGGTGATATCACTCGATGCCAAAAAGGCATTTGATCGGGTTGTGGGATTATCTTTTTCATACACTTGGCAGGTTTGGTTTTGGCCCTAACTTCACTCACCTTATCAATCTCATTTACACTGATCCAACTGCCTGAGTCTATACCAACGGTATCTCGTCTAAGTACAACCCCAAATCAGAAAAAGTTGGGACAGTATGGAAAACACAAATAAAAAAAGAAAGTAGTAATTTCTAAATGTACTTTGACTTGTATTTCATTGCAGACAATGTGAACACAAAATATTTCATGTTTTGTCTGGTCAACTTAATTTCACTCTTAAATATACATCCTTTCCTGTCATTCAGATCTGCAACACATTCCAAAAAAGGTTGGGACAGGAGCAATTAAGGGCTAGTAATCAGGTAAATTGGTTAAATAATGATGTGATTTGAAACAGGTGATGTCAACAGGTGATTGTAATTATGATTTGGTACAAAAGCAGCATCCATGAAAGGTCTAGTCCTTTAGGAGCAAAGATGGGCCGAGGATCGCCAGTTTGCCAACAAATACGTGAGAAAATTATTGAAATGTTTAAAAACAATTTTCCTCAAAGAAAGATAGGAAGACATTTGCTTATTTCACCTTCAACAGTGCATAACATAATTAAAAGATTCAAGCAATGTGGAGGAATTTCAGTGCGTAAAGGACAAGGGCGCAAGCCTAAGCTGAACAACCGTGATCTCCGAGCCCTCAGGCGGCACTGCATCAAGAATCGTCATTCATCTATAAGCGATATCACCACATGGGCTCAGGACTACTTTGGCAAACCTTTGTCAAGTACCACAATACGTAGTTACAGCCACAAATGCCAGTTAAAACTGTACTGTACCAAAAGGAAGCCCTATGTTAACAGTGTCCAGAAGCGCCGTCGACTTCTCTGGGCTCGGAGGCATCTGGGATGGACCATCACACAGTGGAAACGTGCACTGTGGTCAGTTGAACCACTATTTCAGGTATTTTTTGGGAGAAATGGACGCCGTGTGACCAAAGACGAAAAGGATCATCCAGACTGTTACCAGCAACAAGTCCAAAAGCCAGGGTCTGTCATGGTATGGGGTTGTGTTAGTGCCCTTGGCAAAGGTAACTTGCACTTCTGTGATGGCACCATTAATGCTGAAAAGTACATAGAGATTTTGGAGCACAATATGCTGCCCTCAAGAAGACATCTTTTCCAGGGACATCCATGCATATTTCAACAAGATAATGCAAAACCACATTCTGCACACATTACAAAGTCCTGGCTGCGGAGGAAGAGGACACGGGTACTTGACTGGCCTGCCTGCAGTCCCGACCTGTCTCCAATAGAGAATGTGTGGTGCATTTTGAAGCGCAAAATGCGACAACGAAGGCCCCGTACTGTTGCCCACCTTAATACTTGTTTGCAGCAGGAATGGGACAAAATTACACCTGAAACACTTCATCACTTGGTGTCTTCAGTCACTAAACGTCTTTTAATTGTTGTGAAAAGGAATGGCAACATTACAAAGTGGTAAATGCTTTACTGTTTCAACTTTTTTTGAAATGTGTTGCAAGAACCAAAATAGGAATTTAGTTTTTTTGAAAATAAAACCAATAAAAATCACGAGGAACACACTAAATTATGTGCTGTTGTATTGTCTGCAATGAAATACAAGTCAAACTACATTTAAAAATCACTAATTTCTTTTTTTATTTGTGTTTTCCATAGTGTCCCAACTTTTTCTGATTTGGGGTTGTATTTCCCTCTTCACAGGGGGACAAAACAAGGGGATCCAGTGAGTCCGCTGCTTTTCGTTTTAGCTATAGAGCCACTTGCCATAGCTCTTAGATGCAATAATAGTATACAAGGTATCTCACGTGGTGGCTTAACTCACACTGTCTTGCTTTATGCAGACGACTTGTTACTATTAGGGATGGGGCCGATCCGATCCAGTATCGGGACCCGATACCAGCGTAATTCAGGTATCGGACTTTCCCGATCCAACCTGCGGAGATTTCCGATACCATGAGCCATGTCTGCACTTTAACGTTGTCTGTTGAAATGGCTCCAAAAGTGATTCCTGCCGGCTGGTGCGCTGGCTGGCTGCAAACTGTGGAATAGATTTCCTGAACTCAATGAGACACAGAGTTATGAGACACGCCCCCGCTCAGGAAATCCATTCCGCAGTTTGCAGCCAGCTAGCAGGATAGTAGCGTTGAGCAGCATTGTGGCTAGCTCAATGCTATCCTGTGTGTCCGCGCTGTGTGGAAATACTTCACACTGGAAACACAGCAGAGCAAGACAGCAAAATGCAAAAACAAAACAGGACTTTCACAACTGTCTGTCACGGTGGTGTCGCCGGCTTTTGGCGTTTCATTTCCCAGTTGTTGCGTCCCCCAGAGACCCCGGATGTGTCCCGGCGGCCGCCGTTTCAGAGCAGCCGCTGCAGCCGTGAAAACAGAGGTGTGTGTGTGTGTGTAAGATGTTTACAGTTATTGCACTTCTTATATTTCAGATATTTGAGATTTTAAAACCTTGATTTGTTGATGCTACAAGAGCCAGTGTACTTGATTTGCACTGTTCAGATGCCCACTGTTTTATTGATAGTGTGTGTGTGTGTGTGTAAGATTTTTACACTTGCACGTTTCTTATATTTCAAGACTCAAGTATTTGACATTTTGGGAATGTAATAAGATTGCTTCCTAGGACTAGATGTTGAAAATCCCTTGATAATCAGCTAGCACAGTTGTTGGAGATGTCCTCTTGAGTGGGGTTGAATTGAGGCGATGCTCGCCTGATGATCGTCTGGTGCCTCCAATACGACACATCATCAGTTGTACACCCCAGCCTCATTGGGTGTTTCAGCCTTTTATTTACAATACACCCTCACCCGGGGCTGGCCCACCACAGGCTGATCAGACCTGGGTGTGTGTCGCACCGGAGGCTCCATTCGGTCACTTGGCAGCCCATACAGTTTCCCTCCGCTTCAGCCACAGCCAGTGACCGTTTCTTTCGGCAGCAGTTGCCAGGTCTTTGATGGTTTTCCGCTGAGCCTGTCCTCTAATTCCAACTTCCTTTAGTAGCCTCGTGGTGGAACTAGCTACAAAGCCCCTGCAGCCCACTTCCACTGGACGCACGTCTACCTTCCAGCCCCTGTCCTTTGCTTCGGCAGCTAAATCCAAATATCGCAACTTTTTCCTTTCAAATGCCTCATCAATGGCTTCCTCCCATGGGACTGTCAGTTCCACTATGTAGACATGCCGACAGGATTTGGACCAAAGGACCAGGTCTGGGCGCAAGTTGGTCGCTGCGATTTCGGATGGGAAGGTGAGTCTCTGACTTAAGTCTACCCGCATTTCCCAGTCCCGGGCTGTGTTCAGTGGGCATGAGTCTGGCGGAGGATGATTGGTTGATCGTTTCTCCCCCTCCCTGACGAAGGATGTTAGTTGCTGAACTGTAGTCTGGGCTTCCAGGGGCATGGCGTTGACGGTTATCCTCTTACTCTCCAGTGTAGCAGCCAGGCACTTCAGCACTTGGTTGTGGCGCCAGGTGTATCTGCCTTGCTCAAGGCTGGCTTTGCAGCCCACCAGGATGTGCTTCAGGGTTGCTGGGGCAGGACACTGGAGGCAGGTTGGATCTTCTCCAAACCAGAGATGTAGGTTGGTTGGTGAGGGCAGATCATCATAGGTGGCTCTGATGGTAAAGCTCAGCATATTGGACTCCATGTTCCCCAGTTCGCTCCAAGTGATCTTCCTCCTCTCCACACCTTCCCACCTCATCCAGCGGCCTTGCTTGGCTTGGGACACTGCTCTGGCACACCTGTCCGCTTCCTCCTGGTGACGCACCTCCTCAACCACGAAGCGCCGCCGTTCAGCTGGAGTAGCCTTCTGACATGACAATTAATTTGAAACCCTTACAGTTGCATATTTGTTTTCAGAATGGGATTTTTCCTGTTTTTCTGACTTCCTTTTCTGACCTTATACTTACCTCAAGTTGCCTTTTGGGACATACATGCATACATACGTACATATCATACTTGCCTGTTGAGAGGAGTTTATTTCAGCATCATATAAAATCAACAATAATGATAATAATAAAGCAAACACAGCTCTGGTATCGGAATAGTATCGGTATCAGCCGATATCCAAATTCAGGTATCGGGATCGGAAGTGAAAAAATGTGGATTGGTGCATCCCTAGTTACTATGTCACCAACCCCATCACAACTACCCCTGAAATCCTCAAAATCTTGCAAAAAATTTGGTAACATATCTGGGTATAAACTAAATTTTAATAAAGATGAATACTTCCCCATTAGTAGTAATGCCGAAGAATATCCCAATCTGCCATTTAAGTTGTCTGCCGAGTCCTTTACATATCTGGGTGTAAAAGTCACCAAATCCTATTACAGTCTATTTAAAAGTAACATCACTCCCCTGTTGGAACAGTGCAAACAAGATATTAAAAGATGGTCTATTTTGCCACTATCTCTTATTGGGAGAACAAATTCTGTAAAGATGAATATTGTGCCAAAGTTTCTATATTTATTTCAGGCATTGCCTGTTTATATACCACAATCTTTTTTCAAGGCATTTAATCAAATGATTTCTTCCTTTATATGGAATAATAAATCAGCTCGTATAAGAAAAGAATTTATGGAAAGACCTAAAGGTGTAGGTGGGCTTTCACTTCCAAGTTTGCGCTTGTTTCATTGGGCTGCAAATTTTAATGCCATCTCTCTGTGGTTAAACGATTGGAATGATAGGATCCCTGCATGGCTCCAGATTGAAAAGGTTACAAGCAGCCCACACTCACTCCCTGCTTTACTCTGCACACCTCTACCATCACTAGTTAATAGTATCAAGGATAATATAACTAACTCAATCACTACGCATCGTAAATCAGCTCAAAAGATGTCTGGGTATTCAGAGTATTTCTATTCACGCACCAATAATACATAGTCATCTTTTTCAACCATCCCTAATGGACAATGGCTCCAAAATTTGACATGACATGGGCATTCATAGTATTGAGGACCTGTATGTTAATGATACTTTTGCTAGCTTTGAACAACTATCCAGAAAATTTGGTCTGACCAATAATAATTTTTTGCGATACTTGCAAATTAGAGATTTTACTCGTAAAAAGTTTGCTAATTTTCCTACACTCCCCTCTCCTTCTTGTTTGGATTCTCTATTACGGGTCAACACGCTGAATAAGAGCAGAATATCATTTATTTATTCCCATATCATGGATAGCTGGAACCTCTCTATTTCACATATTCGAGAACAGTGGGAAAATGACTTGAGGCGCAGCTGGCTGATGAGGAGTGGGATATGGCCCTTACTAGAGTCCACTCTTCTTCCATATGTTCCAGACATTCTTTAATACAGTTTAAAGTGTTATACAGGCTGCACTTCTCAAAAGCCAAATTAGCAAGAATATTTCCAAATGTAGACCCAGTATGCGATAGATGGAAACAGGCGCCAGCTACTTCCTATCATATGTTCTGGTCTTGTCCGAAACTTGTTCCCTTCTGGTCATCCTTTTTTGAAGTCATCTCTAATGCTTATACTTATAACATCTCACCTTCTCCCTTGGTTGCTGTTTTTGGTTGGTTTTCTGATACAATGGGATCTGCTCCCCCGGTTCATTTACAGAGGGTCACTGCCTTTTCCTCCTTATTAGCCAGATGCTTGATTTTATTTAAATGGAAGGCTGCTACTCCTCCATCACACCACCACTGGATTCCACAAAACCTGGGACCCTCTGATAACTTATGTGAACAATTTACCTGGTCTGGAACTGTAAATGTTTACACCTGCCCTTGGTCAATCCTGTAATAATGAATGTTAGGTGCACTTGTTGTTTTTGTTGTTGTTTTTTCCTTCTCTTTTGTCCATCTTGTCTACGACAAGTCTGTCAGGTCAATTTTGGGTTTGGTCTGTCTTAGTCTGTCCTTTGTCGGGATTGGTTTTTCTATGGTTATTTGTAAAATAGAGAATACGATTGTTTGTGTGATATTTGGAAAAGTACAAATAAAGTGTTAAAAAAAAATGTTCTCAGTGCCGCTGCACTCAACAAGGCAGCCCAAATGACGAAACAGGCAACATGCTGTCTGCCCTTCCCACTCCTAAAGAAAAACACACTACTCCAGTCAGGCATGATACACTGAACTAGCTTGTTGCAATATGGTTGACAATGATTTAAATAATGTCTGAATTTAATAACCTTTATGAATAAAACATTTATGAATAAAAGTTGTAGTATGTATGTATGTATGCATGCATGTATGTATGTGTGCATGCTGATATATAGTCTAAATTTAGGCTCCATCTACATAATTGTTTAATTTATTACAGCAAATGAATGCAGAAAGTTAAGTTGGTCAGAATATAGTACATACATATCATGAAACAATTTATTTTAGGCTATGCCTTGGTGCTTTTCCCTCTCTCCTAAAATATCTTCCAGTATCCACCCGTTCAATGAATTGAAGGATATACTGGTACAAGACAGTGACACATTGATATTTAGGGACTGACAGTGTTTTAATACTATAGAGATAGCAGGTTATATTGATGGTAAAGAATAGAGAACTTCGGATACCTTACTAGACGTGCTATTTATTGTATTTCACCTGTTTAGCTACACTAGCTAGACTATTGTTTTCTATAGCCAACAAAAATATTGGCTATAGATAAAGATCTTTACCTCAAGTAAATGGAGCTGAACTGCTGAAGTGTAGCAAGTAAAAGTCATTTACGTCACTATCACTCACTGTGTGTGCGGTAGCAAGTCCAGACCAAAGATTTGCGACGAGACAAGATAAATCCTGCAGCTACTTGCAACACACAGCAGCATCTCGAAAGCTGCCAGTTTAAACCAATGAGAAGAGACAAGACGGTGTATCATCTTCATAGCCAGTGACTCTTTGTACTTCTATCTGACTTTCGACTTTCCGGCTTTTTTGTAGCTGGATATATTATTTGTTGTTTCTGATTATGAATTTGGATAATGTTAATGATAGTGAGATACTTGCTACAGTTGCATTTCGAGTGATGAATCGACGAAAACGTTTTATTTCTCTGATTTACTGCTTTGTTTTAATGCTGCCTGGTGCTCTCTCTCTTCAGTCACTCTCTACCTCACTCGTCCACATACCGTTAAGGCGTTACCGTGCAAGTGGCCGCTCGTAAGCCTCACTCTAAAAACACTTTGACCAGTTGACAGTTCGTGAAATAAAAATAAAACAGCCTGCAGTGCATGACGACACCAACAGATGAATGGTGAAGGAAAATTGATTCAACGTAGTGAGTGTTACAGAGTGAACGGTAGAAAAAAAAAATCTAATTATTATTGTTGTTATTATTATTTGGGGGGGCTTAGGAACATTTTGGGGTAGCTTCAGCCCCCCTAAAATAGGCCTAACAACGTCCCTGCTCTCTCCCCTTCTCTCTCTGGAGTGTGCAGGAGACAGGACAGGCCACAGATTACAACGCCGTGATATTTTGTGGTCGTCTCTACAGTAAAAGTTTTACGTTAGCATCTTTGTGCCGTGTTCTTCTTTGCCCTCGTTTGTTTACTTTCGGTCCCGGCAGCCGCATGATAGAAACATCATCAACGTGCCCACTCGCTTGCTGTGAACTTCGGTGAACATGCTTCCCGACCGACTGGGCTCAAATAGGAAGCTGAACGTTTAGGCAGCAGCGGCCCAGGCCCACGAACGACCGTGCAAGGCAGATATTATTATTATTATTTACTAATATTAAAATATACATTTATAGTTTCTTTTTACTATTCGAATATTCAAATTTAGATTATTCGTTGACAGCCCTAGATCCAACCTCAAACCACACCAATTACTGTATGTGTCCTTCACAAGTGTAAGCTGGCTCTTAGTAGTAATCAGATCTGCTTTGCAATTTGCGATGCGGCAGAAGATGCAAACTATAGCAGCTTGCAGTGCTTATCTTACAGAAACAGACTGCGGTCAAGTTCATCGTCCCTTGCATTTCCGTAGTCAAACCAGCCACTGCTATAGCTGGAGAGACACTGGCACAGCAGAGCGAAGTCTCGGTGACAATGTCGGATTATTTAAATGAAATGAGCTGGTTTGACCAGGGAGATGCACGAAATACGCACTAGTCCAGAACATAGAACCTTCCTCATGCATTTACTTTCTTGCTCCCGCCCCAGACACATCTGACCAATAAGCGGAGTGAACGTTCTTGCATGATTTGTAGTGACGCATTTTGGTACACTTGGATTTTTCCAGGTGGGAAACGAAACCGAACCAAGGGGAAATCGCTTCAAGTTTACAAACTCATCAACTGATTTCGACAAAAGCAAACTTTTGTGTTCTCTAGCGCCACATGGACAGAGGAAGTTTTACCAAATTTGCAAAAGGAAATGTCTAACTCGTGTGCGCAGTGTCATACGGTTAAGCCGCAGATATACTCGCGTGGGCCTCCATAGTTGGATAGGTTTATGCTCAACGCATTGTTCGTTGCAGTATTCTCCGAAACACCAGAGGGCGAACAAACAAATAATTTGTGAATAACAAGAAGTAGTAGAGAAGAAGACCGTGGAAGTAAAGGAAAGCAGGCTGACTGGCAACAGTAGTAAACACATCCATGATAAACAGACTGCCAAACTTTACATGTATCTGTATGTTATTTGGATTCCCAAACATGTAAAATGAAATGACAGCTTGAAAGTAAGTCTTGGTTTATATATCCGTTAAGCAGTATTAATGATTTAGTATTTACTTTATATCCAGAGATACTACAAAACTGGCTGATTAGATCTAACAGTGTTGGTATGGATAGGTTTAAAGTGGTTCCATAGCTAGTATGAACAGAAGTGGTGATAGAAGTGCACCAAGGCGGCAACCTCTTGCAATATTGAATGGCTCAGACACCACTTCATTTGTCAGTACCCCAGCTATAGGGCTGAGATGTAATAGTTTGTGTGTAGTTTGATCCAGTAGTATTCACCCAGTAGTGTTTACAAAACCAAATCGAGCTATAACGTCAAAGATATAAGTCCACTCAACCCTATTGAAGACCTTCTCCGCATCAAGTGAGAGAAGAGCTGTCTTTCTTTTTTTTTGGCAGTACAGTACATCGAGAACATTACATTATGAAATCTTTGCCTTTCCTTTACAGATCCATTTTGGTCATCCCCCACAATAGTGGAAGCACACCCTCTAGCCTTTTCGGCAACATTTTACTGAGGATTTTTGTATCAGTGTTTATTAAAGCTATAGGTCGGATATTCTCACATTTAGTTAGCATTGAGGCCGAGAGGTAGCCATTGTTGTAGGATTCTAGATACATCTCATGAAGCAGAGTTGCCAATTAATCTTTAAAGTATTCATGTAAGTCAACTCGGAGGCCGTCTGGCTCTGCTGCTTTCCCAACCTTCATTGCACCTATAGCTTCTAATATTTCAACCCTGTTTAATTGTTTATCCAGGCCTATTGTTTTATTTCCTCAGAGATTTGGGGGATATTAAATCTGTTTAAAAATTTGGTCTAGACATCTGCATTAGTAATGTTCTGTGATTTGTAGAGATTTTCAAAAAAAAAAAAAAAAAAAAAAAAAAAAATGTAAAAGCTGAATTCACTTCCAGCGGGTCAACAATAGTATTTCTATTTACATCCTCAATAAAATGTATTGCCCTTACGGTTTCCTGCTGTTTAATCCGCCACGCAAGAAGTCTACCCGGCTTTTCTCCCTGATCATAATAAAATTAGCTTGAGCCTCAATAAGTTCGCAGCAGCCTTATTGTATGTTATCTCATATTGAGTTCTAAAAAGTTTGGAGATTTCATTTTCATCTGGCAAGCTTTTGTTTCAAGCCTTTTGATTTTAGATTCCAGATCTCTAATTATTTCCTGTGCTTCTTTGGTTTTCCTGCTTGTCTAGTTTATAATCCTCTAATAAATACAGTTGTGTTCAGAATAATAGCAGTGTGTTTAAAGTGAATAATGCTCAAAATCCTTAGAACAGCTTTTAATTCCATAATATCAATGCATTGGGTACACTGCACATTAAATTCCAAATAAAAACATGACCAAGATTTATCAAGTTTGTGTTATACATTTACAGAAAATGAATGGTAGTTTTTCCCATGTTGTTCTTTGGATGCCATTTCAAGGCATTTGAAATAATTTTAGCTGAGCAGCCTATAATTTTCTGCACTTCTTGATACGTTTTCCCCTCTCCAATCAACTTTTTAATCAAAGTCTGCTGTTCCTCAGAGCAATGTCTGGAACAAACTATTTTGCTGAGTATTTCAGTGTGAAATGCACTATAACCAGCATGTACAACATTTGCTTCCTTCCTTCAATATGGACCATAACTGACACCTGTTTCTTCACAGAATCAATCACCTCACTAATTGAACACAACACTGCTATTATTTTGAACATGCCCCTTCCAATTACAGATTCAATTACACAGAATGAGCATCATGCATGTCATGACTGTTGGGTCTGTTGGTTTTCTATGACTCTACAACACTTACTAGTACATTATTTACCATGTAGAAATATCACTTCTACCAAAAAATTAGATTTATGAGGTTAGTGATGTCGGACTGCTATTATTTTGAACACAACTGTACATTAAAGGCTTTCCATCTAATCGTGGCTGTCATTTAGGAGTTTCGTCGTCCTTTTAAGTTTCTCCACAACTTTTTGCCTCCTTGTCCTCCGCCGTGGATACGAGTTGTTCAGCCTCAGCAAGCAATATAAGATGTTACACTTTTCCTGTTTCGGCTCCAAGAACGGCCGGGAAGCAACTGGGGAGACGTTCCATCCAGGGCTGATGTTCTTTTGGGGATAACACCCTTTACTTCACCGATGGCATTAACAAAAGATGAAGCCACCATGTCTTGAGAAGCTTGTTTATTGTTAATACATCGTCTTTGGGATCTCTTTTTTCTCTCGCTTTTTCCTCACAGCCACACATATGCTTCTCAGTCGGACACTGCTACCGCTCGCTCTCCCTCCTTGCTTAACAACACACTCACTAACGTCACTCACTTAACGCTGCATTCTCACTCTTACTTTCACTACTCTCGTAACAAAGGAATTGATATTGATATATGCAACTGTAGTGCATGATTCGCAGGCTCCCCACTACATGTTCACATTTGGAAAATGCAGAGAAATATGCCCCGGCTCGTGAAGTTCGCCTACACGTATTTTACATCCAATGCTGGAAAGAGCACAGCTAAATGTTGTTTAGAAAAAAGTCAGTAAATAAACTCCCTTTGCAATTGTGACGTGTCATTTTTGTTCGGACCCTCTTTTATTAGTATATCAGCTATTTTAAAAGGTGCCAGAGTGGAGAAACGTAGGCAGTCTTGGAATTCAACACAGACTCAACCTTGACGACTCGAATTGGACTCGAACACTGGGTACTCGAGACTTGACTTAGACTCGACAGTTGGTGACTCCACTCCAGCACTGACTGACAGACACACTTCTTCGGCTTAGAATTACGATAGGAACCGCTAAAAATACCACTACCTTGGCGTGCTTTTCCACCCGACTAAAATACACACTTTATTGGCTTAGAATTATGGCAACAATCGCTTAACACACTGCAAACTCACAGTCCTCTCTTCCTGATTTACAGCCCCCCTCTCGTGGCTTAAAATAACTCACCATTGTTGAATATGGCTGCTGAACAGGATACATGTTGTAAACAGCCGTGGCCCGCTTGCCTGGTCCTCGGTAACGTTAGCAGTTTGCATGGCGGTGTTAGACAGGACCAGTTGGAATCACTTTACTGGCTGTGTCTCAATTGTTTTTGCGAATAACCAACTCTAACTATATAATTAAATGTGGGTACACAAATGTTGAAATTACATAAAATGCCCGTCCCTACTAGCTGTGATAAATTAGCCTGAAGCTAATGCTTACCTGTTCAGGAGGAAATTAGCCAACTCAGCGTCCTTTTGGGCTCTAAGCTGTCTCCATCTTTCAAATACATCTCCAATATTTACCCGGGGTTTGTTATGTCTCTGGTCACGCAATTGTTAGAAACATGCCGTGTTTTTATTTTTTAGGTCTGGTAGGATCTATCTCCGTTGATCCTGTTTGTTTGTTTGCTGCATTCATGGCTATACTAACGTTACAGCTGTAGCGCGCTGGGTTTACGTTTTTACAGGTATATCTGGCAACCCGGCCAGGCTGTCAAACTGGGCAGTTGATAACAACACACAGGCCAAAACACAAACAGACATTCCGTAACGGAACAGAAATTTCAAAAGGAAAAAATACTGGCATTAGTATTGTTTTTAAAAAAGATAGTATTTCAACTTAGCATGTTTCCTTAATTTTCTGATGACGCATTGGGGTAATTTTTGAATTTATTATAGTAAATATATTACATATTGGACCTTTAAGTAGAATTTGTTTTAGGATTAGCAACATAGCACGTCTGCTCACTGCACCGCCATAACCGGAAGTCAGGATGCTACTCTAACAAAAAGGCTAACCTCTGTAGGGATCCTTTCCATAATGTTGTCAGACACTTATACTGTATAATAATATCATAATAAAACTAGCACTTTTGATGGACGCAAATTGAAGATTCGCAATTGCCCATTACTATTAAATTGTAGCTTGTTTTGCCACTGCTGACCGCTTAATACTTGACCAATTTCAAAAATTGTTGTTCCCATCTGTCACTTGGACACAAAAACATGGGCAAATAGGTCCAGGTTGAAATATCAAATATAGTGCAGCATATGTATATACTGTATTTTAGTTTCTTGCTGCAGTAAGTGAGAAAGTAAACATTTTGGCTTCCCTTCCAATGTCTTCATAAAAATAAGGTATGCCTTACCTCATGTGTATCAGACGAGTTGTTACGGATGTTAACCTTCAGAGTGCTGGATTCACCCACTCGTGTGGCTGGGAAGGTGTATAGATCCTGTGGCGAAAACACACCCCTCCGCACAGCCTCCTCCTGACTGAGAATTTTAAATTGTGGATGTTTAAACAGAAAGCATAACCGTAGCACAATCAGCACCAAGATGAGACATACTCGAAAATTTGAAAATCAATACATAAATGACTTTAATGTGTTGAGTACTCTTTTACCCTCATGCAGACTGAGCTAACCAATATGCAACAAATTCTATAACCATCCATTTCTGTCATGTATTATCCCTAGGCCCTAATTCCGAATAGGCTGTTTACATGGCCAATGAAAGTAAGTTCTTAAAAACTCAGATTGAGACGCATATTCTGAATGTGCTGTATACATTTCCAAAGAATGCCTCTAAAACCCGAATAACCCACATCTTAATCGGAAAATGCTATATTCGGAAAAAGGCCTTATTCAGAATATCCAACCGGAATATGCTGTTTAGATGACCTGTGTAAAATTCGGAATATTGTCATATTTGGAATAATAGTGGAATATTGGTGTACATATAAACATACTGACTGTTGTGGTCCAGGAACAGTACCTTAAATCAAAAGTTAAAAGTTATTCTGATATTTCCTACACTGGCTGATATGCATTACTATAGATATTGTGGTAAGGGCCATATGCTTGTTTAGTTTTAGCTAAGAGGGTCACACCTGGTTTTGCCTGCTGAGGGATCAGCTCTCTTCCTGGTCTTGACTGTGGCCTCTGTCTTCACCAGAGAGCAGTCTCCTTCCTGTGTTCCTTCCACTGGTCCAGACTTTATTCCCTTTATATACACACACACACACACACACACAAAACTTTAGGATCTTGGCTAGTAAGTGCAAAAAGTCATCTCCATACTACTTTAAAACTAGCTGGTTATTAAAATACAAGTGAGAAGAAATACCCTCTAACATCTTTCAAGTATATAATGAACACACATTGGTGTTACCGATTGTGAGACACATTGCTACTAAATCTACTACTAATCATATGCAGACATGATAATACCTCATTTTAAGACATTACACATATTTAGTTCCACATCCAACTTTCAGGTACACATTTAAATCAAAGTATTGTATATTGGAGTCACATATTAGCATTTTAAAGTGATGGTTCGGAGTAATTTCACCCTAGGGTCCTTTGCACCACGACCTTGAGCCAAACAACCCCCCAGAAGCTTTTTTCACCTGGGTCGAACATTGAGAGAGTTAGCGTTATCAGCTTATTAGCTTCAATAGGCTATGTACTCATAAAACGATGGATTGGGAAGTTTGTAAGTACACCAGGAGTTTATTTAAATAACACTTGCCTGCTGGCTTCTGCTCTCTGCTGCTACTGCTGCCGGTGCTTAGGGGCGTCTACAAATTATAACACTGAAAAGAGATACAACCAAAATATTCACCGCAGGTGAAAAAAGCGTCTGGGGGGGTTGTTTGGCTTGAGGTTGTGGTGCAAAAGACCCTAGGGTGAAATTACTCCAAACCATCACTTTAACACCACTGCAGGATTAGGCATTCCACTTTTAGCACTGCATCTAAGAAATAAGGCAACAACAAGATAAGCCCTTTCATCTTAGCCACTTAACCTACTTATGTGGAGCAATCTGACATTACACTTGTTGTGTATGTATGCTCTAAAGTTAACTGCGTCTGTCATAACACTTCACATTAAAGCGGCACACATGCAAAGCCTGCAGGCCCATCTCAGCAGAGTGGCCCCCCCTCACATCCCACAACCCACTTTTCTAATTTGTTAATTCTGTCACTAACGCTATAAAGCCATAGTCAAGGTACAACAGTACCATACGTGCTTTCTTTTTAAAAAGTAATGATGACACATTCTAATGCTTTAAAGCGAGCATTTTCCATAGCGACCAATGGTTTTGTACACATGGTTTGGTTTAAGAGTGAAACAAGTTAAGTAGTGAATGAATATTATTGTTTGCAGTACACAAGGTCCGATTAGGATGTAAAGATGGTGGATAAATGTTGGTCTAATGTAGATTTGGACATTTTTGTGCTTTGTTGATGGGAGAGAAGTATGAAACAAGGAATGCTATTTTATACTTTAGATAAAAAAGTAAAAGAAAAGGGTATATAATGCAGGATTTTCCTAAAAAACAATGTTTAGAGGAATACAAAAAATAATAATAGTCCCTCTCAATTATCACTTATGACCCACTAGAAGTGTGTGGTGGCTGGTTATCATAAAAAAAATAATAAGAAAAAATAAATAAATCACAATACCAGTTCCCTTAAAGTGATACTGATTCCCAATAGGGTACGTCTTTTGATACTTTTGAACGTTTTGGTGGGATATCAGCACGAACCGCCGTCAAATACACCATGCTCTACTTCACCACACCACATACTGTATGGGTTGTTGCTTCTGCGGTAGTGGGCCAATCAAACTTTGCCTTAAATCGAAGAATGCATAGGTGAACAAATAGGTGATTGGTTGCGAGCAAAATCACACAAATAGTATTTTTTTTCTAGATCTGAGTTCCATACTGCTTGGTAATGGGTTATTTTGGTCAATACCTTAAAGGAACACGGCGACTTATTGGGACGTTCGCTTACTCACCGTAACCCCGAGAGTTAGACACATACCCTTATCTCCGTGCGTGTCGTAACTCTGTCTGACGGCTCCACCGTTAGCTTAGCCTAGCACAGATCCTGGAGGTAACCGGCTCCAACTAGCCTACTGCTCCCAATAAGTGACAAAACAACGGCAACATGTTACAGTGAATAAGCTAATGTCCCAATAAGTCACCGTATTCCTTTAAAGTTATGGAGTATCGATACCCAGCCAATGTGGCAGTGCCCTCTGCCTGTATTTTCTCTTTCTTCTTATTTTGCTGTGTGCGGGACGTTTATGGCCGTAAACAAAGAGCACATGGGTGTGTAACCCCCAGCCAATAAGTGTTCAAGGTGTGCACCCCTTTTTCATGTGTCCCCCCTTTTTCCTTAGCGTCTGATACTGCACTCAGAATTATAGTGACTCCTTAACTAACTGTTATGGTACGTGAGCAAAAGACAATAAAAAAATAAAATACGATGGATCCTCAAATACATTTAAAAAAAAAAAGTGGTTCTGATAGTAACTGTGTTTTGAGGTAATTTAAAGGGGTGATAGAATGCAAAACCGATTTTACCTTGTCATTAGGGATGCAAATTATCGATTAATTCATTAATCATTAGTTGACTTTTGACGATTAACTGATAAGCGGCTTTTTTGCTGAGAATGTAAATTTCTCACGGTATCACTAGTGTCTTTAACATAAAAAGCAAAATATTGCTTATATACTGAATAAAAATGCATGTTATATTGCTCAGTTGATGTTTTATTGTACCAGTTGGGATATGGTACAGATAATGGCATTTGTGTAGTTTTAGTTTTGCTGGTGTGCTGTGGTTGAAGTGTTTGACCAACCTGCCAGCAGCTACTCGGTTGACACCAGCAGCAGCGAATCCGTTGTTGACGGCCAGATTTAACATATGTGCAAAGCAAGAAACTGATTTCCAACTGACTCGTGCGGGGTTGTTTGCTGAGACAGTGTTCTGAGCGTTGTCGTGCACACAGGCTATTACGCGCCCGGCGAGTCCCCATGACTCCACAGCCTGGTTGAGTTTGACTTTACCTGCCAGTTGTTTCCAATGTAGTGGCAAGTGATTGTTATGTAGCTCTCTGTAGTCAGTGCCGTCCAACAATCCGTCGTCAGAGCCACATTAGCCGCGACTAACTGTGTTTTTAGCTCAGCCTTCTTGTGTTTGTAGCGTGCTTCCAAGTGGGTAGTAATGGTCACTTGAGAAGGGATATTATATCCTGGCTCCATGTAGTGTAATAATTCCCGAAATCCCTCACCGTCAGTGGTGCTAATTGGCATCATATCTTTTTCGATCATGCCGCAAATCCTGAGTAATGCCCTCTGCTTTCCTGTGGTCACATACTCACCTTCCCACCACAGCAGCGATTGTAGGTTGTGAAGGCGACAGACTTCCTCCCTGCAACATGGCTGCTTGCAAGTTGTGAAGGTGGTATCTTAGCGAACTCGTAGAGCTGCTGAACTTAAACGTAGTACCGCAGAGTCTAGCTACATTGGACGTCTTTGTCATTAATTAAATTGAAATGCTCCCACACTCCACTCCGTTTTGACCGCCTCAAGTTTGTGTCGGGTCTCTCGCCACCCGCGAGAATCTCGTGTCACGTTCAATTACGCCTACGTCCTGTGGAAAACGATCTCAGAATGCAATGTTCAATTAGCCGACAATTAATTTAATCGAGTAAATTCTTATCGACAATTAACATCTGTTTACATCCCTACTTATAATAATAATAATAATAATACATAAGTTTTATATAGCGCTTTACATGGAACTCAAAGACGCTTTACAAACAAAAAGTTGAATAACAACAGTTTGGTGGGTAAACAGGATATACATAGAACCTCAAAATCCCATTGACACCTCTTTCCTCTGTAAATCTCAATTTGAAACTGCTGCTGAAAACGGGCAAATCCCAACGAACCTCCTCAACATTGTCACGCCTCAACATTTACATAGGCTACACCACTGACTGAGGTCAGCTTAGTCTTCTGAATCTAGGTCACGCAGATCTCAGAAATTGTATACATTGTTCGTCTATTTAATTACTAAATTCACTTCTGAGAATTTTTTATGCAAGAAATCAACTATGTAGAGGTCACCTATGTGCAGTTTTAGGAAAATTGATGGCTAATTCCAAATTTTGTCTGACTGTTGGAGTTCAGGAGCTCAGCAGGCTAACGTGACAGTGGCCGGTGCTGCCTCGGTTGCTACCTTGCCGCCTGGCGTGTAAACTGTGAGCTAGATGGATCTCCGTCACGGCCGGCAGCCCGCGGCGCTCCATACCCGCACAAAGTCACCGTTTCTGGGTTAGTGGACTACCAAATTCCGAGGCTTTGACGGAGCTCCAGGGCCTGGAGCTCGCCGCTCTCCCTCCCCTCTCCTGCTAAATGGCCGGTGTGTGTGAGTGAGAGGGCGGTCAGCGAGCTTGTTACGCCTGCAATCTCTTACCACAGGTTCCAGTTAATCTTATAATGGATATGTTGTTGAGTTATGTAAACAAATGATCGGGGAAATACCGTAATTCCTCCGGAAGTCAATTAAAAGCCGGGCCTCTGATAGTGGCCGGGGGCGTGGTCAACACGGACAAATAAAGGCCGGTCTGAAATTAAGGCCGGGGAAAAAAATAGTATGGATAATCTCCCGAGTGCCTTTCATATAATATTAAGTCAAAATAAAACTGAAGTTCATTGTAATGTACATTTCTACCAATTTAATTTAACAGATTCAACAATATATTCATGCTTTTTTCCCCACACTTGGTTTTTCTGGATTATTGTCCTGCCGGCATTTTAGTCAATGCAGCTATATGTGTTACTCAGCCAATTGTAGCAACATTCAGGTGCCAATAGATGGCAGTAGCTACATTGGATGTAACACGGGTCTCATTTAGTGCTGGCAGAGAAGAGAGTGACGGACTTTTCAACAACAAAACAAATAGAGTTTTAAAGTATGTGGAGGAAAACTCGGGTGAAAAATCTGCGAGACATTTCGACACTGACCCCAGGAAAATCCGATACCGGAAGAAACAGAAGGATGAGCTGACAAGATTAGCCGACAAGAGCAGAGCACAGATACATAGCTGTAGGTGCGAGGAAACAAGTTAGCCTGGAGCAAGGTAGAAACAAAGCTACCATCTGTAACGTAAATCAGATACTGGTGTGCTGCAAACCAGCAATGTGTTTTACAAAACTACTGTATGCTCTTATTGTAATCTACCAGCAATACCGTAGTACATGTATTTGAAATAAATACCGGGTACATTTACAGGATTCAAACTGACACAATGGTGGGGTTTGATTAATTCTGACCCAAATTGCTTTGTCGCTCTTCTGGCTGTGATATTTTTGCAAATGTTTCTTAAAAAATGAATGATCTCTGTCCACTGCAGTGTTTCCCCTACGTTGATTGGCAAGTGGCGCACCGCCACAGTTAAATTTCTGCCGCCACGCCACGGTATCAATGTTGATTTTCGGAGAATAGAGGGGACACGTGCTTCACAGCTAGAGCACAAACCCAGCCCCCTGTCTCTATTCACATGCCGGGATTCTTGCCTGCGCGCCACACACACACACGCAGCCGCGTTAACGTTAACGCACACACACACATCTAAAACACGTGCAACACCTGACTGGGAACGATACCGAGGATTACCAACGGCCGCTGGGGGGGCAGATGAACGCTAGTCTCGTTACTGTAAGTAGGTTACGATAAAACCTTCGTGAGTAAAAAGTCAATAATTATCAATGCACTCACTTGTATAGACCGGCATAAACATGTAGAAAGTGATATTTTAATCTGCTCTGTCTGCTCTCGTCCACCGCGCTGTTTTACCAAACACAGCTTTACTCTGCTCATTTTTACCAACAAGCTAAAACAAATAAAGCTGTCGGTTGTAGTCGTAGTTTTAGGGAATCTAGAAATTTGGACAAATTCTTATAAACTTAACTGCTGGCTGAGCGAACCGTCCTCTCTCCTGGAGCGGTATATCTGTGGATGTATTATAACTAAGACCAAAACAGATACATGTGGCTACTTAATATGCATGTGAATGACGCGGTCGTTACCGTCGCGTTCTTCATTCTTGATGATGATGCCGGTTTTATTATTTTGCAACAGCCATCATTTCATTGCAAATGAGGCATACAGTATGAATGGTAGCCTGCTTATCAGTCCATTCATCATTAAAGGCTTTTCTACGTCAATTTTCCCTTCAGCCTCTTTGACTGTGACATTTTTACCTGACAACAGCCTTTCTTTCTGCAAGCATTTTCCTGCATACTAGTGTTCTGCCCTTCAGGCATTTAAGTTAAATGTTTATGCATTCAATTCATGCAGTGTCTTATTTTGACGTTTGTTTACTGAGCTAAAAACAGGAAGTAGTTCACGCAGACTCTTATTTTGACGTTTGTTTATTGAGCTAAAACCGGAAGTAGGAAATCACGTTAGAATTCACCACGTTAGAAACGTATTAGAAACGGCAGACGGACACTGCGTCAGGGAAAATTCCTCCTGCCCGTTGAATCTCCAGCAGAAGCATCGCTTGTATGTATAAAATCCGCTTGTATGTATAAAATCTTTGTTCTGACTAAGTTAACTTTTAAGCATATTGATTTCATGCTGTAAAAGTAATGTTCATGAAAGCTAGTTGGCTTAGCTAATTACCGTATTTTGTTATTCGTTTCCTAGTTTCACTCTCTCGTCTCTCATCACTCATCTCATGTGTATGGATTCAGCACAATGTGAAGAAAATAAATCCGCATACAAAGAATTCAAGACTTCTTCATGTTCATGAATAGAGAGAGTTTAGCTCACTGTTTAGTTGGAGTTGCTACACCTCAGCGAGAACAGTACAGTGAAAAAGCGTTATCCAGCTGAAGTTTCAACATCTTGGGAAGCAAGTAGACAAGTAAAATGGAATCAGGAAGGACTGACAATACGTCTGTGTGCACAAGAAAATCAAAAAGCTCTCAGTCATCGGCATCGAGTGCAGCAGTAAGGGCGCGCGCTAAAGCAGAGGCGGCAAAGGCACGGGCAGCGTTTGCCGAGAAAGAAGCAGAGCTGAAGGTACAAAGGGCAGCGAAGGAAGCAGAGCTACAATTAGGAAAAGCAAAGCTTGAAGCTGAACTAGGCGCACTTGAACTTCAAAGAGAGGCAGCCGCAGCTATTGCCCAAGCCGAGGCATTAGAAGCGGCCGAACTGGATCAAGAAGATTCAATCAAGACCGATGTATCTTCTCAAGCTAATTTACAAAATGAAATTGTAACGCGCACTAAGGAATATGTTGAAGCACAAGCTGAACATAACGTAGCACAAATTAAAGCATCTGCCCATGCGACATTACCTGAGGCAGCATCGTCAGAGGGGAGCTACATCACATGGAATCCTCCATCAGGACACAACTTACAGGAAGGGCAAGAAGAGGTTGGAACCCATAATAGATCATCTGAGCATAACACAGCACCGGAAAAGCCATTCTTCAGCAACCAGGTTAAATTCAGGGATGTAACCCACATCGGCACACCACTAAATGGAGGTCATACAGGTCTGGTAGGATATGATGGACATCATACAACACTTGTTAGAGAAAGCGGACACCCCGCAAAACCCAAGACAATACGTCATCCTCTCAAATCCCCACTTAAGGCAGCAGCTCCATCATACGTGCCTGTGTATGCACCATCCATCCCAAGAGTGACACCTGAAACAGAACACCTGGCACGATACCTGGCTCGTCGCGATTTAGTAAGTACAAGTCTCTACCAATTCGATGATAAACCTGAAAATTATTTAGCATGGCAGTCATCATTTAGCAATGCTACTACAGGCTTGGGACTCACCTCCACTAAAATGTTGGATTTGCTGATTAAATGGCTTGGACCAGAGTCTGTGAGACATATTAAAAGGATTCGCTCTGTGCATGTCGGGAACCCAGATGTAGCACTAAAAAAGGCCTGGGAGCGCCTCCAAGAGTGCTACGCTGCACCTGAGGTAATGGAGAAGTCTCTTTTTAAGAGATTGGATGAATTCCCAAGGATATCAACCAAAGATTACGGGAAGCTGAGGGACCTAGGTGATCTTCTTATGGAACTCCAGGGTGCCAGAGAAGAAGGTTACCTCACAGGATTGACCTACCTGGATACCGCCAGGGGCATCGGGCCCATTGTGGAGAAACTCCCTCACGGGCTACAGGAGAAATGGCTCTCAGTCGGCTCAAAGTTTAAAGAAGATAACGGCTACTTCCCTCCATTCGATAACTTTGCCAACTTCATCTGCCATGAAGCACGCCGGAGGAATGATCCCAGTTTCATCCTTCTATGCGGCAGCAACAACGGACTGAAGTCAGACAAGGTAGCCTCAAATAATTATGGAAGAAGAATATCTGTTCACAAGACAAACATCTCTTCAGGTGAAAACCCACCTGCGAACTCACATGAGGGAAAGCTCGGCGGGCCAGAGAAAAACTGTCTCATTCACAACAAACCACATTCGCTAAGGAAATGCAGAGCATTTAGAGGAAAGACTCTAGAAGAAAGAAAGAGCATTCTCAAGGAGAATGGGATTTGTTTCAAGTGCTGCGCATCAGCTAGTCATCTTGCAAGAGACTGTAAGGCAACGGTAAAGTGCATGGAGTGCGACAGCGACCGACATCATGCTGCTATGCATCCAGGCCCACCACCTCAAGTCTACAGAAGGCCTACACCCCCACCAGACAATGGCGGGGAGGAAGAGGAACATGCTGGCGACAGCACAGCTATCTCCTCACACTGCACCCAGGTATGTGGTCAAGAGCGAACAGCAAGATCCTGTTCGAAGATCTGTCTTGTACGAATATACCCTCAAGGTCAACGTGAGAAGGCAACCAACATGTACGTCATTTTGGATGATCAAAGCAACCGTTCGCTAGTGCGATCAGACTTCTTTGAGCTTTTCAACATCAAGGGCCAACCATTCCCCTACTCACTGAAGACCTGTGCCGGATTGGTTGAGAAGTCAGGCAGAAAGGCAGAGGGTTTTCAGGTCGAATCGCTTGATGGGCAGACTAGGCTACTGCTACCACCGCTAATAGAGTGTAATGACATTCTCATTGATCGCTCTGAAATACCGACGCCTGATGCAGCCCGTCACCATCCACACCTACAAAGTGTAGCGGCACACATACCAGAACTCGACCCCAAGGCGGAAATCCTCATCTTACTAGGCAGAGACATGGTGAGGGTCCATAAAGTCCGACAGCAAGCGAACGGACCTCACAACGCCCCCTTTGCACAAAGACTGGATTTAGGATGGGTCCTGGTAGGAGATGTATGCCTAGGGAACGCACACAAACCAGCTGTGAGCGTGTTCAAGACAAGTGTGCTTGAGAATGGCCGACCCTCCATTCTCAGACCATGTGAAGGCTTCATGAAGCTGACGGAAGATGTGTTCCATGGCAGGGAGCAAAAGAGCAAACCACAGAATGCATCATTGGAGGCTCTTGGACTACAGGTCTTCAACGAGACTGAGTCCGACAACAAACCCGCCCATGGAGGACACAATCTTCTTGGAAATCATGGATCAAGAAATGTATAGAGACACGTCAAACAACTGGGTTGCTCCTCTCCGCTTTAAAGTTCCCCGTCAACGTCTATCCAACAACCGCGAACAGGTGTTCACTCGCTTCACCTCCCTGGAAAAAATGCTGCGGAGGAAAACTGAGATGAGAGATCAGTTTCTAGAATTCATGAAGAAAATATTTGACAATCGCCATGCAGAAGTGGCTCCTCCACTAGAGGAGAACGAAGAATGTTGGTACCTGCCTACTTTCGGAGTTTACCACCCGCAAAAGCCTGGAAGCATCCGCGTGGTGTTTGACTCTAGCGCAAAGTACTTTGGCACATCTCTAAATGGTGTTCTTCTGTCAGGCCCAGACCTCAATAATTCACTCATTGGGGTGGTGATCCGCTTTCGGAAGGAGCAAGTAGCAGTGATTGCTGACATACAGCAGATGTTTCACTGTTTCCTTGTCTGCAGAGACCACAGTAATTACCTGAGGTTTTTGTGGTACAGAGACAATGACATGTCTAAGGACATCATCGACTACAGGATGAGGGTACATGTATTCGGCAACAGTCCGTCACCATCCGTAGCCATCTACGGACTAAGGAGAGCCATCCATAAAGGTGCACACAAATATGGAGAAGACACCGTCCAGTTTGTTGAACATCATTTTTACGTAGATGATGGACTCATCAGTGTGCCAACGGAAGCTGAAGCCATCAGTCTTCTACAGAGAACACAGGGCTCCCTCAGTGAATCGAACCTAAGGCTTCACAAGTTTGCCTCTAACAGTGAAGCTGTCCTTCAAGCCTTTGCACCAGAGGACAGAGCAGTTCTGAAAGACCTTGACCTTAGCGGTGAAGCTACTCCAGTGCAACGCAGTTTGGGACTGCTGTGGGAGACAATGACAGACACTTTCACATTCGCAACCTCAGAGCACAAGAAACCTTTCACTCGCAGGGGGGTTCTGTCAACAGTGAATAGCGTTTTCGATCCTTTAGGCATGGTCGCACCAGTGACTATTGAAGGCAAAAGTCTCTTGAGGGAACTTAGTGTCAACACATGCAACTGGGATGCTCCTCTTCCAGAGCAAAAGCTGAAGCAATGGGAAGCATGGCGCGAGTCACTGCATGACTTAAGCAAGCTGCACATCCCACGTTCATACACAGCAACGTCACCTTCCAGTGCTGTACGCACAGAGCTATGTGTGTTCTCCGACGCGTCCACAAGGGCCATTGGAGTTGTGGCATATCTCAGGACCATTCAAGCTGAGGGACAAGTCGAAGTAGGATTCATCTTAGGGAAGGCTAAGCTGGCCCCACAGTCCGAACCTACCATCCCTAGGTTGGAATTGTGTGCCGCAGTATTAGCCGTGGAAGTTGCCGAACTCATTCAAGATGAACTGGACCTGAAGCTCGATGCGATCAAGTTCTATTGTGATAGCAAGGTCGTACTTGGATATATTCACAATCAGACAAAACGCTTCTACGTCTATGTCCACAATCGAGTCCGACGAATTCGTCAGTCCACAAGACCTAACCAATGGTTCTACGTCAACACGGAGGACAACCCCGCTGACCACGCATCCAGGTCAGTTCCTGCGTCCCAACTGACAAAGACTACGTGGTTCACTGGACCAGCTTTTTTGCACAAACCAAATCCATCTGACACAGATACAAGCCGGACGTTTGAGCTTGTTAACCCAGAATCAGATATGGATATACGACCTGAAGTGAGTAGTTTTCTTACTCAGATCCAAAACCGAGGCCTTACCGCCACACGGTTACAGCGCTTTTCATGCATGCGCTCCCTGACCAGGGCTATTGCCCTACTCCTCCATATAGCCAGCGCTTTTAGACACAAGTCCAGTGAATGTAAAGGATGGCACCACTGCAACCTCCCACGCACTCCGGATGAGTTGTCTCAGGCGAGACACATCATCATCAGAGCCGCACAGGAAGATGTCTTCACAAAAGAGCTCACAGCTCTTGAGCTCGGACAAACTGTAACCAAGGACAGTTCCCTTCAGAAGCTCAGACCTGTTCTTGAAGGTGACCTGATTTGTGTTGGTGGCAGATTAAAACATGCTGACTTGAGTACTCAGGAAAAAAACCCAATCATCTTGCCCAAGACCAGCCACGTCTCTTTGCTGTTGGTGCGACAGTATCATGAAGAAGTAAAGCATCAGGGCCGCCACCTCACCGAAGGGGCCCTGAGAGCAGCAGGCTTCTGGGTCATAGGTGGAAAACGACTTATTGCTTCTGTCTTGCACAACTGTGTAGTGTGCCGAAAGTTACGCCGAAGAACAGAGGAACAAGTCATGGCAGACTTACCTGTAGAACGCTTAAACACATGCCCACCCTTCACCTATGTAGGAGTGGATGTGTTCGGACCATGGCAAATCGTCTCCAGGCGTACCCGAGGTGGACAAGCCCAAAGCAAAAGATGGGCGATGCTCTTCTGCTGCATGAGCTCCCGTGCCGTGCACATCGAGATCATTGAGTCCTTCGACACGTCCAGTTGCATTAATGCATTGAGACGTTTCTTTGCCATACGCGGACCTGCCAAGCAGATAAGATCGGACTGCGGAACAAACTTTGTAGCCGCTGCAAAGGAACTGGGACTAAGCCAACAACAACCTGACATCACAGTGCAGAACTTCTTGAGTCAACAGGGGTGCTCATGGGTGTTTAATCCTCCTCATGCGTCCCATATGGGAGGATCATGGGAACATATGATAGGCCTATCAAGGCGGATCCTCGATGCAATCCTGCTCCAAGAGAACATCCAACTTACCCACAACGTCTTGTGCACATTCATGATGGAAGTGACCGCGATAATCAATGCCAGACCTCTCGTTCCAGTTTCTACTGACCCAGAGTCACCGTTCATATTGTCTCCTGCAATGATACTTACCCAGAAGGTTGGAGTCACCCCGCCGCACGGAGACTTCACAGATAAGGATCTTCTCAGTAGACAATGGAAACAAGTCCAAGCTCTTGCTGACAGATTCTGGCGTCGGTGGCGCCAGGAGTTCCTCCCCACTCTGCAAGCCCGCCGGAAATGGAGAGATGCCCAACGGGATCTAAAAGAAGGGGACATCGTGCTCCTGAAGGACAGTCAAGCTGCACGTAATGTGTGGCCTATGGCGATGATCACAGCTGTCTTCCCTGGGACAGACGGCAAAGTGAGGAAGGTGGAGCTCAGGACATCGAACCAAGGTTCTGCGAAGGTGTTCTTGAGACCAGTGTCAGAAGTAGTTCTTCTGCCCAACGACTAAGGTTCAGAGACATTTGAGAGTTAATAGTGACCTTTAAGGTCAAACGGGGAGTGTTCTGCCCTTCAGGCATTTAAGTTAAATGTTTATGCATTCAATTCATGCAGTGTCTTATTTTGACGTTTGTTTACTGAGCTAAAAACAGGAAGTAGTTCACGCAGACTCTTATTTTGACGTTTGTTTATTGAGCTAAAACCGGAAGTAGGAAATCACGTTAGAATTCACCACATTAGAAACGTATTAGAAACGGCAGATGGACACTGCGTCAGGGAAAATTCCTCCTGCCCGTTGAATCTCCAGCAGAAGCATCGCTTGTATGTATAAAATCTTTGTTCTGACTAAGTTAACTTTTAAGCATATTGATTTCATGCTGTAAAAGTAATGTTCATGAAAGCTAGTTGGCTTAGCTAATTACCGTATTTTGTTATTTGTTTCCTAGTTTCACTCTCTCGTCTCTCATCACTCATCTCATGTGTATGGATTCAGCACAATGTGAAGAAAATAAATCCGCATACAAGGAATTCAAGACTTCTTCATGTTCATGAATAGAGAGAGTTTAGCTCACTGTTTAGTTGGAGTTGCTACACCTCAGCGAGAACAGTACAACTAGCTAAAACCATGTTTCCTTAATCACAGACTAACAATCACTCAGTGAACTGCCTCCTAGTCTGAGATCTTGTTCTAGTTAAAGAGTCAGTTATCGTTATGGCGTTTCCATGTTTTTGAGGGGTTTGCTCACACTAATGTACTGTATGTAAAAAAATAGTAATAGTAATTCAGGAAGAAAGTGAACATTTTGAACGAGAATAGGCATAATAGGTATACATTAATTTTCTTTTCTTTATTTGAAAGTCCGGCCTTGGAGTGTCTGCGGGGAGGGGGGGGGGGGGGGGGGGGGGGTTGGCATACCTGCCACCACAGCTCCAGGGAAACACTGCACTGGAATGCTATGGCTTTTAATTTAAAACCTTTCTACAATTAGAAATAACGGCCTGCCTCTAATAAAAGCCTGCTTCAAATACAAGCCTGGTACCTTCTGCAGTTCAGGTAAATAAAGACCCCAGCTTTTATTTGAGGAATTACGGTAAACGCCTCTTGTCCACGAGTGAGCTGGATAGCTAGCTTCCTCCTAACCTCTGAAATTCACAAAAATGCCTTAAATTGAAATGGGACAAGTGTTAGCAAAGCTTTGTAAGACCTTAGGGTAGCTGTGATATACATGCCATGATGAATTTCAAACTGTAAATATGCTATAGTTATGCCGAAGGTGGAGCGGTGATCTTTTTTCATAGGATTAGGACACATATCCTAGTTAGCAGCTCCTCCTAAATAGACCCCTCAAATTCACAAAAATGCCTAAAATTGAATTGTCGGAATCGAAGTGTCAGCTTTCTAAGACCTTAGGGTAGCTGTAATATATGTGGCGTGACGAAATTCAAAGTGTAAATATACTATAGTTATGCCGAAAGTGAAGCTACCTAGCCACACTCTTTATCCATAGGATTGAAGGGACACAGGTTAGGAGCAGCTAACGAAACCCGTCAAAATCACAAAGATGACTTGAAATCAGACACAAGTGTTAGCTTTGTAAGACCTTAGGGTAGCTGCAATATAAGTGGTGTGACGACATTCAAAGTGTAAATATACTATAGTTATGCCGGCAGACGGCCAGCTCCGCAGAGCTCTGCGGAGCCCCGGTAGTCCAGTAATCCAGAAACTGTGACTTTGCCCTGGGTATGGAGCACAGCAGGCTGCTGCTGTCTCGTCTGACCGTCGACTGTGTGGAGCTTCTGAAGTCTTACCAAATTTGCAATTAGCCACCCATTTTTGTAAAATGGCCCATATTTGAGCATTATATAGTTGATTTCTCACATAAAAAAAGTCTCAGAAGTGAATTTAGTAACTAAATAGTCTGTCTGAAATATGAGACCTGCTGTCTCGTCTCCAATGTATGTGTATGTGGTTGCTCAACCAATCAGCGCCCAGCTCATCTAAATATTCATGAGCAGACCATATAAGGCAGAAAAGCTCTTGTTTCACCCAGACCTATTTAACAGCAATAAAAACAGCACTCAGGCAATTTTCAGCCCAACCAATGGTACATACCCTATTAGGAGACCTTAAGGAACAGTGTGAAATACCCTATATAAGCATTCTATCACCCCTTTAAACCACTAACATAAAATATGAGCATTGTCTTTTCCAGTGCAACTCCTTCACTCCAGAAGCACATATATATGTAGTAGGGTGTTTGAATCCCACAAAACTAATAAATGAGTCCTCACGGTGCCACAGAGTTGGAAGCGGATTCTGGTTTTCTGGTGGGGCTCAGACACAGGGTGGCACTCCAAGTCCCAGAACTGGGCATAGTCTCCTCTGTCCCTGGGCAGGAAAGTAATAGGCACCTGGGGGAGCAAGAAAAACAGAGGACACAAATCAGAATTGATTTAACCACACAAATGCATGCCACAGAGGCCAACTTTTATATAGACAAATCTAACTTGTCAACTGCCTAATACTCTCACATTGCCAGACCTAACTTCATTTATAATGTATGTGGTGTTTCATTGGCAAATGTTCCACTAAAACAAGTTCCTTCCTGAGACCATTTTGCAGAGCCACTGTTGCTGCTTCTGGAGCTTTGCACCACCCAAGAGGATCATGATTGACTTAAAGAAATCCAAACAACCCAGAAGATTTTTTTTCTCTTATCTCAGAATGTATCTGTGGTATAGCCAGACCTTACTCCACAATGCTGTGGAGATAGGTGTAGGGATGCTACGATTATAAATTTTGTTGGTACGATCGTAGCTTGAAAAGAAAACACTCAATTTCTCACGATTATTATGCATTCATACATTTTTACATTACATGTCATTTAGCTGACGCTTTTATCCAAAGCGACTTACATACATATATATATATGTCAGAGGTCACACGCCTCTGGAGCAACTAGGGGTTAAGGGTCTTGCTCAGGGACACATTGGTTGATGTATCGTAGTAGGAATCAAACCTGGCTCTCACACACCAAAGGCATGTGTCATATCCACTGTGCCATCAGCACCCTAATTTCACTGCTAATGTATGAAATTACAAGAACACTCTAGATTTTAATGCATTATTTATTTCTGGCTTTTGAAACACAAACAACGCAGAAACAGTTTTGAATGTTTTGAAAATGATTATATGATCGATCATTAACCTTTTGATTTAAATGGGTCTGAAAAGAGTAGAGACTAGAAGTGAATCAGTCGCACCACAAACAAAGACCAAGTTGGCAACAACAGTGTTGTCCTTAAGAAGAAGAGAAGAGGAGCTGCTAGATCAGATGCACCTGTCATGGGGAGATGTGCAGAATGGAATAAATGCGATGGAGCCTTATGTCCCATAGGGGATGAAGAGGAGTAAAGCCTGGTTCACTCGGGACGATTTTAAAATTGTCGGCCGATTTTCCAATCCTGAGAGACCCCACACACGGCGATAAAAAAATCACGGGTCTAACAGTTTTGGTCGTACAGTGTGTGGTGCGCAGCACACGGCAAAATCAACACATCACACACAAACCGATATGACTCCCGAGCATTCCCAGGTCAGACGGGAAATCTCGCAAAATCCCTTGAGATCAAACGTGACTTCAGAGTAAACAATCATGGCGGACAAAGAGGATGCAGTGGTGATAGTTTGTAGTTTGTTTTTAACCGAAAAATAAAAAACGTCATCAAAAGAAAAGGCAATGGTCAAAGAAGTGGAGACAACGCGAGCATGGACTATACTTGCTACATCATGATATGGAGGTCCACCAGACTTTCTGGTGTGCCATGCTGCCGGCTGTTTTGATTTTGTTTCCCGGTGCTTCCTCGCCACCTCGCTTTCTGATTGGCTACACGCCACAGTCCACAGGCTGCGTGCTCGTTTGTCCCCGGGGGACACCACACACACAAGGAGAAATTGGGCCAAAAAAATCCTGACTGAAATCCAACTATTGGAGGGTTTAATTCCTAAACCCTCCAATTTTTATGTAAATACCCTCATAATAAAGCTGAAAGTCTGCACTACAATGCAATCTCGATTTCATTAAAATCCATAGCAAACAAGGCCAAAATTATGAAAATTGTGTCACTGTCCAAATATTTCCTCTCTGGCGCATAGCGGAATCAATCGGAACAGTTTAGTTTTCAACTGCACAGGGAGGTTGCCAAACCAAGCTGTAATACCGTATCTGACCAGGCTCTCCAGGACTGCTTGATAAAATGTCTATCTGCGCCATATTTTATCTGCGCCATGAATTCGCAATCGTCGTAAGAAATGCAACCGCTGCTGCAGTCTGCAACAGAGACTGTCAACATGTGTGCTCCAGGTTAGTGACTCGTCAATATAAACACCAAGATATTTGTATGAGCGGGCCTGAGTGATGGTTTGGTTGTGAATGACCACAGGCCTGTGGTCACCGACTCCCCGAGGGTCAAACACCATCTCTACAGTCTTGGAAACGTTTAGAGCAAGGTAGTTGTCGTCACACCAATTCACAAACCTTTCAATTTCCATAAAATAAGCAGACGGGTCACAGTTCCTTTTCAGCAGAGATAAAATTGCAGTGTCATCAGAAAATTTAATGACAAGGTTATTTGGATAAGAACTTCTACACTCATCTGTATATAAAGTGAAAAGGACAGGTGAGCTAACAGCCCTGGGGGGCTCCTGTGCTCGACATTTTTGATTCAGATAGCGTCCCATTAATGCTGACCTGCTGTCTGCGATTGGTTAAAAATGAGTAATACCATTTGATAATAAGGGGGTGTACTTTAAAATCATTCAGCCTCTTAACAGATGTGGCTGCAGCGTATTAAAAGCTGAGCTAAAATCAACGAATAGGAGGCGTGCGTATGAGCTAGGATCCTCTAAATGTCTGGTGATACTATGTGTAACAGCAATGATGGCGTCATCTGTGCTTCTGTTACTCTTATATGCAAACTGAAAGGGATCTAAAAGACAACTGACCTCTGTTTTCAAGAACTGTATGATCATTTTCTCAAAACACTTCATCACCAGTGACGTAAGTGCTATAGGACGGTAGTCATTATTCTCTTTACAGCTTGCTTTTTTAGGTACGGGAATAATAGTATAATTTTTGCAGATAGAGGGAACAGAGTGAATGTCTATAGACTTCTGAAAAATAGGGCACCATGCCTCTGCCAGCTCTTTGCTGCAAGATTTCAATAGGCGCCCAGAGATGCCATCCGGTCCAGAGGCCTTCCTGGGGCAGATGCTTGAAAAAAGTCTCTCCACAACACGCTGGTCAATGGAGATTTTTACAGAGTTCAGTGCAGGTACACCATCTAGAGCTGCTTGTTGCTCTTGAGAGAAGTCTCTTGTTTCAAATCTACAGAAAAAATTATTCAACTCATTTGCTTTGTCCTTCTCATTTACCACATTAATACACCTCTTAGTTGGTGCCATGTTTGTCATGGCTTTTACAGAGTCCCAGAGTTTCTTATTGTTCCTAGTCAAACAGTGGGATTCCAATTTTTCTCTCTCCTTACATCTAGCTGTCCTTAATTTGTGATTAATTTCTTTCTGCATCATTTTCATACTTACAAGGTCCCCTCTCTTGAATGCTATTTTTTTCTGTACAATGCACTCTTTAATTTCCTTGGAAATGTAAGCTTTATTATTTGGATACTTAGTGATTACTTTTTTGGGGAGCACGTTATCTTTACAAAAGTTAATGTAATCAGTGATAGCATGTGTGGACTCCTCTAACTCCAGACTATGAAAGAGTTCCCAGTTGGTGCAGGAGAAACAGCCTTTTAAAGTTTCAATGCCATCATTATCCCATATATATACCGCTTTAACCTGTGGTTTGCTGCTTTTAAGCAGGGACTTATACCTGGGAATTAAGTGGACGGCATTGTGGTCAGAAGATCCTAAAGGGGGTTTAACCTTAGCGGTGTACGCGTTCTTAACATTACCATAGCATTTGTCAAGAATATTTTTGCCTCTGGTATTACAATCCACGTATTGATTAAACCCTGGTAAAACAGGCTCAAGTTTACAATGATTAAAATCACCTAAGATAAAACAGGGGGCTTCAGGAGTGTGCTTTAGTTGCCGGTGAACACAGTCTGCTATGGCTGTAGCTGCATTTGCAGCATTTCCACTGGGCGGAATATAAACAGTGCATAATATAATGTTGCCAAATTCACGTGGAAGATAAAAGGGTCTTAAGCTTAGACATGTCAGCTCAATGTCGGGGTTACAGACCGACTCCTTTGTTGTGAACTGCGAACACCACTTGTTATTTACATAAACACAGGTACCGCCGCCTTTACTCTTGCCAGAGTTATTGGTCCTGTCAGAACGCACCAGGGAAAAGCCGTCCAGAGAGACGAGCGAGTCAGGCACGTCCTCCTGCAGCCATGTCTCAGTGAAGGCAAGCAGGCATGATTCACGGTACTCATGTAGAAATCTGGTGTTGACTTTTAGCTCCTCAACTTTGCTACAAGTGAACCTCCTCTGAATCCAAGATGGGCGACAGACAGCCACATCTGTTGACCACTGCTGGAATATCCTGCCAATCCTTCTATACCAGGAGAACCCTAGAGGTAAAAAAATAAAAAAAAATATGCAGGAATATCTAAGGAACAATACTATTCCTTTGAAAATTTTATTTAAAATAAGTAGTAAATTGCGATTGTGTCCAATGAAGTGGACGTTATGCATTGCTAAGTATATTTCCTAACACAAGTCATGTGGTTGATTCATCTATCTTTTTCTTTTTTTTAAAGATTTTTTGGGCCTTTATTTCACAGGACAGCTGAAGACATGAAAGGAGAGAGAGAGGGGGGATTGAATGCAAAGGTCCGCAGGTTGGAGTTGAAACCGGGCCCACTGCGTTGAGGAGTAAGCCTCTATTTACGGGCGCCCGCTCTACCAACTGAGCTAACCGGGCACCCTATTATGACTATCTTGGTTGCAATTCATATTTTCATTCATATTTTGGGTATATTTGTTAGTTTTTAAAAAAACATGCATTTTTGTGCAGATTAGTTGCAGTTTGTGTTAGTAAAAATAATCATTTTGTCATATTTTTAGACCACAAGTACAGCAAAGAATAGGGAAGACTATAGAATAGTCCAGGAAATTCCTTCCGACTCCAATGACAATGAGTATAGTGATGACAGTGATGATGAGAGGCTGCCAAAGAACAATAGAGACATAGGAGATGAAGATAATGAAGGAGATGCTGACAGTCAGGATGCACAGAGTCAGGATGCGGAGAGTCAAGACGATGAGGGACAGGATGCAGAGGGAGGTCAGCATGATGAGGGCGCTGTGGAAAATGTCTGCATGGTACCAAAGCACAGAACAGTGACCAAAGTACCCAGTGAGGTCAGATTCAGCACAGGAAATCACTGGCCCAAGCTAACCCAGGTAAAAAATGCAAACAGATGCCACGATGCTGCATGTACACGGAAGACCAAATACATCTGCATGCAGTGCAGTGTGGCACTGTGCCCTGGATGCTTTGCCAACTTTCATATAGCCTAGGATTGATGAACTGAGCATATACTGTAGTTTATTTTAGGGATGCACCGATCCACATTTTTTTTCAAATTGATTGTCATGTCAATATTTATTACATGCCCAAAATGTCAAATACTTTAGTCTTGAAATATAAGAAAAGTGCAAGTGTAAAAATCTCACACACGCAAATCAAGTAGGCTACACTGGCTCTTCATCAACAAATCAAGGTTTTAAAATGTCAAATATCTGAAATATAAGAAAAGTGCAATAACTGTAAACTGCCATGAGACCGGGCTGCAGCCGCTGCTCTGAAACATCGGCCGCCCGGGCATGATCTCGCCGGGCGTCGGGACAACAACGGGGAAATGAAACGCGACAAGCCGGCGACAACACCCAGACAGACGATTGTGGAAGTCCTGTTTTGTTTTTGCATTTTGCTGTCTTGCTCTGCGGTGTTTCCACAGCGGACACACAGGATAGCATTGAGCTAGCCACAATGCTGCTCAATGCTGCTATTCTGCTAGCTGGCTGCAAACTCAGGAATGGATTTCCTGAGTGGGGGAGTCTCATAACTCTGTTTCTCATTGAGCTGCGCCTCCGTTCAGGAAATCCATTCCACAGTTTGCAGCCAGCTAGCAGACTAGCCGGCACCGACAGGAATCACTTTTGGAGCCATTTCAGCAGACAACGTTAAAGTGCAGACATGGCTCTTGGTATCGGAAATCTCCGCAGGTTGGATCGGGAAAATCCGATACCTGAATTTCGCTGGTATCGGTCCCGATACCGGATCGGAGTGTGTGTGTGTGTCGGTCCGTGTGTGTGTGTGTGTTGGTCCGTGTGTGTTGGTCCGTGTGTGTGTGTGTCGGTCCGTGTGTGTGAGTCGCGTAGCTAGCAGCTCCGGCGCCGCTCAAACAGCTGTTTCACCGTGTGTGTGTCGGTGTGTGTGTGTGTGTGTGTGACTGACTGTGTGTGTCGGTGTGTGTGTGTGTGTGTGTGTGTGACTGACTGTGTGTGTCTGTGTGGGCTGAAGAAATGTGCAGTGATTGAAAGGACATTTTTTAGATTTTGAGCTAGGACAGAAAGCCAAACAGTTACTGATACATTCTCTAAACATGTGTGACTGTTATGTAATGGCGTAATTTTCAGTTCATAAAAGGGATCGGTGATCGGTATCGGCCGATACGTCTGCCAGCAATCGGTGATCGGTCCCAAAAATCCTGATCGGAGCACCCTTAATATATATATATATATATATATATATATATATATATATATTAAGGGTGCTCCGATCGATCGGCCACCGATCGGTATCGGCCGATAATGGCTTTAAATAGTTTGATCGGTGGTCTCCATAAAGGCCGATCAGATAGGCCGATCAGATGATGCACTACCACGGATGTATTAAGAGCGCACTACTCCTGAGAACATTTTCAAAATGGCGGCGTCCCTACATTCAGCGGTCTGGCAGTTCCACAAGGTGTCTGAACGGTGGCAGAACAGAAGTTGGCCCGCGGCCGGCCGCGGAAACGAAGACGCTAGGAAGACAGCTACTGCTTTTAAAAAGCGGCTGCCACCGGTGGTGCTCCGGCAAACGTGTTTGTTATTACACCATTCTGACGCTTCTACTGCCTCTGGAGCACCGCTGGTGGTCCGCCGACTCATTGCTATCTGGGAAAAAGACGATACACTAGCGATTAGCAACGTGTGTACCGAGGAAATACCACGAGGCGGAAAGCTCCAAAGACATTTCAACACCACCAACCTCATCAGACATTTGAAGGTTAGTCACAGAAAGGAGGATGAGGAGTTTTCAAAGTTAGCTAACGCTAAGGCAGAGCGGAGTCGTGTAGCTAGCAGCTCCGGCGCCGCTCAAACAGCTGTTTCTCCGTGTGTGTGTGTCTCGGTCCGTGTGTGTGTGTCGGTCCGTGTGTGTGTGTGTCGGTCCGTGTGTGTGTGTGTCGGTCCGTGTGTGTGTGTGTGTCGGTCCGTGTGTGTGTGTGTCGGTCCGTGTGTGTGTGTGTGTCGGTCCGTGTGTGTGTTGGTCCGTGTGTGTTGGTCCGTGTGTGTGTGTGTCGGTCCGTGTGTGTGAGTCGCGTAGCTAGCAGCTCCGGCGCCGCTCAAACAGCTGTTTCCCCGTGTGTGTGTCGGTGTGTGTGTGTGTGTGTGACTGACTGTGTGTGTCGGTGTGTGTGTGTGTGTGTGTGTGTGTGTGTGTGTGTGTGTGTGTGTGACTGACTGTGTGTGTCTGTGTGGGCTGAAGAAATGTGCAGTGATTGAAAGGACATTTTTTAGATTTTGAGCTAGGACAGAAAGCCAAACAGTTACTGATACATTCTCTAAACATGTGTGACTGTTATGTAATGGCGTAATTTTCAGTTCATAAAAGGGATCGGTGATCGGTATCGGCCGATACGTCTGCCAGCAATCGGTGATCGGTCCCAAAAATCCTGATCGGAGCACCCTTAATATATATATATATATATATATATATATATATATATATATATATATATATATATAAAAAATAAATAAAAAAAAGTCAATATTTGTTTTTTCATGTCCTAAGAAAAGTAAAACTGACTCAGGCTTTCATAATTCATGCATCAGAGGGCTAGATAGGTCTGGCAATGCGAGAGTAGGCTATGTACTTGTGATGATCCAGAGTAATTGCCTCATGACTCAAAAAAGTCTAGCTAGTGTATAACTAGCACATAAAACCAATCAACAACCAAAATGCTCATACAGTAAAAGAATCAAGTTTTGAAATTGCATGAATTGACAGAACTCTGTTTAGCATGAATTGTGTCCACAGGGTGGTAGTGTACCGCAAACAAGACTGGATTTGCTGTCGTGCTATTCCTCCCAAAAAAAAAAAAAAAAAAAACACCAGTGGCTCAATTCTACAGATCTTTCTCATGTGAATATTTAGACTTGTCGTTAAAATAATGGCTGCATTCTAGTTAGAGGTAGTGCTGACCAAAAATGTATATCACGTTTTTTTTTTTTTTTATTCTGGCAGTTTCACGGTATATCACGGTATTTTCTTTCTTTGCATGACTGGGCCTTTATATAGGTTTATAATGGCTTATTTTACTGTCAGGAGTACATGTAATATCACAACATTTTTTTATGTTTACGTTTACTAAAAGCTTTGATTACTAAAGGGTTAAAACACTGGATTTAAGATGTCTTGCCTCATTGAAATAAGTCTGCCAACCTACTAACATTATTCAAACACCAAAAGCAGGCTGACAGCGGAGCTACGTTCACTCGCCCACTTTTCTACAACAACCTAACTTACCTGTGGCCAAGGTAGTGTTTATACAACTAACAACTATTTTTGTTTTGAAAGGGAAACAATGTTAAATTTGTTTGTATGTGTATACATTCGATTTAAGTTTTCTACTTTGCAGTTTGCACAATAAAACTACTTTAGATTCTGTAACCGTTTCATGCATTCTCCTTCATATAACGTTATTGCATAATGTTGTGGAGCCAAGCAAACCCTTTAGTAATCAAAGCTTTTAGTAAACATGACATTAACATTTTTTGTGATATTCTATGTACTCCTGACAGTAAAATAAGCCATTATAAACCTATATAAAGGCCCAGTCAAGCAAAGAAAGAAAACACTGTGATATACCGTAACACCGCCAGAATTTAAAAAAATACCGTGTGATAGGATATATTTTATTGTAATTCAGCATGTAGTGAGTAGGTTCAAGTGTGCATTTAGGCTCGAGCACTTCCAGCTATTTTGAGAAATGCCTTGAGCATCAGGTAACTGAGTCAAACAGAAAAACATCTTTCTATAGCAATTCTATTCACAGAGAGTGCCCTAAAAGGTATTGTCTGAGGGCTATAGGATGACAAGTCAGCTCAAATTATTTAGGTTGAAGGACAAAAGCGTGTATATAAGACCTCTCGCCACAGACAGAATTTAGGACATCTTTGGTGCCCACGCTGTGGACATCTTGGATGGTCTCATGTCATGACAGATTTGTACTTGTTAATAAAGCTCCACTTGAATCCAAGATCACCTGATTCCTTCATCTGTTGCGGTCTCCTGACTCACTTCCGAACCTTCACCGTGATATAAATTTTTGGTCATACCGCCCAGCACTATTTAGAGGTACCACTTTCTAGTCCCTGGTATTGTGTTTACCGTCTTGCTGGCATGCTCACTGCCACACCTAAAAGGAACAGAACCATTATTGGTAGTACTGTCACTGTGCTTTTCCGTCTATGGCAGGTAACATGTTGTAAGAAAGGACTATGTTTGTGTCCACAGTAAATTAAGGAGACGCAGTATAATGTAACAATATTTTTTGATCAAAAATGCTTTGTTAAAAAAAGTAATGCGATACAGCTTCAAGATTGTTTTCCTAGTAAACCACTAGTTATGCAGTAAATCTTGTCCCATCCCTTTACAACAACTTTCTCTAAATAGTACTGACAATTCTAGTTGGATGCGAGTGCCTACCTGTATCTTCTCATGGTCTCCCAGAGTGCCTGAGACCCTGGAGCATCTGAAAGCAGTGTAAGTGGCCCGGTAAACATCTCCGGTGTTGTCAACCCCCTGAGGAGAGAGAAGGGACCACAGTGTGATCGGAGTCACTGCTGTCACTTGATTGATAGATTGATCTTTATTGTCATTGTGCTCAGATTACAATGAAAAACTGTTCAGCACCTCTCTAGCATTGTGCATAAAATTGAATAAAT
>CM042429.1:9632953-9647953 GCA_023631565.1 Gymnocephalus cernua
TCACCCACTGATTTCCCATTGCGTCCTCTCCAAAATACTCGCCAAACTGGTCACGCAACCCATTCAAATGCGCAGTGATGACGGGTTGGACAGAGTTAAGAGGCAGCCCCGTCTTCTCCGCAACATCCTCCAGGGTTGGGAACATTTCCACCGAACCTCGTTCAACACGAGCACACCACAAGTCCAGCTTTTTCCTGAACTCAGACACTTGGTCGTGTGCGGAAAAGACGTGGCACTCCTTGCCCTGGAGAGAGGTGTTGAGGGAGTTGATCCTATCAAAGATGTTGGAGAGATAGGCCAACATAGCAAGCCAGTTCATGTCTGCCAGATGTTTTGCCAGTGGGGAGTTAATGTCGGTGAGGAAGAGGAGGACTTCTTCGCGCAAATCGCACAGCCTGGTGAGGACTTTGCCCCGAGAGCGCCATCTGACCTCGAAGTGAAGGAGCAGCTGATGGAAGTGAGCGCCCATCTCATTGCAGAGGATTGAGAACTGACGGGCGTTTAAGGCACGCAATTTAATTAGGTTAACAATTTTTACAGCCTCATCAAGAACGGCACACAGTTCTCGGGGCATCCTTTTTGTTGCTAAAGCCTGGCGATGGATAATGCAGTGCTTCCAGACAGCCGCAGGGGCAACTGCCTGCACCTGTTTTACGAGGCCACTGTGACAGCCAGTCATTGCTCTTGCCCCATCAGTGCATATCCCACAACACCGGCCCCAGTCAAGGCCATTAGCCTGGTAAAAGTTATTCAAGGCCTTGAAAAGTTCATCAGCTGTTGTGCGGGCGGGTAGAGGAACACAGAACAAAAAATCTTCCTGCACACTGAGCTCTTTGATAAAGCGAACGTACACCAACAATTGAGCACAGTGTGCGACGTCAGTGGACTCATCCAGCTGAATGGCGTGAAAGGGGCTTTCACGAACAGCGTCCAGGACCTGCTCTTTGATATCACAAGCCATGTCTGATATTCGTCGCTCGATGGTATTGTCAGAGATAGGGATCGCATCGTTTAGCAGCAGCTGCTTCTCCCAGCATCACTGTACACATATCTCTAGCTGCAGGGAGCAGCAATGTTTCTCCGATGTTATGGGGTTTGCCTGCCTTCGCTATACGTAGCGCGACACGATAAGATGCTTCTGTAGCCTTCGTGTTAATCGCGCCAAACGACTGGATCATGCTTTTTTGTGACTGTAAATCATCACGCTTCCTCTCAAAAAACTCAACTGGCTTGTTCACTAAACTTGTGTGCTTAGTTTCAATGTGACGCCGAAGTTTGCATGGTCTCATGCTATCATTTGCTAGCACCTCCTTGCAGACCACACACTGCGGCAGAGGAGCAGCCTCGGACCCCAACCAGGTGAAACCTAACTTTAAGTACTCGGGATCATATTTCCTACGTTTTTTGCTGGGTCCTGTCTCCTCCCTTAATGCTGCCTTCTGTTGACTTCGGACTAGGAAACGATGCATTTTACAGCTAATAAACACACACACAATTACCAATATGAATAATCCTGCATACACATTTGTACAGATGTGTCGCGCCTCCCCTGTGGCTCTTTGACGCCCCCCAGGGGAAGCGCGCTTCACCTATTGAAAACCGCTGGTGTATGGTATAATCACTTACACAGTGGTACTGTGGTAAATGCAAATAAAACAAGAATGATAAACAGAAAGACATCATTCAAACATTACGGGTCTAATTCCAACCCAAAAAAACATTACTTTACCATAGCCAATATATTTTACTGAACAACCAAGTGTATTCTTACTGAGGCTCGATAACTCCATGCTGAGGGGTGATGGTGAGGCAGTGAGCGGGCCAGGACAGATCAAAGCTCAGCTCTATGGATGTATTGTTCTGGATCTGAACCTGACAAGTGGTGGCTGCCCCATCTAAAAACAACAACAACAGCATAAGCAAATGTGTGCTGCTGACTACTAATCAGATCTCATTGCAGAGTCATTCAATTATGGTTTGGAGGTTTGCTTCATTAACCATATTCAAAATATGTAGTGCAATTCAAAGCTTAAAGTGATAACATTTCACATTTACTTTTTAAAATGTCAATTCTACTCACTGATGGTGGGAACTGCAAGGACAAGTTGTTCTGGATGGATGGTCCAGGACTCAGACTGCCTATTTAATGACTCTGAAGCCTAAATGGGGGTGGGGGAAAGGAAGACATTCTTGTGTATTGAAAGATGAATACTCTTTTATGTCGAATGCAGTGAAACAAACGTTTTCATCTTATCCAGTAGAGACCGCATAAAATAAATCAACACTAACTCATCACTCAACACAATAAACCATTAAAATTAAAGAGGGCTTATGGTACCTTTATGGAGGGTTCTGCCACTCTCAGGGCTGGACCTTGGGGACCTTTTACTGGCAGCACATCCAGAGACACATTGCCATTTGCCAAACCACTGAGAAATACACAAAACGAAACTATACATTGTGTCTTACAAGATGCATTTCATTTAAATGTGTTCACTAATAAAATGAACAGATCTAGTCTGACAGTATTGCTTTTACCAAATCAGTGTGTAAGTAGAATGCACATTAAAACCTTGTACAAACCCAAATCAGAAAAAGTCAGGACAGTATGGAAAACAAATAAAAAAAGAAAGTGATTTCTAAATGTACAGCACATAATTTAATGTGTTCCTCATGATTTGTATTGTTTTTTTCAAATCAACAAAATTCCTATTTTGGTTCTTGCAACACATCTCAAAAAAAGTTGGAACAGTAAAGCATTTACCACTTTGTAATGTTGCCATTCCTTTTCACAACACTTAAAAGACGTTTAGGGACTGAAGACACCAAGTGATGAAGTGTTTCAGGTGTAATTTTGTCCCATTCTTGCTGCAAACAAGTCTTAAGGTGGGCAACAGTACGGGGTCTTCATTGTCGCATTTTGCGCTTCAAAATGCGCCCCACATTCTCTATTGGAGACAGGTCGGGACTGCAGGCAGACCAGTCAAGTACCCGTATCCTCTTCCTCCGCAGCCAGGACTTTGTAATGTGTGCAGAATGTGGTTTTGCATTATCTTGTTGAAATATGCATGGACGTCCCTGGAAAAGATGTCTTCTTGAAGGCAGCATATTGTGCTCCAAAATCTCTATGTACTTTCCAGCATTAATGGTGCCATCACAGAAGTGCAAGTTACCTTTGCCAAGGGCACCGACACAACCCCATACCCTGACAGACCCTGGCTTTTGGACTTGTTGCTGGTAACAGTCTGGATGATCCTTTTCTTCTTTGGTCACACGGCGTCCATTTCTCCCAAACAATACTTGAAATACTGATTCATCTGACCACAGTACACGTTTCCACTGTGTGATGGTCCATCCCAGATGCCTCCGAGCCCAGAGAAGTCGACGGCGCTTCTGGACACTGTTAACATAGGGCTTCCTTTTGGTACAGTACAGTTTTAACTGGCATTTGTGGCTGTAACTACGTATTGTTTGTTATTGACAAAGGCTTGCCAAAGTAGTCCTGAGCCCATGTGGTGATATTGCTTATAGATGAATGACGATTCTTGATGCAGTGCTGCCTGAGGGCTCGGAGATCACGGTTGTTCAGCTTAGGCTTGAGCCCTTGTCCTTTACGCACTGAAATTCCTCTTTATTCCTTGAATCTTTTAATTATGTTATGCACTGTTGAAGGTGAAATAAGCAAATGTCTTCCTATCTTTCTTTGAGGAACATTGTTTTTAAACATTTCAATAATTTTCTCACGTATTTGTTGGCAAACTGGCGATCCTCAGCCCATCTTTGCTCCTCAAGGACTAGACCTTTCTTGGATGCTGTTTTTGTACCAAATCATACTTACAATCACCTGTTGACATCACCCGTTTCAAATCACATCATTATTTAACCAATTTACCTGATTACTAGCCCTAAATTGCTCCTGTCCCAACCTTTTTTGGAATGTGTTGCAGGTCTGAATTACAGGAAAGGATGTATATTTACAAATGAAATTAAGTTGACCAGACAAAACATGAAATATTTTGTGTTCACATTGTCTGCAATGAAATACAAGTCAAAGTACATTTAGAAATCACTACTTTTTTTATTTGTGTTTTCCATACTGTCCCAACTTTTTCTGATTTGGGGTTGTATTTCCCCATACATTTTTCAAATTGTGATTCATGTACAACTGAAATGCATTTCAATACTGATAAACACTATTAGTCAATCTACTTTTGTATCCCCCGTTTGTGTTGATTCTGTTGTCTCAATTTATTACAGTATGTTAGAAATAAGTCTGACAGTACCTGTCTGTATCTGAACTTTGTCTAGCAGAGGGCATCAGCAGCTCAGTGTGGTCACTCTGCTCACAGCCTGTCCTCTTTGTGTTACTTCCCAGCAACGACACCACTACCTTACTCATGTTTCCATAGAAAATGTGAGCTTCATTGGGCCGTTGGGGCAGGTCGTAGACTACGGAAAAGGTAAAAACAATTAGAATATTTTAGAAATGTATTCCAACAACCTTTTTAAATTGAATCAGTTATTTCTAGTATTTTCTCTATATCTTCATAACAACTTTATATAACTGTTTTGTTGCAAAGAGCTACCTCAATGTATAGAGCATCAGATATAGAAGCTTTGATGAACTGACTACAAGGCACAAATCACTTTATCAATTATCAGCATTAGAGTAGCAAACTGAAATGTAAAAACATTACAGATTATTACTTTCAATAGTATCAAGTGAAAGGTCAGTTTTTAGACTCTGCATCTTTTAAGGAGACCACTTCTTTGACAAGCATTATAATGCCATCTTACTCTCTGTAACATGATCTTCTCCAAGGAACTTCTCATTGAAGTTGATGTTTTTTAGTAGACTGTTTTCAGACAGAGCCTTCCGCACAGCCTCTGGTCTGCTCTGAAGCAATCTGAAGAGACAAAACACAAACACGCTGTGGTGGTGGGGGGGCGGAGGAACAAAACAGCTTTCCCACAATAGCAGAACCATCTGGAATAGGATCTCTAAACTATCAGCACATTTAAAGATTCAGAAAGAACGTATGCTTATTCGAATTTATAGTCCAGTGTACAAATAATCGGTAGGCGGGAGTATCACACAAATATTGCTTTGTATATTGCATAACAAAGCTGACCATAGATAATACGTCTTTTGGATCTAACTGTGGAAAAAATAAAATAAAGAAATTACTGGTTTCAGTTCCTCTCCGTTGTTCCTACTGTATGCATTTGAAAAATTGGTTAACAAGTGCATACAGTTTTCTTCTGAAACAGTTAATTTACATTTTCTATACAGTACTTTGATGAAAAAAGTAACATTTATACAATACAAAGAAAAAAACAACAACTTTATCAGACAGTTCTACAGTTAATTATTAGCTGTCCACTAGTAATTCCTATGCATACTACTTTAATAGCATACAATTGACTTAACTAAGTGTTGGAAGGTCTCACCTTCTATACTGCTGCCGGGAGACCTCATCTCCACAAAACAGACAGACAGTAGCCAGCAGTGCATTGGCTGACTGACATAGGACCTGTTCTCTTTGGGTAGACTTCAATAACACAGTGATCACCTGAAAACACACACACACATATTAGTAACAAGGTCATATTACAGCATATGCAAGACAGGCAGCAATAAGAATACAATTTTCTTTTCTTTTTTTTAAGAAAAGTACCAACTATGAACTTAAAGGATCTGTCATTGTGTTATCAGAGCTTGGTTTGTATTGAATTTTGTATGTAATTAGGGGTCCAAGCCCGAGTCTGGAAGAAACGCACAGCAGGGCTGTGGAACCCAATTGTTTTTTTTTCCCATTATTAGGGGTCCAAGCCCGAGGCTGGAAGAATCGGCGGTAGCGAAGCTACGCCGTTCGCACAGCAGGGCTGTGGAACCCTATTGCTTTTCTAAGGTTTCTTATTATTAGGGGTCCAAGCCCGAGGCTGCGAGAATCGGCGGTAGCGAAGCTACGCCGTTCGCTGTGGAACCCTTTTGAAATCGCTCGGTTTCTTATTATTATTCTTCCGCCGCTAAAACTGATACTGCAGCCTAAACCGTAAATGGTGGGAGGTTGCCGTTTTCAGGTCTGGTCCAAAACCCTGCAGGGACCTCGGACGAAAAAAATTCAGCGACTTTCACCACTAGGTGGCGCTATAGCAGAAAAAAACGCATTTGGCCTTATAACTCCCAAACCGTACATCGCACAATAAAAATAAACATATCCACGCGTTCCCTGGATCCAGCTGAATCTCACGGTGTAGGCCACGCCCATTTCTGCCCCGACTTTTTTGCGTGATAAATCGCGATTTATCGTAAACCTACCTTTTCATACTCCTCCTAGACCCTGCAACCGATTTGCATAAAACTTGGTACATAGCATCTATAGACCGACCTGTCAAAAAGTTATCAAAAGAATTTTTTTCGGATGACAATTGCGTAAATTCCGCACAAACAAATTTGTGTAGCTAGCTACGAAGACACAAACGTTGCCATACCTCGGCCAAAATAAATGATATCATTGCGAATCTTTAGATCCTTGTTTGGCATGAGCCTCTAAGTCAAGAAAACTAATTTTACAAAATTTGGTCAATAGGGGGCGCCAAAAGTACAAAAAGTTTATATCTCATGAACGGCTCATCCGATTTTTATGAAATTTGGAGTTTGCCATCTAGACCTATTCCTAAGGCCACGCCTACAGTGGGGTACTGATTCGTCAAAGTGGGCGTGGCCTATGGAATCCAGGTTTAGATTCACCACTTGCCCTAATGTGAGCAACTTAAAATTTACAGTGTAGATGAACAATGTAATGCAGATCTTACATACCAAATATTACTTACATAGACCACAAGGTGGCGCTATAATGACGTAAAATGTGTTTTTGCCTATACCTCCCAAATTCTACATCGCAGATTAAAAATTCTTACATTCACTTATTCCTTGAATCCATCTAAATCTGAAAATATAGGCCTGGCCTATTTAGACTAAAAAGTTGTTTTCGCAATATTGCGCAATGCGCAAAACAACGTTTTTGAACTCATCCTAGGCCGTGTGACCGATGTGCACAAAACTTGGTAGATACCATCTGTATATGGAGCTGACCTAAAGTTATTAAAAGAATTTTGCTACGTTACACCATTCACAATTAACAAGCAAACAAATTTTTCGTAGCTAGCCACAAAACACGAACGTTAGCATATCTCGGCCAAATTAATAGGCATCAGAGCAAAACTTGGTACTGTTGTTCAACATCCCACTCCGAGCCTTCATACCAAATTTGGTGAAAATCGGCCGTTATGGGGCGCTATAATTAACGTAGAGGCCTTTTGGCAAATAAGTCAATGCATTTAAATGGGAATAATTTGCAATGGAAATATCTCTGCAGCAGTAAATGCTATCATCACAAAACTTGAGATTATTGTTCGCCATGCCACTCTGCGGCTCTTCGCCAGATTTGGTGATGATCGCCCTTTAGGGGGCGCTATAATTGAGGTAGAAGTGTTTGGGCCTTTTACGCAATGAAGAGGAAATTTGCAATTGCATTTCACTGACTGTGGCGCTTTTGGTTCTCCTTTTGCGGGCTCCGTTTTCACGGGCTCTTAGCATCACCAGGGGCGACTCGCGCCAGGGTAGGACTGGCGCAGGGGGGCTTGGACCTTGTTCATAACTGCTTGCAGTTCTAGTTAGGGGTCCAAGTCAGAGTCTGGAAGAAACGGGGGTAGCAAAAGCTACGCCGTTTGCACAGCAGGGCTGTGTAACCCTATTGTTTTTCTAAGGATTTTCCTTATTTTTCTTCTCCGCATAAAAGTCCCGCTGCAGCCTAAACCGTACATGGTGGGTGGGTGGGTGCCCTTTTCAGGACTGGCCCAGAACTCGGCAAGGACCTCAGGAGCAAGAATTTACCCACTTCCACCACTAGGTGGCGCTATAGCAAAAAAAACGCGTTTGACCCTTTAACTTCCAAACCGTACATCGCACATTAAAAATACACATATCCACACGTTCCCTGGATCCAACTGAATCTCTTGATATAAGCCACGCTTGCCAAAGCCAAACTTGGCAGGTAGCACCTCCAGACCGACCTGACAAAAAGTTATCAACAGAATTGTTACAGGACACAAATTGCATATATTACGCACAACCAAATTTGTGTAGCTAACTATGAAAACACCAACTTTGCCATATTTCGGCCCAAATAAATGCTATCAACGCGCAACTTCAGATTCTTGTTTCCCATGACCCTCTTGAGGGGCCTCACACATTTTACAAAAATTGGCTAGTAGGGGGCGCTACAAGTACAAAAAGTTTATCTCATGAACGACTCATCCGATTTTTACCACATTTGGAGGGTACCATCTAGGGTCACTCCTGAGTCCACCCCTACCGTGGGGTACTGATTGGTCAAAGTGGGTGTGGCCTATGAGGCACGTCTAGATTCACCCCTTACACTGATGTGAGCCACTTGAAATTTACATGGTAGATGTAGAATGGGTCATGGACCTCACCTACCAAAAATTACACATGTGGACCACTAGGTGGCGCTATAGTGTTTTTTTGCCTTTAACTCCCACATTCCACATCGCACATTAGAAAACCAAACATCCACGTGTTTCGTTGAATCAATCTGAATCACACAATATAGGCCACGCCCATTTCTGCTAAGAAGTGTTTTCGCAATATTGCACAATGCGCAAAACCAACTTTTTCGAACTCGTCCTAGGCCGTGCGACCGATATGCACAAAACATGGTAGGTACCACCTCCAGATACACTTGACCAAAAGTTATCCAAAGAATTTTGCTATGTTAAAGCATGCGCATTTGACGACCAAACAAATTATCCTAGCTAGCTACCAAACACGAACTTAATCATATGTCGGCCAAATTAAATGGTATAAGCAAAAAACTTGAGAACCTTGTTCAAAATCCCACTCCGATTAACCAAATTTGGCGGAGATCGACAATTAGGGGGCGCTATAATAAACGTTTCTTTTCTGGCAAATAACTCAATGCATTTAAATGGGAAAATTGCAATAGCAGTATGTCTGCCACCGTACATGCAATGGACATGCGTCGGGGGCAAATGGGAAAATTGCAATAGCAGTATGTCTGCCACCGTACATACAATGGACATGCGTCGGGGGCGACCGTCATAACTGCTTGCAGGTCTAGTTGTAAATTGTTGCTATGCTCTTGTCTTTTCATTTTAATTAAATTTCTTCCACAGAAGAATGACAGATGCAACAAGAAGATTTATTAGGCATATGTACTGTATATTCTTTCACATTGAATTTTTTGGCATTCAGTGTCCTATATGTATAGCCTTGTAGCGTTTAACACTTCAGCATAGGCTGTACTCATGCATCCTCAATTCCCTCTCATTTTTGGAAGCCTCCTCTCTCCACTAAGCGCATTTAAGGAATTGGGACATCCTTCAATATGGCGGGTCTCGATCAATTTTTAGGTCATGTGATCGAGGATATAGAAGTCAAGGAGGGATATCGAGATGAACCCATGGAGTTTTTTTCTTACCGCGTTGAAAAAGCAATTTATCATCGCGGTTTGGCAGTTTACTAATTTGCATTTGGAAGGTTGGAAGATTTTTTTTTTTCTTTTTGAACTAGAGCGTGGTTCATTTCAGTTCTATCAACTCTCCTACCTCTTGTGTCCTTTCCTTAAGTACAAACTGTGACGGGGCGAGACTGATGACAGAGGAATCCATAACTGATCGTGTCTGCACATCAGAGAAGGCCACAGCTTTGATGAAAGCTGCTCTGGAGCCAGTGTTCCGCACGCACAGACACACTTTGCTGACACGACTAACAGCGATGTCAGTCAGTGTTGCCACATAGCCATCTGCCTGTTTTCTCTGGTCCTCCAGGATTATGTTGCTCGTCCCACCGTAACCCGACAGTGGAATCTGAAGATAGGAAAGATGAGAACCAAATTAAACTATAGCCCAGTCTTTCTAGAAAATAAGAAAACATGTCAAAAAAACAGTAATGAGGCAGGGAAAAGATGAGAAAGTACAAGGGAGGCATGCAAGCTCATTAGTGGTGAAAAAATGAGGTAAGTAAGTTAAGTGACAGAAATGCAAAGTATTAGATGACTACAGATGAGAAGCCAGAGAAAAAAAGCCACAGAACAAAGTAGGACCGAAACGGTCACATCCTCACAGTGAATTTGACCCCTGGCTGTGAAGACCGGACTCCAGACTGTTTGATCTCCAGCTTGGCCAACATGCAAGCCACCCTGGTGGGAGCAAAGAGCAGGTGGATGGTCACGTCCTCTCTGGGACGAATGGACAGCTCCCCATGCCGGGTCAGACGCTCTTCAGGACTGAACATACTCTGAAGCTGAGGGAGAAAAAAAGTTGATATACCTCACATTAGGGATATTAATAATTAACAGTTTAACCTAACCAAAATTATCTGACAATAAGAATTTTGACTGATTAATACTATCAGTTACATTTTTTTTTAAAGAAGTAATTGAAAAAGAATTGCTAGTTCAAACTTTGCAGCAGCAAGTCACATTTTAAGCTCTTCTTTACTGATAAGTATGTGGCTCTCATGACCGACTACTGAATGGCGCTCACAACGGCTAGCCACATGATTAATGCTATTATACTGATGAAGACCGGCAGGTTATATTAGTCATCTTACACAAAGAGTAGGCCAGGCAGAGACACAGCTGACAGGCTTGTACCGGTTGCGCAGATGCGCAAAAGGTCAGGAGGAAGGGTTACAAAATTGGACCCTTAAAGCTATAGTGCGTGGTTTCTGTCTCCCTCATGAGGAATTCTAAGTAATGTCAACAAAACTGTCGGCACATCCACATGATCGCGTACCACCCCCACCCCTCCTCCACGCAGTTGCTTGTAACCAAGGAGGACAGAGTTGTGTGGAGCTGATAGTCTTAATTATCTTCGTATCAACTCATTTGGTAATGGCTTGAAAGTAACGGACGTTCATTAACATAAAAAAGTTACACACAAAAGCTTTAAGGGGAAAACCACCCATTTTACACCTCAAAGTCTGTCAACAGGTCTTGGGGAGCTGTATATAGCCTTTTGTGGATCTAATAGGAGCTGTGTGAATTCTGATAAATTGTCCCAAGTGATGTCACTTGAGTACAGTGCGGATCGGGCCGCATTTTTTTGTCCGAGCCCGGCCCGCGTCTGACAAAGCAGTAACGGAACCCGACCCAAGCCCGACAGGCATTAAGATATTTATGTCTGAGCCCGACCCGAGGCCAACAGTTAAAATCACTTTTTTTCCCCTCATACTAATGACACATGTACGTTTGTTTGTGTGGAAAGCCCACTTTTATTAAGCAACAGTAGGAAGGCATTCGGAAATGTCAACAGATGAGCGCATCAGCGCGCACGAGGGGAACGAGCGCGTGTGTGTGTGTCACAAAAACGAAACTTTGCATCAAGTGAAACAGGCTCGGGTATTCATCCTCTACACTTGAGTCAGCGTTGATTGGCGCTGGGGACTACAAGGTTAAAAATGAAAAAAGAAGGGAATCAGACCTCTGTAGCCCACTCCTTATCTCTGCTTGAGGCTCAAGGCTACATTGCTTCTTAGCGAAATGCTCTGAGTGAATTTAAGTTGGGCTTAACAGATGGCGTTAAGCTGTAGCGTTATGTGCTGCCATGTCGTTATTAAGAGTTAATAAAAGTGCGTTGGCCATCTTGGTTTACACTGATTGTGATTAAATCTGGGTTTTAATTGTATTACCTTCGGCTACAGCAGTCAGCATGCATTAGCTTGAAGGGCTAACTTGGCTTGTTTATTACGTTTTCATGTTTTTGTCACCCTAAACATCCCGGGAAACCCCGTTTTATGAATGAGACCCTAGGTTTGGCCAAGTAAGAAGAATGCATAAAATATAAAAAACTACAACATTTAGCTGAATCTTTTTTTCATTTTTATTTTATTGTCTATCATGAGTCCAACAATGTTATGGGAGTGCAATGCTAACTAGGTGGAATACTCCTTTAATGCCATATAATTTTATTAATCTCAGGCCTTTTTCTGTCTGGTTTTAGCTTCATGCATCTGTGCGATCCAATTGGTTGTACAAAGAAAAATCTAATTAAATAAAAAACCCTTTGGTCACAAACACTTGCAGTGAATAACTGATTAACAAACACGAGACACTATGGAAAAGAAAAACTTTGCAGGCAATTCCTAGCAGGTTGTCAAACACAAAAACAGGATGTGAGGTTACTCTGAACAAGGAAGAATTGAGATAAGATGTTTAATCAATTTTCAAATGTAAAAATATTATAATCTACCTGAAAACAGTCCTGGTCTTGACCACGAATAAGCAACCGTAGCTGCTGTGTGGCGTTGAGCGAGTTGTTCCTTAGAACCAGCTTTTGTTGGCTGAAAAAGAATGCCAGCTGTTGGTTATGTCATAAGAATTAGTGTGCAGAGTTCTGTATCAAACTTGATTTGAGATTGAGAGTCAATATCTAAATTTCCTAATTTGAGTAGAATAGCAAAGTCAAACCTTTATCCAGTTAAACCTTTAAATAATGAATCCATTTTATGTAGGATTTAGCATTCTTACTTCTGTCTGTACTTTACCTCCCTTCAATGAGTTTAAATAAATTGTGCATTATGTTGAAATAGCTTCTGAGAAATAACACTCCCTGTAGACACCCTCTGTCCGTTCTCATGAATAGGATTATACAAACCTTAATAGAATACGATGGACTACTGGGCCTTGTGGTTTGCCATTGATTACTTTCAAATGAATAATTGATACCTATACAAGTTTGTTTTCTGTAACCAAGTGATATTGAAATCAATTAAAAAAAAGTGGCTTACACAGCTCGTCCCAGAGTGACCCCTCCCCAGGCTACGAACTGTTTATTAGAGAGAATTGGTGGAACATCTTTGGCAACACCAGCACCAAAGACAGCAGCAGAGGGAATGGCAGGTTTCCCAGAGTCCTCTGGGACAACTTCTCCTTTCAGGGTTACCTCATACTGAGGACCTGATGGCAGCACCAATATGGTGAGAAGGCTGCAACACAAGAACAACCAAGTTAGTAAATTGAGATTTTAAATGAACAGGTCACATTTTGGGATATTCAAGGATATAACCCAACCCAAGACTGATGCTTTGAACACTTCATCCATGCATACCAAGAGCATTAAATCAAAATGTATTTGGTTAAATTCGTTATGGAAAAAAACAGCATTGGAAATTACTTAATGCCAAAACAATAACTATGTTTACATACACACAAAAACATTGAAATAATTTGGGTTAGAAACAGAAATAAGAGTACGTGTTTGAATGAACTGCAGTAACCTGGTTAATGTTATCCTCACACCATGGCTAGCTTATGTGTGTTAGTGGTATGACATGGTGCTTTTTTGGCAGATTTTGCACTGATGTGGTTGTGACAGCCTAAGTTGTGATAGAGCACATAAAGTAGTTTTTCCATAAAGTATGCATAAGACGCCTCAATTATACAAAAATATTGTTCAACTCTGTAAATAAAATATGTTAAGTAAAATACAATGTAAGTAAATGAACAGGTTTTTATTTTGGTGTCAGTTTCACAGTGTTTCCCCTATGTTGATTGGCAAGTGGCGCACCGTCACAGTTAAATTTCTGCCGCCACGCCACGGTATCAATGTTGATTGTCGGAGAATATCACAGGTAGAGCACGAACCCAGCCCCCTGTCTATTCACATGCCGGGATTCTTGCCTGCGTGCGACACACACACACACACACACACACACACACACACACACACACACACACACACACACACACACACACACACACACACGCGCAGCACCTGACTGGGAACGCTACAGAGGATTACCAATGGCCGCTGGGGGGGCAGATGAACTCACGCTAGTCTCGTTACTGTAAGTAGGTTACGATAAAACCTCAGTGAGTAAAAAGTCAATACTTAGCAATGCACTCACCTGTATAGACCGGCATAAACATGTAGAAAGCAATATTTTAATCTGCTCTGTGCTCTCGTCCACCGCGCCGTTTTAGGCAAACACAGCTCTACTCTGCAAATAGCGAATTTTTACCAACAAGCTAAAACAAATAAAGCTGTCAGTTGTAGTTTTAGCTTAGCTTGACGGGAATCTAGAAATTTGGACAAATTCTTATAAACTTAACTGCTGGCTGAGCGAACCGTCCTCTCTCCTGGAGCGGTAAATCTATGGATGTATTATAAGACCAAAACAAATACATGTGGCTACTTAATATGCACGTGAACGACGCGATCGTTACCTTCGCGTTCTTCATTCTTGATGATGATGCTGGTTGTATTATTTTGCAACAGCATTGTTTCATTGCAAATGAGGCATACAGTATGAATGGTAGCCTGCTTATCAGTAAAGCGGCTTTTCCACATCAATTTTCCCTTCAGCCTCTTTGACTGTGACATTTTTAAATCATGAGGGATTGTTTTCTTTCATCCCTCTGCACTGCTGTCACAACTGTCTCAAGCCTTTGTCATACACATGTTTCTCTTTCTTCACTTCTGTACTTTTTGTTACTGCAAAAGCAATACATTTTTGTATACCTCTCTTGAAATGTTTTGCTGCCCTGTGCTTTGAAGGAGACCACTATGCCTTGCTCCTCTCCCATTCTCAGGGACAGTTCATCAGGTGTCACAGAAAAATTGTCCTCAGCATCACTGCTCTATAAACAGGAATTAGAGAGAGAGAATGAGAGGAAATGAATATGAGAAGAGGGCAAACATATAGATGACACAGCAAATCACCAGTGGGTTGAATGTTCGGAGGAAGAAATAGATGGAGAAAAACTGAGATACAATTGAGAAAAACAGAAGCAAAATATCAATTAATCCCCACTGTATGTACCACACCCTGAGCTTAAAATGCCACAGAAGCTTACCCAAGAAAAGTAAAGGTCAGAATTACCTTGAGTTTCAGCTGCACGTCAATGTTTCCTGCATTCTTTAATGGCAGCGTCTGTTGACTAGATTTAC